>OZ019980.1:18291398-18782253 GCA_963970395.1 Ephialtes manifestator
CAACGAAAATTTACTTTCCCTCCAACAAATATGTATTTCATTCGATTTTCCAGTTTTTTTATTTACAACATATTTATTTATTTCAATCAATTTTCACTGTGCAACGGATACTAAAAAAATATTTTATTTATTGCTACTAAATACTTTCTTAATCCGGAAAAAAGATCTAGTTAAAACGACCGAATACATGTATTAGATATTTTTTAATAATATCAATTAGAACTATCTTTTAATCCAATATATATTTATTTCCTTTCATCATTGGAGTTTATTATTATCAACATGCAATATTTATCGATTTGATTTAATTCTTGTCGTATATTTGCATACATTTTTTTAAATTATCATTTATATAACTGCCGACCCAAATAAATATTTCTTAGATTTGAATATATTTACTATTCAACAAGTATATTAATTACTAATAAAAAAATTTATTTGAGGTGAATGGAAGTCTAGTTGGTCGGCATCCAAATAAGAAATTTTATTTCCGATACGTAGATTCCAGTCCCGTTAACAAGATCTTTTTTCTGGGTGTTATGATGATAATATTAAAATATATAAAATAAGAATGCTAAGCCTAATCTTGCATATTGCTTCATCGGTTTTTTAAAAAGAAACTCAATTTTGGATTTCTAGAGGAAATTTCGTGAAAAGTTCGAGGTTTGGTTTAAATTGGATGGCTTAAATTTCTGAAAATAACTGAAAATATATTAAATAAGAATTCAAAGACTAAGCGTGTATATTGCTTCGTCGTTTTTTAAAATTTTTTAAAAGAAACTCTATTTTGGATTTCTAGAGGAAATTTTGTGAAAAGTTTGAAATGCGGAAGTGAAAGGTTTGAGGTTTGGTTTAAATATCAAGTTTTGGAATTGCAATTAGATGGCTTAAATTTCTCCAGGTATTGGAACAATTAAAATCGTTACTATTAACGAAAAAAAATAGCTTAAACATTTTTAATCACTTGTAAATTTCTATTATATTTACAGGATTTATAGAAAGTCTGTAGATCTATTAATTGGTAAAAAAAATTGCACCATTTTCATTTATTGTCAATAAATACATTTACCACTACTACCATAATTCTTATAAAAATTTACAGTCACCCTGTAAATTATGAATACAATTGCATTTCTCAGACCCTTCATAACGTTTCAGGCAATTTTTTACTTCACTGATATTAAAGTCTAAAAAAATAAAACAAAATAAATGTTACAAATACAAAACTTTCCTCAACGAGAAACCAAAATAGCAGACCACATATTGGGATTATCTTAAACTTTCATAGGACTTCTACAAAATAGATACTCAGCTTAATACCACCATAAGTAAAAAACTCGGCTGTTATTGGGATATTTCCAACGCAGAAAATCCTCTACCTCTATTCTCGTCCTCCTTCTCCCACCTTCTCACCTCTATTCTGAGATGCATAAATTTTTTAATCAAAATTTACGGTCGCTCTGTAAATTGTAAATACAATTGAATGTCTTAGGCCCTTCTTAACGTTTCAGGCAAATTTTGACTTCCCTGGCAATAAAGCCTGAGAAAAAAAAAACAAAAAAAATTACAAAGAACAAACTTTCCTCAACGAGAAACCAAAATAACAGACGACATATCCGGATTATCCTAAACTTTCATCAGACGTCTACAAAATAGATACTCAGTTTAATACCACCATAAGTACAAAACTCGGCTGTTATTGGGATATTCCCAACGCAGAAAATCCTCTACCCGCTTTTCTCCGACGCATAAATTTTTTTATTAAAATATAGATTTACTCTCTAAATTATAAATAAAATTGAATGTCTTGACTTCACTGATATTAAAGCCAGAAAAAATAAAATAAAATAAAATAATTATGAACAAAGAACAAACTTTCCTCAACGAGAAACCACAACAACAGACGACATATCCGGATTATCCTAAACTTTCATGGGACTTCTACAAAATAGATACTCAGCTTAATACCATCATAAGTACAAAACTCGGCTGTTATTGGGATATTCCCAACGCAGAAAATCCTCTACCCGCTTTTCTCCGACGCATAAATTTTTTTATTAAAATATGGAGTTACCCTCTAAATTATAAATACAATTGAATGTCTTGACTTCACTGATATTAAAGCCAGAAAAAAATAAAATTAAATAAAATAACAAATAAAATAATTATTACATAGAACAAACTTTCCTCAACGAGAAACCAAAATAACAGACGACATATCCGGATTATCCTAAACTTTCATGGGACTTCTACAAAATAGATACTCAGCTTAGTATCACCATAACTACAGAGCTTGGCTGTTATTGGGATATTCCAAACGCAGAAAATCCTCTACCCGCTTTTCTCAGACGCATAAATACAGCGTAGCAATAGGAAACGTCGTCATTTCGTCCAGAGTTCCGCACGTAGGTGAGATAACTGCCGAGATTACGTTACGATTACGTAGTAGCATGTGCGAGAACGTTGCCTGTTGGTTTCGATAGAAGTGCTGGAGTGAAACGCGAGATTATATTCTCCATGTGCAGGAGTCGAATAGCGAGAAGGAGTCGCAGAGTATTCAGAGTCACGAAGAGAGTGAAAGGGAGGGAAAATGACGTTGGATGGCGACTCGAAACTCGGAAAGGAGCAATCGTACAGTCGCACTTCCGGTTTCCCGTTTTCTAGATGCCTCGAGGCTTAAGAGGGCGCGTGACTTACAGTCGCTATTTCTACGGAGTGCATGCAGGTACTTTGCTCGATACCTTTGCCTGTGGAATAAAGAAAACTGAGGGAGTCTCGATAATATAGCCTTGATTCCACTTGGATGGCAACTGCGTGTCTGATATGTGCTTCCGGTGCTTCTAGATTTTCCGGGAATATTGTCGTGAACACCGAAGGAGCAGCACTATCGACTTGATGGCTTGGGAGGGTACAAGGATTTGGATAACCCGAAGCCCTCTTGCAGTATAAGATAACGTTCCGTCAATAGCGTCTCACATGTGCTCAAACGACGTGTGCTGCACACACACACACACACACACACGTAGATACTGTTATTTCACTCCCTTTATTCCTTGCAAATATCGAGGGTAGACTCACACCGACACTTATGACCTCCCAGTGAAAATCTCGTAGTCGCGATATCGAATCTCGTTATTCTTTAAGGGAATCTGAAATGAGTAAGAAAATGGCTCAGTTGCATGACAATATTATAGCTGATGGTTGTGACATCGATGGGATCAAATCGAAGGTACCATTAGATTTAAGATACCAGAATTACAAAATCTTGATCTAGTTGTAAATGAGAAAAATCGTCGATTCATTGATGGGTCTTCCATTAATATGCAAACATTGACAAATCGGCCTGTCTCTTGGACATCTGAAACATACCATATTTCGATCAATGTATGGCAACAAAAATTATGGCTGACGAAACATGCTACAAATTAGAAACTAAATAAATAAAATAAATATCACCTAATATGTTAAATAGTTTGTTAAATGATAGCTTACTGAACCAAATTTAAGATTGATGTGTCCAAAATTGCGGCTCCTATCCCAGAACCCGACAAATCCATCCATTCTTCCATCTATTCATCAACTACAACTTTTCATATTTTTTCAACTATCATTTATTCATTCCCAATCAAAACATAATACAATTCACTCCAAAATAATGACCATAATAAAATAATAAAAAGTCACAAACATCCGAGTCCTTAAGGTAGTTCTGTCGGTACGCCGGAGTCATAAATCTCAGAGTCTATATGACATTAAAAAATAATCATACGCATCACTTTGACTGCCTCAATAATAATATCAAAAATAATCGAGAATCCTTCGAAATTGTCGTAATCAAATTAAAACGATTACTTGTAAATAGTTGATATGTTTGGTGCGGATTTGACTTCATTTTCACGATAATTAGGTTAGGAAATGTCATTTGGCCCGGTATCGTGCACTTTGACCTTGGTTCAATTAAACATTATTCCGGAGACTTCACCTTTTTTCATGATGCATCAATACCTGAATTATTTGCGGATCCGTAGCACTTTTTATTTTTTCTCTATCTTTGATCTAAGTATGTTAATTTTCGATTTAAAGATAAATTTTTCCAGCCCTCCCGTGAGCACCATGTCAAAAGATCGATTTTCAAGTTTTAATTGTTCATTCAAATACTCGGTAACAGCCGTCAAGATTTTGTGCAAGTAAAATTGAATATCTAAATTACAACATGTCAAAAATTCGTGCATATGAGTTTGGATTGCTTTCACGACAGAACTACCTTAACGTGCCCACTAAAAATTTTAATCTATTTATCAATATATCCAAACATACCTGCGCGTATCATTTGAACGATTACTTATAGCCAGGTCCATCCATCCTTTCAACCATCCCGGGTAGAAATCTGTCAGGGCTTGCCTTATTAGGATCATGCCCTGATCGGGGAATCCTACGGCTAGCCCTATTATGGAAAGCCTTGGTTGGCCCCGATCAGGCGATACTACGGCTGACCCTATTATGGAAAGCCTCGCTTGGCCCCGATGAGGCAGTGGCACGGCTAGCCCTATTATGGGAAGACTGAACAGGGTGTGATCCGGCGCAATCCGGAGCCGCCGTATTAGGTGTAAGATCAGGTAACCGTGAAATTGCGCTGATTAGGCTTGCTTTACGAGTGCCTCATTTCCTACTTTATCCCGTGCGACTCAAAGTAGAATTCAAACAGGTATCATATTCCATACCTATTATACTTATGGATTGTTACCGTAGAAATAAATGATGACGTATGGTTCCAAATAATCTTTTTAATCGAAATTGTTCGTCGGCATTCGAATTGACAATGCTCGCAGCGTTCGCTGCCACGGATATGCTGTTGTCAAAACATAACCTTAGTTTCGCATTCTTGGAATACTAGTGTCAGGTCAGTCAAACAACTGTTTAAATTTTAATCTTTCCAAATATTGTTTGTCCGCCATGTTGATGTTATAAGTTTGAAGTTTAAATTCATAATAAAACTAAGATTGTTCATTTTCGTCCGACATTATTGAACCCACCATATGAACTTTACGAATGAAAAATTCAAATTCGCAATCGTCGAATTAAAAATATCATTTATAAAATCGAAATATCGCATTCAAGGTGGCGGACAAAGATGCTTTTTGCAATAAATAAATTTTATACAAATAAAGTCAGATTTTGCTTTTTCGACCGGCATATTAAATCCGCCATTTTGATTTTACGAATTTTGAGTTAAAGTCGCTACTGTGCCAGAGAGATGTCGTACAAGGTCGGCGAATTTCAATCCGAAGTTTATGGCAGAATCACCTTTAAATATTGGTACCATATATCACCCTCTCGCATCACTCCTTTTACTGTTATCGTAAAATAAACTATTATGGAATTACAGTATGACATATCCACATAGTCGGTTTGGTCTAGTGGTTAGAGTGCTCGGTTAGGTAGTTAGGGAAATAGGTAGGTCCCGTAGGTCTTGGGTTCAAATCCCGCGTGCATCACTTCTCGAATAGTGTTAGGAAAAACGGTCTCCGAAGACGATTCTCTTTTTTTTTTGGTTGCTATATTAATAGAATGTGATTGTTCATATTACTACATAATTCCCTGAAATTAATAATTAATTGTAATATTATTTATAATGAACGTAAATATAGTAAGTTCTTAGGCATTCTCAGGACAGCCTTATAATAGCCTGGTCGGGCAGCCTGATCAGGGCCATATGTGACACACCGTTACAGTTCGATTCAGGGCGCTATCAGGTTGCCCTGGCAAGGCAATCAGGCGGCCTGATAACGCCCTGACTAGGGCCCGAAGATAATTTCTACCCGGGATCCAACGAACGAACCAACAACTTTTTTCCCAATCAAAACATAATACAATTCACTCAAAACAATCTCCATAATAAAATAATAAAAAGTCATAAACACCCGAGGCCTTAACGTGTTCACTAAAAAATCTTAATCCATTTATCAATATACCCATGAATACCTGCGTGTATCATTTGAACGATTGCTAATAGCCAGGTCTATCCATCCATCCAACTACCCAACGAACGAACCAACCAAATGGGTCGATATATATCCATATACAGAGGCGACCATGGTTACAGTCCATCCCAACAGCCCAGGCTCATAATACATGTGCGTGGGGTGCCACAGCCTATGGTTTCCCGATGCGCAATTACCGTACATGATGCGATAACCGCCTCGTATTTGTACGATATTCGCGAATGACACCCGGTCTGGCGTTCGGTGCCTGGCCGAATGGCCGGCTGACACGTAACCACCGCGTTCACTCGGCCGTATCCGCGGTCCGGTGTTGGCCCGTGAGCTTCATAGTAGCCCATCAAAACGTTATATAGCTAGCGAGGCTTCGCCTGCACCCAGTATGTTTACCGGCTGTACTCTGATCGTACTAGAACTTGGAAACTATAGGTAATACTATGGACATAGATATATATACAACAGCGAGCAATCGGCCGTGGTAGTCCGAACGATTTCTCTTCCGCACCGTCTGGACAGACGTCGCTCTCTCTGTCTTTCTCTCGTCCCGTCCAGCGCCCCGGTTCGTTTAACACCCCCGAACAGGTTTGCAGTAATGCAGCAGCATTGCAACCAACCCTTGTTGTATATTTGATGTAATTATTGATACACAACGATGGGCGGTTGTGGGGGGTTAGACTAAACGTATGACAGTTGTGGAGAAGTGTCAGATACTTGATGTATATGTAACATCATGCGCGTGTGTGTGTGCGAGTATGTGTGTGGGGAGGGTTGTATTGTGGATATGGTTGGATTTAGTATTGAAGCATCGTAATTGAACATATGGGAGAGAGAGAAGCTCAACTGTTGGGGACAACAACGTGTGAAAAGGTTTCGTATGTTTCGCTTGTTTCATTCTGGCACGTGCATTCATATTTTACAGATTTTTGTTAGTCAACGTGTACAGGATTCGGTACTGATTGCTTTGCTTCAGAGTGGAAGCTTTTTAATGGTGAACTGATTTTTTTTGCCTCATGGAGGATGTTTTGTTTTTGTGGGTATTTTGGTCTTCACTATCGTTCTAAAATTTTACGGTGATTTAGAAAAAAAGTTACTTTTTACTTTCTCATCACATACAAAGTATGTAAGAGAGAAAGTATTGCAATCCACAAAAAATTTGGCCCTCAGATTTTGATGGAAATACATGTTTTGAGTATCCTAGATTCCAAAAAACACATTTACTCATTTCTGTCTGTCCGTCTGTCTGGCGTCTGTTTGTACCGTCCGAAACCACAATAACTTTTGAAAAAATCTATGGTCTGAAATGAAATTTTTTGTGTGCCTTCTGTATTCAAATCCTGGTTTTGGTTGTTACGTCCGGGCATATTTTTGATTATTAAAAATTAAATAAAATAAATAAATAATTCTAAACATTATTTAACGAATAAATTTTATTAAATAGAATTTTTGAAATCTTCATTGTTTTAAATAACAATATTATTATTTTTTTGTAACATCCAGTAGCGCTTCTCGCTACTGTATTTTAGCTTTCATCAGCATTCCCACGGTGATTAGCAGGGCAGCGCGCACCTACGAGATGTGCGATGTCCCGCATCTTTAAAAAATGTATCACTGCGCTGTGGTCTTCCACTGTAGTTTCAGGAGATTTTTTGAAGTCAGTGTTGCGCGGCGGCTCGACCTGTATGGTCGAGTCGTCAAAAATATATAATTTCTAAGTCTTACTCCGGGGGCACACTAAGCTGGTCAACCCTCGTCAACAATTAACAAATTTAAACATTATAAAACTCAAACCATTATAATTTAACTCCCGTGAATAAAATTTATATTAATTGTTTTTTTTTTAAAAGGTGTATACAATTATTCAATCACCCAGTCGCTTCCTCCAACCCCTGAGGCGGCACAATCCGTTCAAAAATGGAGGAACAAATAAATCAATTTTCATTTGTTGCGTCTTTGCCACAAACATAATCAAAAATAATAAAATAAATTAAAGCTATGACGTAACAGGTATTAAAATCCAATCCAAAATCTTCACTTTTTCTGATACTTTACCGTAAATACAAAAAAAAAAAAAATGAATTTATTTTTGTACCGCAAGCTAATATAAAAGATATTATGCTTCAATGTGATACATACAAATAGTATTACCAGCAAATAAGCAATGAACAACAAGAGATTTAGTATATAGAAGATTTTGTCTTTTCAATCACTCACGTAAGACATCTTAAACTGTTGTAAAAAATTTATCTTGCCTGAAATATGTTACTTTCTTGTGTTATTGTGTTACACATTCACTAAAAAAAAAGAGCTGCAATGATCTTGAGCAGTTTTCAATGAGAACATACTATGAATATTCACACCATATGTTAGATTAAAATTTAAAAAAAGAATGTAAAAATACAAGACAAACACATTTGAGGTTATCATCACTCTTGGTGTTAGACTATAAATACTCATGCACTCATGGCATCATAGTTTTTTTATTTATTTTATCACTCGTATAGCATTTTATACCAATTCCAAATGCTGCTCATACACACCATAATATTCGAAACTTTTGAAATGTGAAATAAAATGTAAACCCGACTGTCAAACTATCGCAATGCCGACAATAATACCATCGAAACGAAAGAGAGATGTGAAGGCGCGTGCAGGCGCGCAATGTCACGCTCGCTTTCTCGCGCGCGCGAATTCGAATTTACAAACGCGTTCTTGACAAATTATAGCGAAAAATGTAGATTACAATTAATGTGCGAAATTCACACATTATTAGTCACTATAACCCAGTAAATTCACGATAAAAATTTCACACCAGTAACAAAAATTTTCTTTTTCATCACATACAAAGTATGTAAAATAATATAATAACTTCACAAACTAACTTCACGACAGTAACGTGACGCCAATAGCAATCGTAATGAGAAAGTCACGTCTTGCGATCACGCCAGTAGCAAGTTTTTTTCCGTTTCTGATTCCAAAATTCACAGATCCGACTTCCGGTGGGAAAGTCTAAAGCAAATGATTTTTTCTTCAAGATATCGAATTTTGGCCTTCACTATCGTTCCGAAATAACATATTCTTTAATGTTGTTTGGTATCGAATTTGGCTGAAATCGGAAAAACGGTTAGGATTTTATGAAGTTTTGAAAAAAATATAAATAAATGTATACAACTTTCAAACTTTTTTTTCCATCTCACTTATATATTAATAACTCGGACTAAGCTTTTGCCTGGAAATTAATGTTTGAGAAATCCTTGAATAAATTATTTTTGCCAGCTTGGTAGGATTTGTTTAATTTTTATAAACTTTTGATTTATTTAAATACTCATTCTCTTTAGTCAATTGTCAAAAAAATTCTTATTTATCTAATAATTCACTATATCAGTTAACATTAATTCAACTATTTTGATGAAAAAAAAGAAAAAAAAATTTCAATCGAAAAAGTTACATTTTTCGAATTTTATAAAACTACTGGGTCGTTTTTTACTCAAGCTTAAGCCACTAGACAGTAAAAGCTTCGATAGTGATTTTTGATCACCATGTAAATAGTGCACAAAACGCTGCCTAACTACCATCCCTCTACTGCTCGTAAGCCTTTAATTATCAGGACGCGTGAATCGCATACATTTTGATACTCGCTTGGGTTTAGAGGCTATACCGAACGCAACTGTATATATGTGTATACTACCATTATACCTATTTTAATGCAGTGCCATAAAGATATAGTGCGACAAAATTTAGCGTGTACCTATTATTAGATAATATCGGATTTATAGATACGCACAATGTCTTTACAAATACTAACAATATTCCACAATGTGAACATGTAATAATTTTCGCCTTTCCTTTCTGTTACAGGTGAGTTTTAAAACTTCCATGAAGAATATCTCACACATCAATATGAAAAACATTGTATGTAAGTAATAGATGTAAAAAAAATGATTGCAAATTGAAAAATGCAGTTCATTAAAAAAATATCATCGATAAAAACGAATTCATAGCTTTCATTAAATAAATAATAGATCAATCAGAAGTTGATAAATCAGCAAGTTTTTTTTCGCTGTCTTTTGCTGTATTGGTTCCAATATACAATTGCGAAAAAATCCTATAGCCGATAACTGTGAATAACAAAGTACTGTGATATTATACGCTGAAGTAACGATCGGATGATTTCTCGTTTATTTCCATGCCGGAGATTCTGTAACTGACGATAAAAACGAGTACGTAACTCGGAATATCCGGATAGAAGAATATTCCTCCCAGGAGAGAAATTTATTTCCGTTGTATCCTCGGAGAGTATCCTCTTCCTTTTGCTTTGCCTTCCACGTTCTTCGGATTAAACGGAAACGCACGCCGGTGGGATGGCTGCCGTTTCGCAGTTCTACCGCGTCCGATGTATCCGCTCGCACAGGGATAATATTTGATTTACAGTGTAAGGGATGTCGTGCGGGGCGTGCGCCCCCTTTACCGTTAGCGGGCTTGCGAATCCAGCCTGTAGGTAGATTCGCATTGGGCTTACCAGTGGGAGGACTGGTTAGATTCGAGCTTGTAGCCACCGCACGTTGCTATGTGTATAACGAACAGAGGGGGTGTGAGGGGTGGGGGCGCATTCCTCGTCTCAGGTTGTCCGCCAGGTGAGCCATGGTTCACATGGGAAATGAATGTTCTGTCGCGGTTGGAACACGGGCACCCATTCCAGTCCACAACCACGTGGGCCCTTAACCACTCATCCCCTTTTCACCAGTTTCAAATTCTCCCCCATGGAACAAGAACCGCGCACCGCAATACGATGGTGAGGAAAGTGTACGTTTCAGAATTGATGATGGGTTGGAAATGTATTCGAAGCTTCTTTTTTGTTTTGATTCCAGTTGAACTGTCAAGAAGGTTTATGAGATGATAGGGTTATAATTGATTTTTAGAGTTGGAGTTGAATTTACTGTAAGGTCTGTAGAACAAGGAAATTTATGTTTAGGAAATGTCTGAGACTCGAATTTAAAGTCCCAATTTGAAACCCAACTTTACACCTCCCAATTCTACACGGGAGTAGGTCTACACAAAAAGTGTGCACCGAAAGACTGTATATACTGAAAACTTTACACACCATTAAATCTGCACCGAACACTGGGCACCGACAAATTGTACTTGTTGACAGATCTACACAAGAGTTGAGCACTGACTAACGGTACACGTCGGGAGCTTTACATCGAACAACCCTGCACCGAAATCTGTACACCGTACAATTGTAAAGACTAAACACCAAACAGCTGTACACGACGAAATGTTGATACTAAAAACTCAACACCACGAATTGTCGACACGCCGAAAAGTCGACACTAAGAAACTGTACACCAAAAACTTGGCACTGAATAATAATAGATTGTTTTTCAAAAGTCCTTTTTCTTTTTTCCTTTAGGTTTTCTTGTTCTTGCTGTGGATATAGAAAAAGTCTATTTCGTTCTATTGTGTATTGATATTGAGAGCGAAAAGTCATTAGGAATTAACGATTGCTGGCACTCAAACGCCAACGTGGCTGTATAGACCAAAATCAGTAGCACACGGAGATAACACTTAAGGGGAGGGAGTCAGGTAAAAAAAAATTGAATTTGAAAATTCAATATCATCCAAATTCTCTTGCATATAAAAATAGTCAGTGAACTATGTTGTTGGTACTCGATGAAAGGATTTTTTACTGTTGCCTGGCTTGCATATGCCTTTCAGTATTAACTTAAGCAAAGATCTTAGGTTTTCCACTCTGCGCGTGATTCAGACCAAACAGCTAGGCAGATTAGGCTAGGTGACTTATCATTTTGTTCTTTACAAAAAGATACACCGGCTAAGCGGAGCCAAATATTTTTTTTTCATCCTGAAAGAAAAGTTAATCAATGATTTAGAAAATAGCATAAAATTGATTTATTATAAATTATGTCACTTAAAAACTATTACCTTTTATTAACATTTGCTCCGGTTAGCCGGTGTATCTTTTTATGAAAAAGAAAATGAGACATCAACCAGTCCAATCTGCCTAGCAGTTTGGTCTGAATCACGCGCAGAATAGGTTGAAAACCAAGTTTCGGCAAACGGCATCTAAAGTTTATGACTCAAAAAATAAATTTTGCACTGCTTTCAACTTCGGGGCAACTTAGTACCTCTAATGAACAAAATAAAAATATTATTTCCAAGTCAGATTTCAGAATATTAGAAATTATTTTACAAATAAATGTTTTTTTTATTAACAAATAAATAAGTAAATGAATGCATAATATTTTTAAAAACCTGAGAATAACACTGGGATGATCTCTTTTATTGACAACATCACTGACAATTTGTCCAGTGTTGAAACATTCAGAAATGTACTGCGAACACATTAAATCACCACTTCAAAAGAAAAAATACATATTTGAACACTTCTGATGATTGTTGATTCTGTTTTAAACACTGTTAATTAAAAAAAACAGCAAACAGCCAATGGAATTAAGCTAATAACATAGTATGAACAAAAAATGAAAGCGTCAATTAGAGGTTATGCTCTCGAGTGTAGCAGAAGTCAATTTCCCGGCAGTAACACGCTGCGCATGCGATACGCATCAAATTATCATAGCGCATGCCCCGTTTTTCGCGCGAATTCAAATATGATGTAAATGTTACTTGTTGCATTGGAGACATCACACTGCCATCGCATCGTTTATATCGCGTTGCACTAATTGTTTAAAAAAAATGGTAAACAGATAAAAATTTATTTACAAATACGTAATTGATTTTTTTACTTATAGAAAAAAATCATTAAAAAACAGTCATATTGCAGAAATCGACAATTTTTCGGCTTTATGTCTAATATTTTGAAGGTTCAGAGATCACACTTAACTAAACAAAGCTGCAGAAAGTGAAATAAAAGAAAATTATTGAATTTAAAAAAAAGTTCAACATCCTTAATTAATTGTGTCAACAAAAAATCGGCCTTAATGTCCGCATATAAAAACAATAAATAAATAAAATAGTTTCAAATTTAAATATAATATTCTAATAATCTTTTACGATTTTTGAGGAAATAAAATATAAATGGTACCGTAGAACTTGGCCATTTTTGCGTATTTCGGCTTATAACTTTACTAACACATAGATTACATGGAGATGAACATTTTTACAGAAAAAAAATCAATTTTTTCACATTTTTTACTTGATTCCCCCCGCCCTTAATTGCTACAACCAATATATTATATTGCCACGGCCAGGTGAGCCATGGTTCACATTGGAAATGAATGTTCTGTCGCAGTTGGAATATGGGCACCCATTCCAGTCCACAACCACGTGGGTCCTTAACCCCTTATCCCCTTTTCACCAGTTTTAAATTGTTCCCCATGGAAAAAGAACTATGTACCGCAATATGGTGGTGAGGGAAGTGTGCGTTTCACAATTGATGATGGATTGGAAATGTATTCGAGCTTCATTTTTGTTTTGATTCCAGTTGAACTGTCAAGAAGGTTTATGAGTTGATAGGGATATAATTCATTTTTAGAATTGCAGATGAGTTTACTGTAAATTCTTGTACAGCAAGGAAATATATATTTAGGAAGAACACAACTGAACATAGACACTGATAATATAATCAGTAACAGCTTGAACACTGATAATATAATCAAAGAATCCAGGATAGGGTAGAATGTGGTCACTCCAAAATGATGTCTGGACAGTCCAGGATGGCATTTGATCTAGTCTCATTCTGCATCCTGGTTTCCATCCTGGACTGTCTAGAATCCATCCTGAGCTTTCTATAAATCGCAACTGAAGCCAGACGCTGATAGTACGATCACCCTACTCGTCCGGAAGAAATTTATTGTCACCACTTTGCGCCCATACTTACCCCAAACCACATTAATTTCCCCAGCCATATCATCACGAATTCTTCATAGAATCCAACCGTGAGAAAATGTTATTCGAGACATGCAATCGTCCGCTTCAGAGCCAGATAGAAAGAGGGCGTGTTACAGAAACGTAAAGAATGTGAAGAGGTTGAATAACCGTGCTGGTATTAAAGATTCGCCCGGCCCACGACATCCATTTCAAGCCATCGCAGTTTATCTTTTCACCGCGTGCTTGCGGGTAGTCTACAAAATTCCCTACCAACATAGTTTCGTCGTCATCGTTCTCCTGGTTTCACACCATTCACTTTGTATACCAATGGGTACAAAATTATTTATCGAATTATCTCGTGACTTCATGAATTACAGTTTTTACCGACGATCATATCACTGATAGACTGGCAGTTATGTGTTTATATAAGTTTTGCGTTGCTTTGATTCTGGCTTTGATTTGGGTTCTTCCTTCACCAGCGACTTTTTCATCGCTTCAA
This sequence comes from Ephialtes manifestator, assembly GCA_963970395.1. Lineage (NCBI taxonomy): Eukaryota > Metazoa > Arthropoda > Insecta > Hymenoptera > Ichneumonidae > Ephialtes > Ephialtes manifestator. The sequence goes on from OZ019980.1 coordinate 18,305,742, forward strand.
CTTAGGCCCTCAGCGTAACCCACTTTGCCAAGCATCCTCCGTCTGCTCGTCCTCGCATCGTCGAAAAGCCGCGGAATTACCTCTCAGCTGTCGTGAAAACGGTCCAGCGATCTTCTCCCCTCACAATTTCCATCATTCGCCTTCGATTCCACCCAAATAGACGGTTTTCTATATATGTATATATATCTGATTCCTCTGTATTCATGTCTATTTAACTCTTGAAATCGTTCTCCGTTTAATCTTCCTCTCCTTCTTCCAGTCTTGTTTTTCTTGCCTGATGGTAGCTCGAATACCTAGGAGACTCAGGTGTACCAACTCCAATAGTTCCGGAGTTCCATCAACTTTCCCACATTTCCAGAATCGAACGAACCAGTTCTCTCAGTGCTCTGATCAAATTTCTCGCATCTGATGCTTTTCTATTGGTGTTGTCGCTTCTCCTTTAGCTCAATTGCTAGTATATTACATCAGGAGTTTCCGATGAAACCAATCGACTTACAGCGGAAGCTTTCATTTGATTCTATTTTCATGTATTTTAGACAGCCTTCAATGAAATGTAAACACACAGATACGACAACCGGCAAAGGATGATCATAAACCAGAAAAAGACAAAGTGCTGGACACTTCAAAATCGCTTTTATCAGAGCTGATGCTTGGACTTCCAGACCTTCCGAGTCTGTAATCATATAAATTTACTTCTTGGGTGTCCTTGCAATTAAAGCTTAGCAGAAATATGCGAGTTGCGAGTTGAGTAACTGACTGAAACTTATTCTGTCGTACCTATATCCACGTAAAATTTACAATCCGTGATCATCGTATCCAGCAGCTTCTCCAGACGAGGAAAAAAACACCCTTCGTACAGCTACCGACGGCCTTGCCGTCTTTCCCGCATCTACCCTTTTCTCATCTGTTCGTCTACTGCAACCCTCGCGACTACTTGAGTGCAAACAACGCGAGTGCACCGGATAGTCCAGTAAAAAATACACCCCAGATACTCGTAGACAGCCGGTTACCCGCGCGCTCAGACAACTTTTATTTCTCCTTATCTGCTGCGCTGTGTTACAGGGAAGAGAAGGGAGGAAGAAAGAGGAGGTGGGCGAAGGACTTGGCAAAGGAGAAGGGGTTGCTGGAGGGTGTACACGGGGGTGCGCTAACGATTGGAGGTCGACGAGGGGCGCACCGGCTGCTTCCACTAACTTCTCCGCACGCTTTACTGCTTCCCCTTCCGGTTCTCGTCTCGTTCTCCCTCCGCCTATCAACTCTGGCTTCGTCTCGTCCGCCAAACCCTCAGCCCATTTCTCGAACCGCTGTTATCTATTCGATGTCCTTGCGACAGTGCACCTCGAAGAGAAGAGTCGAAGGGGTTGCTTCTACCGTTTGGGTTATATGCTTTTGATAGTCGAGATCTATAGAGCTGAATACAATAGAGCATTGGGCATGTTGATTCGCAGTTGCCTGTTTGAATATAGCTGTTCCTGTATAGAGAAGATGAGGAGTCCAGGGTGAAATTCCGGACAGAATCTTGGATGGAGTCTGGGCTGTTCAGGATGGTCTCTGGGCAGCCCAGGATGGAGTCCAGGATGGTGTCAGGACTGTCCAGGATGGAGCCTGGGCTGTCCAGCATGGAATTCAGGATGGAGTCTGGGATGTCCAGGATGGGCTCTGGGCAGCCCAAGATGGAATCCAGGATGGTGTCAGGGTTGTCCAGAGTGGAATCCATGATGATGTCAGGGTTGTCCAGAGTGGAATCCAGGATTACGTCTGAGCTGTCCAGGATGGAATCCAGGATGGAGTCTGGGCTGTCCAGGATAGAATCCAGGATAGAGTCTGGGCTGTCCTGGATGGAATCCAGGATGGAGTCTGGGCTGTCCAGGATGGAATCCATGATAGAGTATGGGCTGTCCTGGATGGAATCCATGATAGAGTCTGGGCTGTCCTGGATGGAATCCAGGATAGAGTCTGGGCTGTCCAGGATGGAATCCAGGATAGAGTCTGGGCTGTCCAGGATGGAATCCCGGATGGAGGCTATCCAGGATGGAAGGCAAGATGGACAATTGACAATGTATTGCTGGATAGCTTAACAATACAAGGGGCTAATTTATGTCTTCTCGTACTTAATTAATATAATACTACTCACCTCGTTACTATGAGAGTCAAAAAGATCTGTTCAGCTTCCAACCGCATTCTAGGAAAAGCCATATTACCAATAAAGGAAAACATGGCGTCCCATCGTTCATTGCTACCCTCTTGATGTCTGTTGATCTTGAAACTCGTGGTGCTCACTTGTGCTCCCCTTTGACTGTACATCGTACAATAATTAACATAAAAGATCCTTTACAGTTCTATCTATAAACAATACGAGCACTAGTGACTTTGGACCATTTCACTATACTGCTCGAGAGAAATAAACAGTAGTACACAGCTAGAGTGCTCGAGAACATGGAAGTTACAAAACGGAAAACGAGAGTCAGAGTCAGCGGCGCGCTGTGTCTTTAACTATTGTATATATCTCTACACTGTTGGAAACTTGAAGCATCGAGTGGACGACCGAACTGCCTCGAACTGTTTTACTTCGGACTGTAGTGTACTCTACTGTGCAAGCTCGGACGTTGCTTCTGGCACAGACGTACCGCTGGGGCTCCATCCCTTTTCTTCCCTTCTTTACACTCCGTTTTTTTTCTTTCCCTCCAACTTTGCCGTATACGTTTTTATCACCTCGCCAAACCTCTATGGGCCGTCCTATTCGTTCAACCATCAGCAGCTTCCACCTTACTTGGCTACACTTCACGTCCAGATATATTCTTACTCCCTGCTCTCCCACTATTGGATTCTTCGTTAACGAGCCTAACGGCTGGCAGGAGCCGTTTTTGTCACCTTGGAAACCGACTTTTTAACGATTGCAGTGTCGTATACTACTAGCTACTCTATCGAAACTTGCCGGTAGCTTGGAAGCTTGTTTTGCGGTTGACAATTTTTCTCAATCAACACGCAACTCTTTGCAGGATGTCGTCATTTTGATGCACTTCTCAATTTTTTTTTAAAGTGAAAAAAGAAATGAAAAGAGTCAATGGGCTCGTATTTTCCATATTTTCAGTTTTCGTATTTTGGCCATGTTGACATCTTCAAATAAATATAGATTTTGAATAGAAGTAAATTCTTTCTAATAGCAACATTTTTATACTATTGCATTTTATGCAGAATTTAATAAAATTACAGATATTTTTTTTACGGAACAGGGCATTTTTTGGGCTGATTTTCAACACTCGTTCGTTTTTGTAAAATTTTGCTAATTTATATGACTTTTCTAATTAAACAGCAATGAAATTGAATTTGATCATGAACTGATCATTCTCTATCTTATTAAAGAACCAATCGATTAATCTACAAACACTCGCCATTACTGCTTTTAAAAAAGATTGTGATAGTAAAAAGCAAAAATCAACATCTAAAAGAAATGAAAATGTTTGCCTTTAAATCATTATCGACATCACCTTGAAAATGATTCAAAACGAATAAATTCCATAAATTGTCACGTCAAAATCTCCCTCAATGTTACAATGAACAAATCCATGTATCCACATAAAAAAAATTAAGTGCATACCGTTTTATATGCTTGAGAATCGAAAATTTAAGAGCGATTTATTCCACCCGATTTTATTCATAAAAATTTGTAATTCACTGACGAATCAAAATAGCGAGCAGCTGGAAGATCCCGGAGGATTGCCGGACCGTGCAGCGCATATAGCGATGAGTAATTTTGTTGCCGGTTGCCGTAGGAGTTATGATTCTCCGACTTGCTCTATGTTTCTCACTCGTCGAATATTATTGCCTGTCCGTACATAGAAACAGGTGTACATGCGAATTGGCTTTTACATGTATATCGCCGACGTAGCAAAAATTTTCTCGTGAACTGCCAAGACTTTCTTACTCTATTCGCGAGCTCTCGAAGAATCTTGGTGGTTCAAGGCACGTGCGAAGCTTTCGATACTTATTTATGCTCGTCTGTAAAACACTGGGGGATGAATATCGTAGTTTGGCGTATCGAGTCGACGGGGGGAGGATTGGGGGTGGAATAGGGGTGGAGGGTGAGTGTCGATAAATCCTCGACGTGAGAGAGAGAGAGAGAGAGAGAGAGAGAGAGAGAGAGAGAAAAAGCAACATTGGCAGAGTGGAGAAAAGCGTGGCGAGCAGAGAGCAACACCATCATCCCCCATCTCACCCCATTTCGAACTCCTCCTACCCTTGCGTTTGATCGCATAACCACCGCTCACTCGCAACCCCCACAGGCTCACCGGCTTCGACCAACCTCTCGAATCGCCAGGTGATTTATCGCTGACATGTTTATAATGCTGCTTGGTGAGCACGCCAAAAGAATAAAGTGTTTCATGCTTCGAGATCGGGGCATGAATCGAGGGGGCTTTTCTGCTCGCGCCCGCCACCGCATCACGCCTCTCTACCTGTCAAATGGGGGTGCAGTTATGCAAGAGCAGTATATCGATACACGAGTGCCTTCACCAAAAAGTTTTATGACTCTTTTACGATAAAGCAAAGAATTTTTTGTTGATCAATAGAGGCAGTTTTTGATTAAATTGTTTGGTTAAGTTTTTTTAAACAAATGGTAAGTATTTTTCTGAATTTTCATGTCAGATTACGTAGAATGGTATAAAATATCGAAAAAAAGTGGTTTAGGAAAAATGTCCGGATGGATGTGTGTGTGTGTGGCAGGCGTGCAAAATTCAAACCTCTGTATCTCAAGAACGGCTTTAACAATCAAGATGAAATTTGGTACACTGGTAGAGCAATAATGCACCTTCCTATGTATAAATTTACGAAAAAATTGAAACATTTTTTTTCAGATTTTATGTGACCGAATTATTCGAAAAATGTTTGTATGTTCTGTAACTGCCGCAATTTTTGAGCTAGTGAGCTAAATAGTTATTGACAAATGAAGTAAAGAAAAATTACGGTCTGTATTGTATTTAAGCGAAATCCATAAACCGGTTCATATTTTATAGAATTTTGAATTTTCTAAAAATTTATGTTTTCGTTATAATTCAAGTTAACTTCGACCAACTCGACTCATATATACTGCAAGGACGAATTAATGTCCAGCTGTAATAGATATCGGATTCTATAGGATTTTGAATTTTCGAAAAATTGACGTTTTCGTTATAATTTAAATCAATTTTGACTAATTCAGCAAATTTTGTACGAAATACCGAATTCAAATTTGATACACATGTGGATTTACATGTGTCACGTACAACTAAAAATTCCTAAATAAAAATTCACTAGCGCTTACTTAGCCCAGATAACTAAGACTCACTCGAACAACACTTTTTTCCGGATTCTTTTATTTACCACAATATGCTACGTGTTACCTCTCTCACTGCACAAACGATACTAAACCGACTTCTATCCAAAAAGTCCGCACCGGCATTTAGAAGCAGGGACATTGATTCCGCATGTGGAAGCAATAATAGACACCAAAACTAGAGCAAGCTCTCCTTCCGAGAAGCTTTTAAAACTCTTTCACGCATCGACCTCCCGGATCCTCAGCATCTGCGTAAACGCAGGTTGTCACCGCCGCTGAAGAGGCATCATAAACGGTATAGATTATTGCCATCAGCCGCGCTAGATAAAAGAACTCCCAGAAAAAAAAGAATCTTGTGAAGAATCTTACAAAAAGTCTTGAAAGAATGTTTAAAGGAATCTTGAAAAGAATCACGTATAGGATCCGGAGCATGATTCTTTCCAGGATTCTTTACAAGATTCTTTCTATCCGAAAGCGTTCTGAGATTCTTTCAAAGAAACTAAGAAAGAATCTTGAAAAGCGTCTTTAAGAAATTCGTGAAAAGATTCCGTCCATTACTTAAACAGAAAAATCGTTGAAAGAATCTTAATGAAATTATTCAGAGGATTCGAGAGAAACCTGTTATTGCTTTCCCTTGGGGTCGAGACAGTACATTTCGATACGTCAACGAAGGGTAAACCCCTCGTGTATAATCAAACTCAAGACAGCTTTGCAGTCTTATATACGTTCAGGCTTTAAGTCACTTGCGAGAAACGATTCGACTGCTCGCCATCTAGCGGAGTATTGAATATCAGTGTTTCGTACGATGCCACTAGATGGCGAGCGTTCGCAGCGTTTCTCGCAAGTGACTTGAAGCCTGAACGTATATAAGACTGCAAAGCTGTTCTGAGTTCAACTATACACGAGGGGTTTTACCCTTCGTTGACGTACCGAAATGTCCTGTCTCGACACCAAGGAAAAGTAACAACAAGTTTTGATCGATTCCTCTGAAGAATTTCATTAAGATTCTTTCAACGATTTTTCTGTTTAATGGACGGAATCTTTTCACGATTTTCGTACAGACGCTTTTCAAGATTCTTTCGAAGATTCTTTAAAAGATTCTCAGAACACTTTCGAATGGAAAGAATCTTGAAAAGAATCCTGGAAAGCATCAACAGGTTTCGCTCGATTCCTCTGAAGAATTTCATTAAGATTCTTTCAAAGATTTTCAGAACGCTTTCGGATGGAAAGAATCCTGGAAAGAATCTTGCTCCGGCTCCTATGCGTGATTCTTTTCAAGATTCCTGTAAAGATTCTTTCAAGACTTTTTTTAAGATTCTTTAAAAGATTCTTCACAAGATTCTTTTTTTCTACGCGGGCTGAGCCCTCCTGCTTACTAAGGAGCGTTACACTTGGAAACTACTAGAATATCTATCTTTTTATGCGTAGTATTATAGCCCCGAATTCCAGCGACCAATGTAACCCGTTCTACTCATCCGATGACCCAAATTATAAACTCAGCCTCCCACCACGTTCTCTTTTCTGTATAAAAACCCTTGCCCACAAGGCAAGTCGAGCTTAGTTTAGTTTAGTTTTCGTTTAGTCTTACGTCGGGTGTAGACACGATGCTCCAGGCCTTCGTCAGAAGGGAGCGAGTAGGATTACCGTAGTAGTCATTCGGTCGAACAGTCTCTTGCTAAGTCTTCGTTTAATTCTACAGATCGCGACGCGCGGCTTCTCCGTTAGCTGAGTGCGAGTAGAATTATCCTATTTGTTTCTCAAAGTAAAAATCATTACAAAAGTGTTTAGAATCAATCGGTAGATTGTATATTCCGGTAAAAACGCGACGATTATTTAAATTGTGAATTCCGCTAAAAACGCAACGATTATTTAAATTGTGAATTCCGCTAAAACGCGACGTTTATTCAAAATGTGTATTCCGCTAAAACGCGACGTTACTTAAAATTGTATATTTCGCTAAAAACGCGACGTTATTCAAACTGTGTATTTCCGCGACAACGCGACGTCTTTATTATTTTCCCGCTGCGGCGACGAACCTCCGAATCGTACGAGATCATCAACGTCTCTCCCATTGTCAAGGTATTTATTATTAAGAAGCTTGTGTACTTGTATTGAATGCTAATAAACTCTGTTGAAACTAAACAATTTCTAGTACTCTGGTTAAGAGAACAGGACTTCTCGAGGTCCTCAGCGTTACCCACGACATTTTACTATTTTTAATTGTAGAACTAGAGAAACACTAACCGCTCGGTGTAATCTCGCATTTTCTCAACGTCTCCGGACGTCACACATGGAACAAAGTTGGGGTACAAAATTGACATGAATCGGTCGAGCGGTTAAAATTATATGAAAAAGAAAAATCTCTCAAGTCAAAACAAGTCTGCAAAGTAGAATCTTGCAAATTGCTTTCTCATTGTTTTTTGCTTTTTACAAAGCTTCCTCTATGAGGAAGTCGAACCCGAACAGAAATTAATTCAAATTGCCCGGAGTACCATCAGATCCGGACGAGGCATCGGTCAGGCCTGTTCAGGCCAGCCAAATAAGGCCCTGGTCCTGCCCGCATCATGTACCGGTATAATATTTGAAAACTGGCTAGCTTGAAATATTCCCCATCAGTCCGAGATCAGGCTCTGATCGGGCATTCCTGATCCGGTTAGCTAAATGAGGTTCCGACTCCGCCCAGATCATACATAGGTACAACATTTCAAATGTGGTCGGACTACAATCTTCCATATCATGCCGGAATCAGGCATCGGTCAGGCACTCCTGGTCGGTCTAGCCAGATTTGGCCCTGCTTTCGGTCAGAATATTCAAATCTGGTTGACTTAAAATATACACCATTTCAGACGAAATTATCAGAGTACTGGAAGAGCATAGCTGGCATTACCGGTGTACAATAAATGAATGAGAGATGTTTCCTGTATAATATCGCTTATTATTGTAATACTATCAATTAGAAATAGTTGTATTTTTATGTATGTGTCTTACACAATTATTCATGTATACAGCAAACAGCATATATTTTTTCGGCGACTGCGTCACTTATATCCAAAATCATCATTTTGCGATCGATTGATTCTATCGTAAACATTTTTCGACGTTGCGGTTTTTTACGCGCCACATTTAAAAAATCGATGAGTCGCATGGATATATGTACATAAATCTTTTAACACTCCACACTGTTTCTTTTATTTTTGTTCTGTTTTCGTTTTGAGTTTTGTATATATTTTGGATCTGCAAGATATTTCCACTATTTAAAAAAACCCCATTATTTGGCGATTTGTTTGAGATTATCAGTCCTTTATATGTCAAGTTGTTTAACTAAAGAATAAAACAGTAATACTTCATTTTTAAAGCTTTTAAAATTTCCAATAATTAAAATGACGTTATGCATTTTATGTATATTGGATCTCCTCATTTTTTACTATGGACCAGATCCGCAGCCTATTAGCGGCCGGATTAGCAGCCTGATAACGCCCGGATTTGTAGCCTGATCATGGCCAGATCAGAAATGGCGTTACATGCCATATCAAAACCGGATAAAGCCGCCTTATCCGGGCCCGATTACTAATTAAGGAAAACCTGATGAGGCCCAGACCTCAGCCAGAACAAATTTCTGCTCGGGAAATCGATCAACATACTTTTTCTCATAGAGGTAACTGGAAAGAGCAAAAAATAATGCAGAAGCAATTTGTTTTTTAATCTCAAAGAAGAGAAATATTGTGAAACATTGCAACAACTTTTAATTAATAAAATGGAAATTTGAAGAAACCTTGAACTTTCTGAGCAATAATGTAAATAATCCTAAGACGAATCGAAAGTTAAAAAAAAACACATTGATATTGAATTTTAAACAAACTCATTATCACCAAATATTTATTATGAGGTACAAAACCAGACAATTTTGAAAACCCTGTGCGTTTTTAAATTTTCAATGCCTTCATTAAAATTCATTATTCTAATGGAACGACCGACGTTATTATTACCATAACCGACATTCGGTTATGATTTTGTGATGTTTGATACGAATAAAATTTGACGTTCATAATCGACATTCGGTTATTATTTCGTGATGTTTGATACGAATAAAATATCATTGACAAATTAATTGGTTGGTTGGCGCCCGAAATAACAAAGCTATTATAGTAATCTGTTAACTAGTAATGTATTATCATGGCTAACGAGACATTTAGTATTCTCGTAGAGTCGCGCCCAATTTTATCAAAGAATATAATTTTCATGTAGTCAGCACCAGAGGAAATACATTAAATTCTATATCAGTAGCACCCACCCCTTCTACCCCCTTCCCCCCTCCCCGCAAGTCGGACCTCGATTTCGTGTCATCACAAAATATACTGTCGCGAATAGCCGATTCCGCTTCGTCGAAAACGGATATCCCAGGACACGTTTATATCCCCTGAGCTTCCGCCAAGCCGATTTATTTTCATCTTTTGATCCTCCGCGTGGCTTATCGACGCACACCGTTCTCGGTGTGGCCAATATAGTCCCGCGGCGACTTTCCACTTTTTGCTGTCCTTTGCTCTCTTCTCACCATATCACCACAAAAAAAAGTCTGTGCCATCAAACGTTGCATCGCGTAAAACCATAAAAGAACAAGTATGAAAAAAAAGAAAAAAAAACAAGAGTTGCAACTGCTCAACTTTTTACTCGCAAGTGCCGCCGCCGAGTCGTGCATTGGGTTAGCAAAGAATTAAAAAAAAAAAATAAATAACAAAAGCGAAAAAAAAAGAGTAAAGAAAGTTAATTTCAGACACAGAGTGAACTTTTTATAAAGCAGAGAATTTGTTACTGAACCTCGTGCCTCGTATTGACGGGATATTTAAGCCTGGATGCGTTTACACCATAGTTGTGACTCTTCGAATTTTGGATGAAGTTTGGGGAGGATACAACATAAGGAACATTTTTTTTCGTTTTATTCCAGAGCTTGGAACCCATGTGCTAGTACTTGTTCCTTGTTGTACTCATTGTTGACCTTTGAGAGCCTTACACTGAGAGAAAAATCTGGTAATTTAAAAAAAAATATAGTTAGACCGACAATAATCTAATTATAAACTATAATTCCCAGGAGGAACGTCTATATTTTATGGTTATAGCAAATATAGGAAAATAGTTGGATGAACCACTAATATAATACCCAAGAGGAACGTCTATATTTTATGGTCATAGCAAATATAATTATAGTAGCAATCATCAAAATGATAATAGTTTCAAAAACTATTCTAGTCGTTTCAAATATGCCGTTTCGTTGCATATACGATTTCAACTTTTGGTTCCAATAACCTTGCAAGTATCGTTTATTGAACCATATTATCATCGCTTCAACCATAAAACATTGCAAGCCTTCCTATATTCGTTTTATCATGTGAAATCGTTAAATCAACGATATGCTTTTCTCTCAGTGTAGAAATGGAATAATTTGGCCCTCGCATTTGGAACCAGGGGGCATTTTGGGGGACTTGCTATAATTCAGGCCTTAGTCGGGAATCATTAAGCATCTTAGAGTTATCGCAATTCAGCGGAGTCATATGAGGATTTAAAATATTCAGGCCTAGGGACCTTGAAAAATCAGGTCCTGAAGGCTCATAATGGGATTTTTAAAAATCAGGTCTTGGTGCTCATAATGGAACTTAAAAAAATCAGGTTTTCGGTATCACAATGGAACTTCAAAAAATTAGCCCTTGGGATTAACAATAATACCTAAAAAATTCAAAATCCGGGTTTCGTGGTGATTTTGAAAAATAAGCTTCTGATGTTCATAATGTCATTAAAAAAAATTCAAACCCCGGGCCCGGGCCCATAGAGGACTTAAAATAATCAGCACTTGGCTCACATGCATTTTTCAAAAGGAGCGAAATTCCGGAGAACCCGTGAACTTTATACATAGTCGCGAATTAGTTACTAAACTGCTCGTGCCTCCAACTAGCGGTACATTCAAGCCTGAGCGCATTTACAGCATAGTTATTTCACTTCGAATTTTGGAAATGGGTTGGATAGAGAAGGCGCGGGATTCGGATACAAGAGATCGTGAATTCTTCGTTGAACGCCAACATTTTTCCTCGTTTTATTCCAAAGCTTTGAACCCATGTGCCTGGTCCCTGTTCCTTTCCTCATTCCTGCCGCTCTCTCGTGTTCAGCCCCTAAACTCTTGGAGGCTCCCTCTCTCTCTCTCTCTCTCTCTCTGTTTCCACCCCTCTGTCAGGTCTTTCCCTTTCGAACGGAGCACGCCGGGACCACCTTGATTACAAAGATCCGGCTTTAAATTGATCCTAGTGTTTGCGGTGGCGGCCAACCGGGCTTGCTGCCCCGGTTACGATATAGCAAACGCTAGCAGTAACAGTAACAGCTCACCAGGCCCAGTCCTCATGGTCCCGCACCCTCTTTCTACCCTCATAAGCGCATCGTCGTGTACTCTGGTGTATACATGTGCACCAACTCTGTTGGCTGCCTATCCAGTGCCTCGATGAACAACCCCGTTGGCCCGGGGTGAGTTTTCTACTCACCCTCCATCTCCCTTTCACCCGGTAGTGTTGGTGGTGGTTGTGCTGGTGGATATACGTGATTCGGGCGCAATGCCGAGCGAGCATACCCGAACTTTGACCCCCCGACCGTTCGACCGAGCGATGCCACGCGCGATACAAAATAATTGATACGCTATCCCCGGCCTCGAAACAGACGAAACCCCCTGGCAACCCCAACCCAAGTCGTAGAGGAATTTAACCGCAAAGAAGAAGCGACTGTGATGTTGACCGCGATGTGGTGCAAGCTGGTAACGAGTAACTCGGATGAACAACGAAAATCAGGGGATGTTTTGAGGGTGATGTGGAGGAATAGAATATGAGAAGCTCAGTTGCATGTGAAGGTCTTTTTATTATTATGTTGCGGATTTTACGGGAGTTAACGTGTAGGGACGTTTTGATTTGTAGGTTGTTGAACTCTAAAATTTTACCGAGTTGAATACCCTTTGTTGAATCAAAATGGGTAAAATATGACACATTTGAAGGTTCACACAAGGGTCAAATTTTAGACCAAGGTTTACTCCGTTCTGCGGAGGATCCTGAACTTTTTGACATCGAGAGCACAAAACCGACACCCTGGAAACAATTTGATTGGTAATCATGTATTCCTCGTTATTGGACACTTCGTTGGAGCGAAACAAACGAAACTCTTGGCAACTCCAAACCAAATTGTAGATGAATTTAAGGTAGTTCTGTCGTGAAGGCAATTCAAACTCAGATGCATGAATTTTTGACATGTTGTAATTTAGCTATTCAATTTTACTTGCACAAAATCTTGAAGGCTTTTACCGACTATTTGAATGAACAATTAAAACTTGAAAATCGATCTTTTTACACGGCGCTTACGGGAGGGGTGGAAAAATTGATCTTTAAATCGAAAATTAACATACTTAGATCAAAGATAGAGAAAAAATAAAAAGTACTACGGATTCGCAAATCATTCAGGAATTGATGCATCATGAAAAAAGGTTAAGTCTCCGGAATAATGTTTAATTGAATCAAGGTCAAAGTGCACGATACCGGGCCAAATGACGTTTCCTATCCTAATTATCGTAAAAATGAAGTCAAATCCGCACTAAACATATCAACCATTTACAAATAATCGTTTTAATTTGATTACGACAATTTCGAAGGATTCTCGATTATTTTTGATATTATTATTGAGGCAGTCAAAGTGATGCGTATGATTATTTTTTAATGTCATATAGACTCTGAGATTTATGACTCCGGCGTACCGACAGAACTACCTTAAGGGGTTAGGCCACTCTAGAGGGCCACAAAAAAGGCTTGTTTTGGGAATTTTTATCAGAAAAACTATTAGAGACATCGATTTTTTGAGAAAGGGTATTTATTGTACATATCATTAAATGTATATAGTAATTTTTTCATAGTAATTAATTTAAAAATGGCGGCTGTACAGAGTTGTTGCGATGACATCTCTTTTTTTTGGAATCCACGGCCGGACACACAGCTGCTGCAATTTTTGAATTATGATGAGTTTTTTAACGGTTTTCACTTATACATAACAATAGCTAGAGAAGTACGTAGGATTTTTTCGATACAGGCATTTTTGACAAAATGGCGAGCATCTAAAGTGAAAATTCAAAAATTTGGCCTAAAAATCGTTCGAAAATTATCAATAACAAAAAAACTATGCAACTTAAAAAAAAAATCCTACGTACTTCTGTGGATAATTTATTTTTGATCCATATCCAAATTTTTGATTATATCCAAAATTTCAAATAAATCGGTGGTAAACTTTTTGAGTTATGTTTCCGGCCAACTTGAAAAGAGCAGTTTTGAGATAACCACGTTTATCTGCCGTATACCTGCTTTGACCCTTCTCAGTACCTTCACCGAAGCGCACACAAGAGAGGTTCCCTGCTAACCGGGCGGCCTCCCATTAAAATTCGAAAATGGGGCATTTACAAATTTTTGCCTGCAATAATCCTTTGGGACAGCATTCTAGAAACCCTAATAGGTAATTTCCAAGGAGAAAAAAAATCGATTTTTCGAAAATTCTAGAGTGGCCTAACCCCTTAACCGCAAAGAAGAAGCGACGGCGATGTTGACCGCGATGTAATACAATCTGGTAACGAGTAACTCGGGTGAACAATGAAAATCAGGGGATGTTTTGAGGGTAAAATGGAGGAATAGAATATGAGAAGTTGAGCTGCATGTGAAGGTCTTTTTATTATTGTGTTGCGGATTTTACCAGAGTTAACGTGTAGGGAGGTTTTTTTTGTAAGTTATTGAACTCTAGGATTTCCCTGAGTTGAAATACAGACCCTTCGTTGAATCAAAATGAATAAAATATACCACTTTTAAAGAATCATACACGGGTCTGATTTTAGATCAATGTTCTCTTCATTTACTTTAAGCGGGTAATATCTGCTATTTCCGGAGGTTCATGACCCTCGTCCTACTCGGTGGGACTGTCACTTTCGGAAAAGGGTCTACATTTTAATTTGGCTTTAACTGTAGGTGACTTAAAAAAAAGCAGATGTTGGGAACTCAAAATCGACACCCATGGAAACGCTTGATTGATAATCGTGTATTTCTTGTTATTTAACACTTCCTTAAAATGTTATAAAAAGTAACTAAATGATTCGATATTTGAAATTGCATTCAGCGAAATCAAAACGGTAATGTCCGTTTGGACGTTCTACCGACAACTTCCACTTAACTGACATTTCAAAAGATTAATATGTAATTTGTAATGTCGAATAGTACATAAAAGCCGAGCAATTTGAAATGTAATGAAAACTTTTCATATCTTTTTGACGTGTTTTGTCATCACCAAAACTGTATCAATGGATTGCATAGTGAATGATTTTTAATTATCGAACTTACAGCTGCGGCAGTTAATTTAACGACTTTGAATTAAAATTATTATTACACGAATAATAATTTTAATTCGAAGTCGTTAAATTTCAAACAAGGTAATGAAATGTCATGATAATTTAATGTAATTTTTTCAACAGAAAAATTCCCATAGTAATCAGTTGAAAAATCTTGAAATTGTTCTTATCTGTTGTAAAAAAAAATTATTCTAACGATTGTAATATCCTCTGAAAAATTTGATCTTTCGATGCAGATGCGTTAGCGATTGAAGTTGCAATTCTGATCGTAGCTCGCTCATGGTTATGACATTGCTACGGCAACGGATTTTCAAAACGTCCCAATATTATCGAAAAATCCGGCAGCCCTCAATTTTTATTTCTCTTCTCGGTCTCATGGTGACAGTCACCGTCTCGCGACGAGGTGCTCGACGAGCTTCCGGGGTACCTCTTTTTCGCGCAGCCACGTATGAAACCGTCTTTCCGTCTTGCTCGCGAGCTGGAGCAATATCGGGCGTGGGTCGAACGTGAGATGCGGCAAAACGCGCTTGGAGCTTTTTGTTATACGTATATCTACGTCCGGGCGACGTGGCGAGAGATACGTGCGAAGGTTGTTCGCTTCGGAAAAGACAGAAGGGGACGAGTGAAGAAGAAGCCGAAGAGGAGAATAAGAAACCAAGAGAAAAGGCAACCAGCGTTTCCATCCCATCATATATTTCACACTATATATTGTACTATAAAGATTGGCTTCTCTATGCATGGCATTTTAAAGTAACTTCTTAATACCAGGACGAAGCCCATGGTTGAGGGTTGAAAGTAGTAGAGAGTGTGAGCTTCACGTAGTGAACAGGTGTTGCATTTTCTTTGCCGGGCAAAACTTTGATAGTTAAGAGAAGAAAATTTATTGGTTAGGTAGCAGCGTACGTACGTAAAAGGGCATTGTACGCGTTCAGAGGGATGAGAGGACTTGCGGGGTTTCGTGGATGCCGGCTCTAGTGCAGTGTCGCCCAACGAGATGGCGCCAGCAGGTCATCATTTATTTCTGTATGCCGCCAGGCCGAAAAGTTTCTTCCTCTTTCTGCGTCTCGGGCCAGCCGACGATGTAGTACGTGCCCCGGACTTGGGATAATTCATTGGCGCTCCAGTGAACAGAGTCACAAACAGTTGACTGTAATGTACTTTTATTATTAAGATTATTTATTGCTTCTGATATTGGCTTAATTTCAAATTATTACACTCATAAGAACGTTCATTTCACCAAAAGGATTATTTTGAAATAGCGTCAAATGGAATTCCGCTTGAGGCAAGAAACGAATTTGCTTTATGTAGATTATCACTTAGACAACGATAATGATAATTTTGGTCACGACTAACAGTCTATTAAATGGAATTCTTGGGATAAATTGAATTCTTGGGACTAGTAGATTTTTTAGGGTAAGTGGAATTTTTGGGACAAGTAGAATTCTTGAGACAAGTGAAATTGTTGGGACAAATGAAATTTTTGGAACAAGTGGAATTCTTGGGACAAGTAAAATTTTTGGGACAAGAGGAATTTTTGGGACAAGTGGAATTCTTGGAACAAGTAGAATTTTTGGGACAAGTGGAATTTTTGGGCAATTGGAAATTTTGCGCAAGTGGAATTCTTGGGACAATTTGAATTCGTGGGACAAGTGGAATTCTTAGGATAAGTGAAATTCGGGGGACAAGTGGAATTCTTGTGACAAGTGGAATTCTTGGGACAATTGGAATTCTTGGGACAAGTGGAATTCTTAGGATAAGTGAAATTCGGGGGACAAGTGAAATTCTTGAGACGAGTGGAGTTCTTGGAACAAGTAGAATTTTTGGGACAAGTGGAAGTTTTGGGCAAGTGGAACTTTTGCGCAAGTGGAATTCTTGGAACAATTGGAATCCTTGGGACAATTGGAATTCTTGGGACAAGTGGAATTCTTGGGATTAATGGATTTTTTGTGGAACAGTGGAATTTTTGGGACAAGTGGGATTCTTGAGACAAGTGAAATTCTTGGGACAAACAGAATTTTTGGGACAAGTGGAATTTTTGGGCAAGTGGAATTCTTGGGACAAGAGGAATCTTTGGGACAATTGGAATTCTTGGAACAAGTGAAATTCGGGTGACAAGTGGAATTTTTGTGGCAAATGGTATTTTTGGCGCAAGTGGCATTCTTGGGACAAGAGGAATCCTTGGGACAATTGGTATTCTTGGGAAAACTGGAATTCTTGGGACAAGTGGAATTCTTGAGACTAGTGGATTTTTTTGGACTAGTGAAATTCTTAGGACATGTGGAATTCTTGTGTCAAGTGGAATTCCTGAGACAAATGGAATTCAACTTGCGTTAAGCATAATTCTCTTTGCGAGAAATGCAGTTCATCTTGCCACAAGCATAATTCTTTTGGTGACAAACGGACTTGCTTGAAGCGAATTAGTGTATTTGTAGTATTACGGGTTTCACTTTTAAAAATTCGAGAAATAATGGAAAATAACGAAGTTGACAATGAGACAAGTGCCAGTATTGATCTCAATAAAGTATCTGTCTATTCCTTGCTTGGTCATCAGAGACCCAGTTTTTGCAAACTTCGAGAATCAAAGTTTTGACTTATTGTCCATTTATTCGTTGGTCACGGCTATTTTCGTGGTGTTCAGTCAACAGCTGCTCTAGCGATAGCCGATGAAATTTCAGGAATGGAAGGAAACTTTTGCTTCATCGGGAGTGAATAATTTGCGATAGGGAAATTACAATACCTCTAGTAGATCCATCAAAGGTTTCGACATTGCTGGGTTAAATTACAGAGTCTAACATCTGACCCCAAAACTACAAACTTATGAGCGATTATTGACATGATTATGTCGATACAAATATATTTCAACCACGCGTCATAAAATGGTTGATGCAATCTTTCAAGTATCCTGTTCGAATAAAAACCTAAACCAAACGCTTCAATATAAAATTCTGTTATCCTGCCCGTCGCATTGTTGCTTTTTTACTGACATAAGCAATTGTACCAATTTTGCTGGTCGATATGATTAATCTGCTTGATTACAACCACGAGGGAAGCGTTCGTAGCTTGAGAAACATATTTTTTAATGTTATACCTTGTAATATCAAAAATAGTAAATCTGAATCATTACATTTGCAATCAGGATGAATATTTTTCTTTTTTTTTTGACAAAAGGTAGCACTTCTGTTTTTTACGATTATTGAGTGGATATAAATCTTTGCCACAAAAGTAACTTGATATGGAGGCTATTAAATCAAATTGACGAATTGCCGCAGTTGCCTTGGGTTGCACGTATATTCAATGTAAAAAGCCTCTTCGTATGTAAACCAGCTTAAGCTCTGCGTATAAAATGAAGAGATAATTCTTTCGCCACTGGATTTCTCGTTAAGTAAAATGTACCAGAGCCCCGAGGGTGTGCATCTCATGCCAGAGAGGCGATGTTTCATTCTAATGGTCTCTACTCTTTCTTCCCGGCTGTTTCTCGCGAAAGCACACCGAGAGAGCTTTTCTATCTTCCATGGCGCCCTTATCCTGCGCCTGCGGGGCTCGTGTAGAGAGGCAACTCCGTCCGGAGGGTCGGTCACCTCTGGCACTGACCTCTTCATATACTCGAGGTTCGCCACTTCGCTGAGCTATGCAATGCACGGTATGAACTCTTCATCCCCAGCCCTTCCTCAACCAGTCACTCTCTCGCTAATCCGCGAAGCGTTTCACGAAGTTTCGTCTCGGGATTCGCGTTATGCCTCAACTAAAGAAGGGGTAGGGGTTGGAGTCGTCGCACTAGCGAGTTAGCTCCGAAAGTTTGTTTTACTTCGACCGGCGCCAACGAGAAGTACGAAGCACCAATGCCCAGGCTACCGCGGGTATTAAGTCCTGCGGAGATTAATTCACGAGAGTTTGCAGTGGGAAAGCTTGGTGATGGATATTTCCGGCAATTCCACACGCCACAAATGTGACCTTCCTTCATTTAATCGTTAATTCCGTCTCCAAAAATTTAACAGACAAATCAGTCAATGGTACGACTTCGTTGAACGTCCCTCTATAGTTGTTATTGATTTCTCGCGGGACTTAAAATATTTCACCATTTGGGACCTTCATAAAGGGACTTAGTGTAATCACGATCTGGTAGGAGGCTCATAACAGGACTTAGAATATTCAGGGTCTGGAGGGAGGTTCATAACAGGACTTAGAATATTCAAGGCCCGGAGGGAGGTTCATAATGGGACTTGGGATAATCAGGGCCTAAAGGACGGCGGATGATAGGTCATAAAATAATCAGAGCCTTGAGAAAGGCTCATAACAGGACGTAGAATAATTAGGGCCTGGAGGGGTGCTCATAACAGGAGTTAGAATATTCAGGGTTTGAAGGAAGGTTCATAATGGGACTTAAAATAATCAGGGCCTAAAGGGAAACGGATGATGGAACATGAAATAATCAGAGCCTCAAGGGAGGTTCATAACGTGACTTGGAATAATCAGGGCCTGGAGGAATGCTCATAACAGGTCTTAAAATATTCAGGGCCTGGAAGGAGATTCATAACGGGACGTAGAATAATTAGGATCTCGACAAAGGCTCATAATGGGACGTAGAATAATCAGGGCCTGAAGGGCGATGGATGATGGGACATCGAATAATCAGACCTTGAAAAAAGGCTCATAATGGGACGTAGAATAATCAGGGCCTGGTGGGCGACTCAAACAGGACTTAGAATAATCAGGGTGTGAAGGACGATGGATGATGGGTCATAGAATAATCAGATCCTCAAAAAAGGCTCACAACGAGGCTTGGAATAATCAGGGCCTGAAGGAATGGCTCCCCGTGTAGAAAAACAGTTGGGGCTCGGACTTGGCCCTTTCTAGTTTGTCTCAGTTCTATTAGGGGCCCTACTAGGCTAGTCAAGCTTGAAGTACGGGGCCTTTAGATGCTCAATATGGGCGACCCTAATGAGGGTTCCACATTTAAGCCTGATTAGGCTCCAAAGTTTGTCGTGGCCGCCTCTGTTGAGCCTAGTAGGGTTCTAGAGTAGATTGTGGATGCCTGTTGTGGATACCACGTTTATACCTAAAAAGGCCCTTTATTTAATCGCGGCTGCCCGAACTAATTTCTGCACGGGTCATAACAGGACTTAGATCATTCAGAGCCTGGAGGGAAGCTCATAAAAGGACTTAGATTAATCAGCGCCTGGAGTCATTGAGATTCATGCAGGGACACATGTTTCTTCATTAGGCTCTAAAATATTGTGATCACTTAGCCTTCGTATTCTTTGTATTTCTCATTTTCTCACTTCTCCGGATTTCCAATCGTCGAGTTTCCTTCCCTTCGAGATTCTGCCCAGCTCACGTTTCTGATTCTATAAATAGCTCCTTATTCTATCCAAGTTCTCTATTCTGAGAAAGTGACAGGCTACGAACGTGGCTGCTGCGAACTAAATTGAGTTTCCCCGTTTCGCTTCCAATGTTAATTCAGACTGACGGCATTCCCGTTCGATCTCTCGACAGAGTGCGCTATAGATATAAACGCTGGTCGTGATACAATAGAGACACGAATCACGAAGTGTACTTTCCGATCTGTAGCTACACCAGAAACCTCGAGAAAAGCTCCTTTCTTCTCTGTAATTTTCCGGACGGTCATTACAGTCGTTCTTAGAATATCAATGATCGACTAAGAGGGTCGGAAACTTGTGGTGATAACGGCAATTTCCCGACACATTAGCAATCCGCAAATATTCCCAACTTTACATGCAATTGCGGAAGTAAACTCAACTTCCAGTTAAGGGAATTTGGGTTACCAGCAAATCGCTAATAGGGCCAGAATCTGATCATTTATGAAGTTTAATATCCCGGGACGCAATCTGCCCCATGTACATCACATTCTCTATCAGATTAACTGAATTTTCCTCTGGCCGAACTTCGAATTATGTGAAATATTTGTTCCACGATATGAATCCTGAAAAAAAATTGGTTTTCCTTTTTTTGACCCGTATCCATGACCTCATTTAGCAACTTTTCAGTCTCCTGTCGCGGAGGACAGAAAGGCGTCTATTAAATTTTCCGCAGACTGGCGGATGGGTCAAAAGTTCGTCAGTGAGGCGAACGTAGTCGAAACATTCGTGCTCATTTCGTTTCAGGTGCGCGAATGCATTAACGCTGAGAGTGTTTTATAGTGTTGAATTTGGACCGCGTCGGAGCAGAAGCGACATCTTGACAGGGACAAGTGACTCGTTAAACCTCAATAGACATTTTCTGAAGGTACTTGAGTACTATTTTCTGAGTACTATTCCGCGTGGTCTGTGCGTTTTGATGTAACGGGAAGAGTTTTGCATTCGCAGCAATGGGACATTTCCACTTTGCAGACCATCCGCAACCCAACCACCATTCCAACCATCTATCCATCTCGAAATGTTAACAATGTCATTGAGGGTGACTTTTCCATCGCTCTACCTCGACATCTCTATCCTAGCGGATTCTGGGAACATCCGTTTGTACCATAAAATACTCGAAAGCAATCAACTCACTACTGTCTTTCGCTTTTTGGACCCTCGATTAACGTAGCCGTTGTTTCACGCGGGCGTTGGGCGTAATTTTCAACGATTTAATATTCTCTTCACAATCACGATAAACACGAGATAGATGCCAAATCTGTCTTTTCAGCCCTCAAGCATCTATCCACTCTCGCGCCTTACTCCTTGTCCAGTCCTGCAAAACTTCATTACTAGTGTGCGACAAAAAGGGGTTTAACGTTACACACTCTCGTAATAAATTGGAAAATGTTCGAATGCTACCCAAATTTAATTTGGACGATTTGATTGAGCTTGGAAACATTTGACGTGGATAATATGTTACTACGGATAAAACATGTGGTATGAAGGTTCTTAGATAAATTGTGTGGAGCAGATCTGAGTTGTATTATGAACTGGCAAGTCATTTGCCTTAACTTACCTAAATGAATCTTGGCTTAACTTAAAATTACCACCTACTGTGTCCTCGCCGAACAGGTCCTCATCTGACAAGTCCTCACCTGACAGATTCTCGCCTGTCAGGTCCTCGCCTGACAGGTCCTCACCTGAGATGTTCTCACCTGACAGGTCCTCGCCTGACAAGTCCTCACCTGAGATGTTCTCACCTGACAGGTCCTCGCCTGACAAGTCCTCACCTGAGATGTTCTCACCTGACAGGTCCTCGCCTGACAAGTCCTCATCTGAGATGTTCTCACCTGACAGGTCCTCACTTAACAGGTAACTCAACGTATCCTCACCTCATTTCACAGGAGAATCTTTCGCATAAGGCAATAATTGTTCTCAATAAACTGGGCTGTCAATAATTTTTAAAAAGTATTTTTATAGTAATATTCGACACTACATTGCGATTACGATGAATGTTTTTGACCCTAGATCGCTGATCGTCACGGCACAATGGTTGACAAAGGAAAAGTATGGGAAAAGAGAATTAAAAAAAAGCTACCGTGAACATTTCAAGAGCTGCTGGTCATTTCGACTTTCGCCTTTATCCTTTCCCGAGACAAGCGAGACCAGCGGGCACGGTCGCAGCAGTTTTCGCCACTCCTTTTTATTTTCTCCCGTTAGCCTTCTTTTCCCCTCCCCCTTGGCTCCCCACTCTCTTTCACCGAGAAAACCGACAAAGCCCGTAAAAGTAGTTAAAACAATAAGCCCCTTCTTAGAGTAAGCTTTTACTAACCCGCGTGACTAACGTCTTTCCCGTTGTTTCTGCCCGTCCACGACTCACTTACCACCCCTAAGGTTCCCCATTCTTGCCACACCTCAGCTTTCTCCGCCATTCTCGGACACAGGAATTCAACGAAAGCTGTAGTAGACTTTGCGCTGTTTTGTTGAACTTTTTTTTTCGCTGCATTCTATCTCATTCTTTTGCACGCACGTTCTTTCTTACCTCCCTTGTATTTAGCCTCACAGAATCTCCACACAACGAGGACTGCTCACTCAGAACCTGAAGGTGGAAGAAAACCCGACGCTGCACAGGCAACTTCATGAAAGACTGTTAAGTAAATTGAAAGTATTTTAGAAGCCAACGCTCGAAATGTTCCAATCCCAGAGGAGCTTTCTCAGGGTATGATTGGGTCTATATTCTTTCTCATACCTTGGCACGTGCAGGTGAACACTCAGACCAATTGTCGTGTGGACGCGAAATGTTCATGGGACAGCATAGCGTATCGAAGTTCTGGCCTCACGAATTCACAGCCATTTTTCTTTTTCACCGAGAAAGAGAAAGTTTTCGTAAAATCATTTTTTCCTCCACCTCGTTTTTTCGCTACCATTTTCTCCAGAATTTCAGAAATTTTTATTACTCTTTTAATTAGTGTTAGTCGTTAACGACGTTTTGTTTTTGTTGCACACTCAAACTTATTTAACTTTCACAACCGTCTTTCAAAGTAGAACTTCTGCAATTTCTTTCCTCATTATTATCCATTTTTCGCGAAACTCGTTTTTACCGAGCAAGTCAATATTGATCAGTGCACTTTTTCATGGAAGTAGCTTCGCAAAAGACGTATAATAATGAAAAAGCAATGTGCTGCAAGCCTCTGCGTTGCATCCTATTTTTTTCAGACGTTCACTGCTTCGTGGACTTCCTACAGACCTTTATGCCTTCAACTTTAGGGGTAATACTGACTACGGGGTCGTCGCAGTATCATAGAACGAATGGTAGTTCGTTGCAAAGATATAGGATTGAGTCAGGAGGAAGAGGAAAGTATGCAATACTGCAGCAGTATAGTAAAGTATACAACCCTCTGGCTACCGGTACAAAAGACCACCCTGCATCATCTCTGTTGCGATCAGTCTTTACGGACGCTTACTTTTTTACACCACTCACATCTCCGTGCTACGAGTGGTCGTAGGTATATATACCCATGGCCATATACCAGCGGATGCAACCGTCTTCCCACTCATGGTCGCAGATGGTAGTGGAAATAGTGATCTTTGCTTTTCCAGACGGAAGAGTACGGAAGTAATTCTGGCATATATGGTTGCGTGGCTTTATCTAATCAATTGGCGAGTCGTAAATGGTTTAAGTATAGAGGAAACAAGTGGAATTAGAAAGGGTCGTATAAACAATACGGAAGATTTGAAGATTATTGTCGCTATTCCGAAAAGGAGTGGCTTTTATTATATCATTTGTGTAGCTCGTAAAAAAAAGGTGAATCACTGGGCGTGACAGTGCTTATCTCTATTACGAAACCCTTAATACTTTTACTTATATATTAAAACAAAACGTTACCACTTTGTTGCTCATTCACGCCACTGCCGACTTCGTGTTAGAGATTCAAGAACAAAGGAGTATTTTGCATTACATTAGGTAAGGCCATTCGAGGTAAGGTCTGATTAGGTGAAGGCAGGGTATTTACGGTATTTCAGTGAGGTCAACTTTCATTTGATCGAGTAAGATGAGGTCTTTTCAGGGGAGTCACCTTGATTAAGGTCATTTCAGGAATTCTGGTGAGGTCAATTCTGGTGAGGTCAATTTTGGTGAGGTCAATTTTGGTGAGGTCAATTTTGGTAAGGTCAATTTTGGTAAGGTCAATTTTGATGAGGCCAATTTTGGTGAGGACAGTTTTTGTGAGGTCAATTTCGGGAATGTTAACTTCGGGGAGGACAATTTTGATGAGGTCAATTTCGGTGAGGTCATTTTTCGAGAGATTAGTTTTGGTCAGGTCAAGTTAAATAAGGTTAATTTCGGTGAGGTCAGTTTTTTTTGTTGAGGTCAAGTTGAATTCAAGGATTCTGCACGTTTCGCCAAAACAGCTCTTCTTACTATTGGGACGATCACTTCAGTTGGATTGCCTTGGAATAAATACGGAATCGGGATCAACATAAATCGTATAGAAAAAAATACTATAGCAAAATAAAGCCAAGCAGTGTGTCATAAAACGTTTCATCGTGTATATGATCCGCCACGACTGCTTCTCGTTTTTTTTTTCTTTCTCTTTGTCCATTGCTCTACTCTCTTATTTGGTTGTACATTCAGCAATGTAAACTGATAGAAGAAGGTTATGCAGCACCGGCGGTAGTGAATTTGCTTTGAAACCATAGAGTACTGATGTAAGCCTATATAGCTTACCGTACTGAGCAAGGCTCTAGGGTGTTTCGTCAAAGCATCACTGGATATCGAGTTCTCGGTCCGCACGTTCACGATTGCTCGAACAGAATTAATTGAAAAGTGTTCAAGTGTCGTTTGGGCCGCAGCAAACTCGAAAGCCTCCGGGCGTAGTAACACGCCGTTTTTTTTTTCTTTTCCTTTTACTCATTCAGGACTCGGGAGTTGTCACGCTCATACGCCAACCCGGGAGAGTGAACCGGCAGAGATAATCGAAGATAATTGAAATTGGATTCTGCGCGAATCCTCAATCTCATGAGCACTTTGTCTGTCTCGCAATGTTTCTATCTCTTGCCCGGTTTATCCGGAGCTATCGAAAAATGTGTCTCTCTTTCTCGTATCCTTTCCATGATCATACACTAACGTTCAACGAAATCGAGAGGCTTCGTCGAATGTCACGGTGAATTAAAACACCAGTCAACAGTGGCAATGAATGACAACTGATACTCGTTTATCTCATACTTGCCATTGCGTTTTATGACATCCAATTATCGCGCGTGTAATTGATTATCGAAAAACCGGTATAATTAAATTATTTCTTCAGTCACGTTAAAGCATGCTCGACAAATGCATTTCACAGTCAAAAGCTTCGTTCTAACACAAAATCAAGATTTTTCGGCGAGAAATACAACAAAAACCATAAAAATATCAACAGAAAGAAAACACAAACGATAGCAAATAAATATGTCGGTTAACCAAAATAAAGTTTGACTATTCAAACGATCCATAAAATTTCATCAATCCAAACAATCGTGGATTTCAATCAATAAACGTCATTGTAATCATGTCAATTACCATCAATGGAAAAAACTCTGGAGTCCAAAATTCCAAAGCGTTTTTCATGATCGAGTGCTTTTTGGAACTCGTCCGATTAGGTCAACAGTCGAGCAATTGCTCCCGCGTTTCACGATCTCTCGATGCTCCTTGTTCAATGGCAAATAGCGAAGAGATTTGCGAGTGATGATTGATTCAAAAGACAGCTATATTCCATTGCGGAAATTGACGTTGCTTCGATTCAGAATGCAGCGCTCATAGATCCAAGATTTCATCTCTCGTTTCTATCGTCTTTGTAAATCTCACTGGCACAATGCGGCAGCAAGAAGACTGCCCGAGGCCTGACAGAAGCTTTACGAGCTTCACCGTCGTCTTTTCATTCTTTCCATCGATACAAGCGATCCCAGTGTACACCTGTCGGAAATCTTCACAACGGTTTGCGTATCTGGAGAGGATTCGTTGTGAAAAGCTCCGGAGAAAAGCTGCCGTCACGTTTCGACACGAGGCGAGAGGGAGAACAACGAAACAGTACATCGTCCCCAACGGGTTGTGTGTACACGATTTTGTGAGACTGGGGTGTGATCGGGTAAACACGGATTTCAATCAGCCGAGTGAGATGGAAGATCACTCGGAAGCTCATGCCGCACCGGGCGACCAAGCGCAGTCTGTCCTCTTCAAGAACAACCCTCATGCTCTTGATGTTTTGTACTCAGAACAAATGTTTTCTGCTCTCCCTACAATCTGCAACTGTTTCAATTGCTCGTGAGAAAAAAAATATTTCGTTCTATTTTACTGAGGATATCAGGAAAATTGGAATAGGAAACATTCACGGAAAAGAAATGATCCGAGGAAAAGGAAACTTGGTAAACTATAGTGAACGTCAACCATGGAGAATATTTCAGTTCTAGAACTTTCACCCCATGGAAACCCTCAGGTCCTGATTATTCTAAACCTTCTATGACCCTCAGGCATTGATTATTCTAAACTTTTTATGATCGTCAGCCCCTGATTATTTTATACATTCTATGACCCTCAGGCCCTAATTATTCTAAACCTTCTATGATCCTCAGGCCTAAATTATTCTAAACCTTCTATGACTGTCAGGCCCTGATTATTCTAAACCTTCTTTGACCATCAAACCCTAATTATTCTAAATTCTATGACCATCAAACCCTAATTATTCTAAATTCTATGACCCTCGGGCCCTGATTATTCTAAACCTTCTATGACTTTCAGGCCCTGATTATTCTAAACTTTCTATGACCCTCAGGCTCTGATTATTCTAAACCTTATGTGACCCTCAGGCTCTGATTATTCTAAACCTTTTATGATCGTCAGCCACTGATTATTTTAAACCTTCTATGACCCTCAGGCCCTAATTATTCTAAACCTTCTATGATCCTCAGGCCAAAATTATTCTAAACTTTCTATGACTGTCAGGCCCTGATTATTCTAAACCTTCTTTGACCATCAAACCCTAATTATTGTAAATTATATGACCCTCGGGCCCTGATTATTCTAAACCTTCTATGACTCTCAGGCTCTGATTATTCGAATCCTTCTTTGACCATCAGACCCTAATTCTTCTAAACCTTCTATGCCTTTCAGGCCCTGATTATTCTAAACTTTCTATGACCCTCAGGCTCTGATTATTCTAAACCTTCTATGACTCTCAGGCTCTGATTATTCGAAACCTTCTTTGACCATCAGACCCTAATTCTTCTAAACCTTCTATGCCTTTGAGGCCCTGATTATTCTAAACTTTCTATGACTCTCAGGCTCTGATTATTCTAAACCTTCTTCGACTATCAGACCCTAATTCTTCTAAACCTTCTACGCCTTTCAGGCCCTGATTATTCTAAACTTTCTATGACCCTCAGGCTCTGATTATTTTAAACCTTATGTGACCCTCAGGCTCTGATTACTCTAAGTCTTTTATGATCGTCAGCCCCTGATTATTTTTAACATTCTATGACTCTCAGGCTCTAATTATTCTAAACCTTCTATGATCCTCAGGCCAAAATTATTCTAAACTTTCTATGACTGTCAGGCCCTGATTATTCTAAACCTTCTATGACTCTCAGGCTCTGATTATTCTAAACCTTCTTCGACCATCAAACCCTAATTCTTCTAAACCTTCTATGCCTTTCAGGCCCTGATTATTCTAAGCTTTCTATGACCCTCAGGCCCTGATTATTCTAAACCTTCTATGACCCTCAGGCTCGGATTATTCTAAGCCTTTTATGATCCTCAGAACCTGATTATTTTAAACTTTCTATGACCCTCGGGCCCTGATTATTCTAAACCTTCTATGACTCTCAGGCTCTGATTATTCGAAACCTTCTTTGACCATCAGACCCTAATTCTTCTAAACCTTCTATGCCGTTCAGGCCCTGATTATTCTAAACTTTCTATGACCCTCAGGCTCTGATTATTCTAAACCTTATGTGACCCTCAGGCTCTGATTACTCTAAGCCTTTTATGATCGTCAGCCCCTGATTATTTTAAACATTCTATGACCCTCAGGCCCTAATTATTCTAAACCTTCTATGATCCTCAGGCCCCGATTATTCTAAACCTTCTTTGACCATCAAACCCTAATTATTGTAAATTATATGACCCTCGGGTCCTGATTATTCTAAACCTTCTATCACTCTCAGGCTCTAATTATTCTAAACCTTCTTTGACCATCAGACCCTAATTCTCCTAAACCTTCTATGCCTTTCAGGCCCTGATTACTCTAAACTTTCTATGACCCTCAGGCTCTGATTATTCTAAACCTTATGTGTCCCTCAGGCCCTAATTATTCTAAACCTTCTATGACCCTTAGGCCCTGATTATTCTAAACCTTCTATGACCCTCAGGCCCTGATTCGTTCCAATTTATCCCGAAATGCGGGATAGATTGAATCAAACTATTTAATTTCGGTTATTGACACGTATATCAGTTTCACACAAATACTTCGTCAGATAGCTTATTAACACCGGATTTTTCATCCCTACAAATGTGACATTGCACAAAAAAAACGCTTTTATGAAATTCCAGTGATAATTCCCCGAGCAGCCACGATGAAAATGTTATTACGTCAATCATTCCGTGTTATTATATCTCTAATTGTATTATCTTTTTTATTTCGCCAATTATTTCCTACCACTTCATACTCTTTGTGAGTTTGCAACTGTTTCACCCGTCGAGAAAATTTATTTCATAACACGTCGTATTTTATAGTTCCAATGAATATATCAAAACTTTTTTAAAAAAATTGTTTCCTTCATAGTTATAAATTGATAGATTGACGTGAACTTTTAACGAGTGCCTGACCTAAATATCTTTATCATATTCATGCTCGAAACTAGTAGATGAAAATCAATAGAATATTATCAAACATTGCAGAATTATGACAAGAACAACATATAAAATTCCATCGTATTCGATTTCCCTATTATCAATATAAAATGCATTGGGGCTTCCGAGCTTATATTACAAATTGGAACTACCTATTGAATTCCATACATAGATATGTCCATCATCGTACAAATATAGACACTCCGTGGTTATCCCGATTAACCCATCGCATTTTTCGTCCCTCAACAAAAAAAAAACAGCCGCATATCTCAGAATTTGCAGCAGATGAAGTCTTTGAAGACATTTAAAAAAAAATTTAAATTGCAATAAAATTATAACCACCCTATCGATTCTCACAAAATTTGGTACACATCATGTCTTGATGGTAGTCCATTTGTGTACAAAATTTCAGCCCGATATCTCTTAAATTGCGAAAGTTATAGCGTGAAAACGATATTTTCAAAATTTTCAAAATGCTTTAAAATCTGAATTTTCCAACCGATTCACGTCAACTACAATCCCAAGCGTTGTTCTATGACAGCTCACTTGCGTGCCAAATTTGACGAAGATACATCTAAAATTACGACAATTATCGTGCTTACAAGGAATCTGCACATACACACACACATACATACATTTTTTCTAAAACACTTTTCTCGACGTTTTGGGCCATTCTAAGTATCCTGACATGAAAATGTCGAAAAAAAATTTCACGAAAACAAAGCTTCCTCTATGAGGAAGCAAAAACGAAAAAAAATCCGACGGTAGAAAAAAAGCTTTTATCCAATTTCAGTACAATTCCCTCGAAAATCCGCGATAAAAAGTTTACAACGTCAATCATCCAGTGCCATTATATACCTCTCCATGCATTATCATTTTTTTTTTCATTCTCCAACGCAATTCCCATTGTATTAACGTCGGAAACGTCAGAGTGGTTAGTGGCAAAAGGAGGAGGAAGGGGTTGACGGGGAGGGGGGGGGGCGGGGTGGTGTTTCTGGTTGGCGCGTGGTCAGATATGAATTGTTGGATACCGCCGAGTGTTCAGCAGGGAATGAGGAGAAGGTGTGCATCTAGTATCGAGAAATTTGTGGACGTGGCTGTGGATTTATCGCACGTGCAGGTGCGCCCCTCGATGTCCGTCCATTGTGCTCAATGGTTACCTCTCCACTGGACGTTATACCGGTACGTTCCGTCAGGGGAGAATAATGCAGCCAAGCCCAATAGTAGTAGAAGTAGTAGTAGCAAGCACCAGTCAGCCAGCAAATCTGGTTGCTACGACTAGCTTCGCTAGTTTCGCAACCGTCTATAAGGTAAATGTCCCCATGCCCCCTCTATCGACCATTTCGACAGAACACGTTGCTTACGCGACTGCTGCCTAATTGAAACGGTGATAAATTGTGTCAAAATATTCCGAGGATATCGTATTATACAAGGATTGCAACGTAAAGAGTAAGCATAATCATTATGGCCGTACAGTTCGCGACGATTCCCCATGGCAAGGCCGTAAGCCGCTCAGAAAACTCGACGCGATTTAATTGTTTTCTGGACTTAGAATATTTTCGCTACCAGTGGACTTAAAATAGTATATTACACTACAAGGGCAGAAAGTTGAGTTTCCTGCACTGCGCGCAATGATGGAGTGCAGTTCAGGGCTCTCAAATTTCTGCCTGTGTAGTGTATACTATTTTTCTTTATACTTGGCCGAAAGTACGAAAAAAATTGCATTTTTGTATTGAAAGATATTGATGCCTGCCCCGACATTTGCGGCACGAGCGAAGCGAGTGTTGCTGGTCGGGGGCAGGCATCCAATCAAATACATCGGAATAGACACTACTTTTCTAAAAAATATTAATTTGATTATGGAAGCCTAATTTTATTAGTATGTTTTCGAGTATATATCACTTACTGATTTATCTTAACTGTTAAACTTTAGCATACATCAATTGTAAATAAACTTTGACGTTATGCAGACAAGATGTATAGAGTATTAATGCGCGCGAATAAGTTACTATTCCCGTTGTATAGAGGGCACGTGTATAGCTTGACCAACACATGAATGACATGTGTATAAACACAGTGAGCGACTCTTGACTTTCGGCCGTCTTGTGTGTGTGTGTGGATCGGTCTCAGTGCACGAGTAATTTCTTTCGGCCCGCTGTCGCAGAGCGCATGCGCGTCTCTGCTGAGACATAAAAGTTAGCGTTTCTGCCGTGATATCGCGGCAGGAGGGACGTACTTTCGGCATAGTATGAAGAAAAAATTGTATTCGTTGCACGATTATTGTCCTTCCTTCAGAATGCGATGTTTTTCTAAGTCCATTGGCAGCGAAAATATTCTAAGTCCAGAAAACAAATGAATCGCGTCGAGTTTTCCGGGCGGCTTACGGCCTTGCCATGGGGAATCTCGCGAACTGCACGGCCCTAATAATCATTATATACAATTTTTGTTCGCTTTTCCTACCACTTGTAATCAACTGAGCGTATTCTTACGAGTGAGATTAAGAAATCTGGACCGTTTAGATAGGGTGAATGCACCAGTAATTGAACATTCACTAGTGAATGAACAACAGTTTTTTGAGAGTTCATGAGAAACTTTGACGACTTAACTGAACATTCGATTTTTAATTTGATTATTTTTTAGCTATCTACTGCAATTATTTTGTTGCAGAAGCCTATTTTTGACTAAAAGTGTAAATTAGATTGGCCTGTTCATTTACTGGTGTTTTTAGATTTTTAGTATGTAGTATTTATTTTTATATACTTTGCGATGAGAACACAATATTTTTTTCATTACATCAGATAATTCGACATTCCGGTCGTCTGTTAAAATTTTTAACGACTGCGTGGAAATATTACATTTTATAGACCATATTTCATTCGGAATCTGCCTAAAACGAATAATTCTCACTCTCAACAACACGTTAAAGTTTCATTTACAGAGAGAGACAAAAAATGTTGCAAATCATTAGTGTTTCATTTCCGTAGACGTAAAAGTTGATTGTCAAACACTTTAAAAAAATATGAAGCCCTTGAGTCTCTTTCTATAAGTTTTGACATTTGACATAAAGAAATCAATGAATACATGATTTTAGTCCCGATCGCAGTGTGACTGACCGACGACACCGCCGACCAATTACAGCACGAATAAAACGATGACAATGACTGCGATATTTTCGATATTTTCGAGATATCTCGAGCCACCAACATTTTAAAATAGGATTGGAAAATGATAAAAATTCGTTGTTAACACAATTATTTATAGTTCTTGTAAATGCATTGATATAGGGACTTAAGAGGGACGAGTCAATAGACAAAGTTTTTTTTTTGGTTATAAGAGCTACGCTCATCCTCACCGAAATAAAAATGTGGAATAGTTCCTTGCTTTCAGGATCAATTCAAAAGATATTTTTGGAACTTGACCATGTTGTCTTAACGTGTTTTCATTTTTAGTATACTTCAAATAGACAATGAAAATAAAATTATTTTAAGATGTCAATGTAAGATAAACCGAATTCAATGAACGCAGATAATTATTATGTAGTCAATTTTTTTGTTGTTTTATAAGGGGCTTAGTATGGCAACCTTTATAGGCCCCGCCGAGGAACCCTATACAGGCCCAAAGGTTTAAAGTGTGACCGCTCAATACAGGTAGTAGTCAGATTTCCAGGATGGGCCCGGTAGTTAGTCCGGCAACTTATACAGACCCGGTATATAACCCTGACTAAATTTCTGCACGGGTAGTTCTGCAACCGTCTATACGCCTTCGAATTACGTAACGCGAGAGGTCGCCTCGGGGTTAGAGAGAGTAACTCTCCCTCTCGGGTTCAACAAGTTTGCAGCCATTACTCGCACAATGCCCGCGATTGGGTGTCTGGCCAGTGACTATCGTATCTACTTATAGCTAGTCTGACCACATAGGGCTATTACTACTGTTATATCGTCGTAGGCGTAGCGGATTTGCGAGGGCGAGGGAGAGAGATACATGCAAACCAACCGCCGTCGCGTGAAATCCCCTGGGGTGTGGATCCACTGATTCGCACGCCGGTTCACTTCCGTTCTGACACGCCAGAAACTTCCGGATGCTATGCATTCCGCCCGACCGCTAGATTCTCCCCGTGGGTTTATAGAAAAATGTTGTCGGGCAGTTTTGAGATGCTCGTTTCAAGAACCTTCAGTCTCAGGTGTTGGGAAATTTCTTTGGAGTTGGAATGAGGCTGGAAATATTTGTTGACTTGCGGAAGATTATGTCGAGCTGATCGAAAAATCGGTTTTTTTTTGGCTTGAACTATATTTTAGGATTATAAAAACAATTTTCTTTTGTTCCGGGTCTTATACTTTACGAGAAAACCATACGTCCGTGAAGACGTCTTAAAAAAAGACGATTTTCAAGATGGGGCGGCTGTCGCCGCCATTTTGTATCAGAATGATATTTATTTTTTTTTCGTACTTCAAGCTGTGAAATAAATCCGCTGAAAAGAAATTCTATTCCTTTTTTAATACTCCCAACGTAAATCGTCAAAGCTAGACCTTTTTTTTAAGCTAGAGTGGGGTTATCCCTTAATGTCTGACTAGTCTGCGAGGGCTTTTTTTATACTGTGATGTAAGAAGATTGTGGAAAATATTTAGGACGTTGGTATAGGGATTTTGAGATTTTTTTCTTGAGATATTGATATCAGAATGGTTGGAATTATTGGAATTTTGTGGGAAAGTCGTCGGGACAAAATCGTCGGTGTTTTTGTGTGCCAAAGTTTTTAATATCTTCTGTCGAGAACTCAACATTATTTTTCTTTTTGATATCAATTTTGGACCTCACTATCGTTCTTAAATTGTATATTTCACCACAGGAAACAATCGTTTCATACCTTTTTACAGCGATTTCAAAATTAAAAATATAAAATATCAAAAATGAGCAACAATTATATTTTTCTTTCAAGATATCGATTTTCTTAATTCACCATTCAACCATCTTGACCCTTTATAACACGATATGGAAAAAAAGTTTGTCTACATAAATGAACTTACTAAAAGTTAATCAGAATTTTCCCCTCTTATAATTTTTAATGTGAAACTTTCTAACCCGGCGAGTCATGAAATTTTCACTCTATCCGATTGAAATTTTTTTTTGCCAAGTGTAGCTAAGAACAACTTAGTTCCTCACCATATTTCGTTCCGATCGGCATTGACATTCAAAAGTTATGAAAATAAAATTCATACAAAACCCATTTTCATTTATTGACAAAATAAAACAAAGATAATGGAAAATCGAATCTTGTAAATGGTTTTCCCCTCATTTCCGGTATTTCACAAACCCTCTCATATGACGAAACCAGATTTCATTCCCATAATCCCTCTCAGTGGCAATTTGGAAATATAAAATGTGGAAAATAATGAGAAGTGCAAAGTATGATTATCCGTCGCTGTAAATTATTGTTGCAGACATGCGAGAGGATTGCAAACATACGTGTTGGTCGGACCTGCGAGCGGTTTATAGCTATGGATTATTCGTTCCATGTATTAACGGACTGTATTATAACTGAACATCCAATACATGCTATTTTCAGTAGCAGGACATGTCTGATCAGTGTCTGACCGTGACTACTGTTTTCATCACGCACTCTACCGTATATATATCCCGTGGAAAGCCAACGGTTGCGTGAATTGTCCACCGAAAGTATTACATTCGCCCGACGGTTTTTCACCAGCGTATATTCATCGAAGCGTAGCCAGCCACGTGCAGATAAGCTTGGCATACAAACGGGCGCAAGTGCAGTGAGCTTTCAAGCCCGGTTATACCCTTTCCCTCACGGATTGTGCAAAATGCCAAAATATTCGGTGTGAGCCCTGGCCGTGTTCATATTAAACGGCTCGTGACCTCTCTATGCAAAATTGATAACAGTGCCGTTCGCCCGGCTAAATTCCCTTGCATCCACAAAATCCTCTCTATCGTTCCACGCCCTGTAATCAGGTGAAATCTGTTTCATTCAGATTCATCGGAATTTTTCCGCACAGCCCGCATATCATCCATTGCGGCAGCGATTATGAATGCAATAGCGCCCCGTTTTTTACATTTGACGTATTCAATACACTTTACCTCTGATTGATTTCGGACGACAAAAAAAAAAAACAAAAACAAAAGACTAGGATTTCTACTCTTCCGCTGATTTCCGACAGTTTCATTTTTTATCTATCGCTTGCGCTCGACTTTTACTTTTTTTTTTCGCCGTCACAGCGAAATCCGCGTTTGCATGAGAAATGTATTTCCGTCGAGATCCCAATCCTGGAAAATGTCTGAACGATAAATATAATTCAATTCTGAAAAATAAATGTCCGTGCGCAATCAGAAAAGGATTCACTTTGTTTGAATAAATTTATTTTAAGGGGGCCAACAACACAGAGAACGTCGTTTAAAAATTTTGATTAAAATGGTGCGCAGTTTCTTAAGAATATATATATTTTTTTAATGCTACAAGATTTGCGAAAAAAAAAAATTGTATAATGTTAGAATTACATTAGCAACTCATCTCACTTTTTAATTCCACGAATAAAACGCATTTACATATTTAAATATAACAAAAACCATTTTTTCAATAGTGCCATTATTAAAAAAAAAAGAAAAAGAAAAGTATCCAAAGCTACAACAAAAAAAAAAAAAATCTAAAAGTGTGTTGGCCGTTAAAGCGTTCAATTTGATCAACTTCATCGCCGAGATTCCGCGATTAAGTGACAAAAAAACGAGAGCCAGCAAATGTGAAAATTTCATTGGTATCTTTTTTTTTGTTCCCCACTCTTCACTTCTTTTAAAGGTTTGTCGGGGTTAGTCCGTGCTGATAGGATTCGACGTGCAAACACACCGTTCGCGTGGCAGAATGAGAAAGTTGATGAGAAATGTTTGGCAGGAGGAGGGAAGAAGGGGGTTAGGGGCGTTGGGGGGAGGTCCTAGGGGGTGGGATGAAGCAGAGCGAGAAGCGAAAGGGGATATGATTCGGAGAATCAAGCAACGAGGCCGGAGACAGAGAGAGAGAGCAGGATGAGAAGAGTGAAGGAGGTCCTCCGGATAGCCGGAGCTTGCCCCCCCTTCCCATCCCCACTTTCCCCTTTACCCCACCTCGTACAACGCAAATGAAATCCCTCCCGTTCATTTCCTGACCCAAACTGAATATTAATATTCAGCGGAGCGCCTGCCATTATGAAGCTGCCCCTCGGTCGTCTCACTTACTCTCAGTTATCCACCTTCATGCCATTCCCGTCCCTTTTCCTCTTCTGCTTCACTCGACGTCAGTACATCGTTCGGTCCGTGCGCTCGTGCGTACGTGAATCGTTCCCGGTCTTTTTCGTCCTATGTATATTACCGTCATATCTTCATTCTCTATTTTTCTCTTCTATCGTCCGCTTCCCATCTCGTTATCTTTATCGCATCCCACTGTTTTAACGACGATCGAAAGGTGCGCCCTGGCTAAATTAATATGTCCCAAACCACGAGCGCGATATGCGTGGATGGATTCGAGAGCCGAGACATCGTTAAACCTCGAATAAATGTCGCACTGTTAAGCTTCAAACATTATTCTTGATTATCATTTACGCATCGGACGAAAATTATTGCAAAGTAAAAGCTTTTACATTGCTTCTTCATTATTCTGGACTGTCGTTCACACAGTCGAAGACGACCAATTTTCGCATTTTTCTTATTTTTAACAAACTTTAGTTCGACATCACAGGAAATTATCACAGGGCCAAATACCCAATTATGGTTAGAAGATATCTCCAGGGATATAGGGGTCCCCAAGGGATATAGAGGTCCCCGAGGGATATAGAGGTCCCCGAGGGATATAGGCCCCCTCGAGGGATATAGGGCCCCTCGAGGGATATAGGGCCCCTCGGGGGATATAGGGATTCCCAAGGAATATAGGGGTACCCGAGGGATATAGGGCCCCCCAAGGGATATAGGGATTCCCGAGCAATATATTGTTGCCCGAGGAATATAGGGCTCCCCGAGGGATATAGGTGCCCTCGAGGGATGAAGAGTTTCCCGAGGTAGAAGGGATTCGCAAAAGATATAGGGGTCCCCAAGGTATAAGGGATTCCCGAAAGATATAGGGGTCCCCGAGGGATATAGCAGTCCCCAAGGGATATAAGGCTCCCCGAGGAATATAGGGCTCCCTGAGGAATGTAGGGCTCCCGAGGGACAGAAGGTTTCCCGAGGAATATAGAGATTCCCGAAAGATATACGGGTCCCCACGGGATATAGGGGTCCTCGAAGGATATCAGGGCCCCCGAGGGATATAGGGCTCCCCGAGGGATGTAGGGCTCCCGAGGAACAGAACGTTTCCCGAGGAATATAGAGATTCCCGAAAGATATAGGGGTCCCCGAGGGATATAGGGGTCCTCGAATGATATAAGAGCTCCCGGGGTATATAGAGGTCAGCGGGGATAGAGGGGCCCCGAGGGATAGAGTGGTCCTTGAGGGATAAAGGTTTTTTTCGCAATGTAGTGGGTTTCCGAGGCTTAGCAAAGTGATAACATACGTAAAAGTCTCCTGGTTCTGACTCTAATTTTTCTCTACTTATTAAAAACGAAAATTTTGTGTAATGAAACGATTAAGAATGCTACGTTACCTTGACTCTTGGCTTCGCGCCTTGCAGTCAGGACAATTTTTTTTTCTTACTTCGTATTGCACGAATACTTGTCGAAAATCCTTGAGGCATCTTTCGCACCCTTGCGAAAGTGGTGACTTCATTTCCGGCACGCCCGAACGCGACATATTTTTCCTTTTTCAGGGCACCCCGACGATAAGCACGAAGACGACGTCGACGACGGTACGATATAGTGTACATAGTGTATATTAAAGGATGTTGGAAATTTTCGCACCGGTTTCTCGTCTTTCTCGCCGGGTCGAAGCTCCTTTCGTACGTGAGTCGAATCCAGCTTAGACTCTGAGCGCCTTGCAAAAAAAAACGCTCCGAAGTGTCTATACGGAGAGAGACTATATAATGCAGGTATACGCAAAGAAATGCTCTATGGGTATTTTTCTGATATGGAAATGTGAATAGCCTCTTGCACTGAAAACTGATAAAGAAAGTGACGAGAGAAAAAAAACAGACTGGGTAAAGAGGTGGCTATATCCGCCCTATATTTATATTCCCTGCATAAAGAATTTAGTACATATATATAAAACCTACGAGACACCTTCGTCTCAAGAAATATCTGGAGTATAAAAGTGATCGAGAGGGTTGTAAATATTTTTCTTACATTTATCCCTCGAGATACCAAGACGAGAAGGCTCTTCTGAAGCTTTATCTTCCATGTATTTTATACAAAAGAACAGCAATAAAGATATATTCACGATAATTAAAAAGAAATTTTAAAAACAGTCGTCTTTACAGATTTAAAAAAATCTTCTCGTCAATGTAACAATTTATGTAATTACAAAATGTTAAACAATTCATGGAATAATTATAATTATAATAATTTTAAGAGAAAATAAATTTCCTTCAATGCTGAACAATTTTCCGAATAAAAATAATGACAAAGTGGCACTTTCGAAAATTCGCCTTTTCATGTTGGCAGGTAAATTCGTTTTTCTTTCATTAATTAATATGTCGGATGCATTCTTATTAAAATTCCACTGTTTATTAATTTTTTTTTGTATTTTTGCAATACAATATAAAAACATTAAAAAATCAAATAATCATTTAAAAAATTATTAATAAATAATAATTTCCAGATTTATCTTTTCATCAATTTTGCGGATATTTGTGATTTCATCCTTTTAAATATCGGTAATAAATGGATGAGAATTTTTTTTTATGATGTGACATAGATTGTAATGAATATTTAATCGCGGATGTAAACATGCATATGGGATCTCGAGTATGTTTGGAGAATATAGTATTTCTACGCTTTCGAAAGATTTCATTTTCCAAGCCTACGGCAGGAAAATTCTTATGAATATTTTTCAGCCACTGTCAGTAGTGCAGAAAGACGTGACAAAGAGAAACGCAGGTGTGTGTATGGGTGGGTAACTGTGCATTGGGAGTAGAACGAAGCTAACGGAACATAAGGCGACGCAAGAGGCTTACGCTCTTCTCGTCGGCGTCGCGGTTCAGGAAATTGCACGAAGCCACAAATATTGATCCTGGAGCTGTAGAAAAAGAGCGAGAGGAAATTCGACATGACGTCTCTGATGCCAATGCGAGCTTTGCACTTTATTCTTATTTGCGTTTTCATCTTTCACTCTTATTCGTGCAATGAGACAAAATCGCATTGTGGAACGTTTTTTCAATGACATTATAGTTTCGTTAATAAACATAGTAACAGCCGTGAATTTTATTTTCAATTTTTTAATTTGTATTTATTTATGTGTTTACCTGATTAATTAGCTCTGCAAATATTTAATTCATATTATTTCCTTCCAAATATAAATGTATTCATTATTTTTTCTGCGTTACAGAGAGATATTCGTTTTCTATGAAAAAAAATGTGATATTTATGTCGTGATACTCAAAATTATTTTAAAACTTCGCGCAAAGAGACATAAGATCCATTTTTATTTAAATATAAGGTAAACGGCCCGGTTTGTGACGATGTAAGGCAACCCTCTCACTCTGCCCATGTAAAACCATAGGGTAAACGAGGGCCTAACGAGTGTCGCGGTTTGTGACGCCACCATTTACGAATTACTATTGGCTGCTTCTGGAATGGTGGGGGAAGCCGCCTATGCTAAAGTAGCGGGTCAGGAACCGGACCAGCGTCATCAAATCTTAGATTATTTTTATTTTTCACCTTTTTACCATGATTAAAAAAAAAGTGACATTTGTCCGTTTCTGATTCCAAAATTCACAGATCCGACTTCCAGTCGGAAAATCCAACCTAAATTTTTTAATTATTTTTTTCACTCATTCACACTTATTTTGCACTTGATTTTACATAACCTACAGAAGTATACATAGAACCTATCGAAAAATTGGCAGTAGGCAAAAACTTGGTGGAAAACAAAAATGAAAAAGTCTCGTCGTACCCACGTAGAAAAAAAGAATCTTGGGAAGAATCTTTTAAAGAATCTTAAAAAAAGTCTTGAAAGAATCTTTAAAGGAATCTTTAAAAGAAACACCTATAGGATCCGGAGCAAGATTCTTTTCAGGATTCTTTTCAAGATTCTTTCTATCCGAAAGCGTTCTGAGAATCTGTCAAAGAATCTTCGAGAGAATCTTGAAAAGCGTCTTTAAGAGAATCGTGAAAAGATTCCGTCCATTAAACAGAAAAATCGTTGAAAGAATCTTAATGAAATTCTTCAGAGGAATCGAGCAAAACCTGTTGTTGCTTTCCCTTGGTGTCGAGACAGTATATTTCGGTACGTCAACGAAGGGTAAACTCCTCGTGTATAGTCGAACTTAGAACAGCTTTGCAGTCTTATACACGTTCAGGCTTCAAGTCACTTGCGAGAAACGCTTCGACCGCTCGCCATCTAGTGGCATCGTACGAAACACTGATATTCAATACTCCGCTAGATGGCGAGCGGTCGAAGCGTTTCTCGCAAGTGACTTGAAGCCTGAACGTATATAAGACTGCAAAGCTGTCCTGAGTTCGACTATACACGAGGAGTTTACTCTTTGTTGACGTACCAAAATGTACTGTCTCGACACCAAGGGAAAGCAACAACAGGTTTCGCTCGATTCCTCTGAAGAATTTCATAATGATTCTTTCAACGATTTTTCGGTTTAATGGACGGAATTTTTTCACGATTCTCTTAAAGACGCTTTTCAAGATTCTTTCGAAGATTCTTTGAAAGATTCTCAGAACGCTTTCGGATAGAAAAAATCTTGAAAAGAATCCTGGAAAGAATCTTGCTCCGGATCCTATACGTGATTCTTTTCAAGATTCCTTTAAAGATTCTTTCAAGACTTTTTTTAAGATTCTTTTTTTCTACATGGGGTAATTTCCAAAAATTCATATATTACAGAAATAAATTTTAAATATATAAATTGTTTCTCAATACAGATAACAGCACCTCAATAACAAATTTAAAAAACTTTATAACAAACTTAGAGTTGATAACGAAATAAAACTATATGCGAAGTTTTTTTTTTATCCCTGGGAAGGGATGGCAAAAAAAATGATAAGAGTCTCGGTGCAGCAGCAATAATAAAGTTTGTGAACAGAGCCTCATCGGCGGCCGAAGCGGGGAGAAAATTCCCGTGATAGTTGGAGGTCTCGCCAGTTGGCTGTTTATAGGATACCGCGGTATCTCCGGATTCCAGGAAACTGCGGTGCGGAGAAAAAGAGAGGGGCACGTAAAGTCCGCGAGAAAACGTAACACTGCTCGATCTCGTAGCGCTAGTAGCGCGCTCAGGGAGCTATAGCTGCTTGGCCCGACAGTAGCGGCTTACCCAACGCTGAGCTGCACTACTTAATCTCGTTTGCTCGCGCAAGATTTCCGGATGGAAACTTGCTGGGAATGTTTCCGGTGGTGCTACGCAGCGTATAGTACGAGAGACTTTAAACTCGCAATAGTGGAGGATGAGATGCTCATCCAGACCTCCGGATATTTGGTATTTTAG
The DNA here is from genome assembly GCA_963970395.1 of Ephialtes manifestator. Taxonomy (NCBI): domain Eukaryota; kingdom Metazoa; phylum Arthropoda; class Insecta; order Hymenoptera; family Ichneumonidae; genus Ephialtes; species Ephialtes manifestator. Next base: position 18,347,241 of record OZ019980.1, read on the forward strand.
TGAGAATTTACAAAATTGATATTGTCTGGTAAGCGATACCAGCTTAAGAATGAAGACACAAAAGTTAAGAATAATTAACAGGTCATTTCAAATTAACCTAAGTCATCACGACAATAATAAAGTCGTTGCTTATATGTAGATAAAAATAAAACACGTTTTTACCCCTGAAATCTCTTTATAAATATGATGGATGGAAATGTCGCTAATTTATTTATCAAATGGACAATAAATAATATGCTATAACTAAATTCATATGTAGATAAAAATAAAACACGTTTTTTACCCTTGAAATCTCTTCATAAATATCATAGACGAAAATGTCGCTAATTTATTTATCAAATGGACAATAAATAATATGCTATAACTAAATTCAAGAAACTATGTACACCGGCTTCAAAGTTGGATTTTCATGGAAAGTAATTGTAATTGAAAGTTTGCCGGACTATCGACAGCCACTACTACTAGAACCACAAATACTATTAGAATTATGGTAGATAAAAAAAATCACGTTTTTTCCTAGAATCTTGTAATAAATATTAAGGACTAAAATTTCGCTAATTTGTTTATCAAATGGACAATAAATAATATGCTATAATGAAAATTCATCAAACTATGTACAGCGGCTTCAAAGTTGGATTTTCGTGGAAAGCAATTGTAATTGAAAGTTTGCCGGACTATCAACAGCCACTACTACTTGAACCACAAATACTATTAGAATTACGGTAGATAAAAAAATCACGTTTTTTTCCTGAAATCTTGTTATAAATATTACGGACTAAAATTTCGTTAATTTGTTTATCAAATGGACAATAAATAATATGCTACAATGAAAATTCATCAAACTATGTACAGCGGCTTCAAAGTTGGATTTTCGTGGAAAGCAATTGTAATTGAAAGTTTCCCGGACTATCGACAGCCACTACTACTTGAACCACAAATACTATTAGAATTATGGTAGATAAAAAAATCACGTTTTTTCCTGAAATCTTGTTATAAATATTACGGATTAAAATTTCGCTAATTTGTTTATCAAATGGACAATAAATAATATGCTGCGATGAAAATTCATCAACCTATGTACAGCGGCTTCAAAGTTGGATTTTCGTGGAAAGCAATTGTAATTGAAAGTTTGCCGGACTATCGACAGCCACTACTACTTGAACCACGAATACTATTAGAATTCCGGTAAATAAAAAAAATCACGTTTTTTCCCTGAAATCTTGTTATAAATATTACAGACTAAAATTTCGTTAATTTGTTTATCAAATGGACAATAAATAATATGCTACAATGAAAATTCATCAAACTATGTACATCGGCTTCAAAGTTGGATTTTCGTGGAAAGCAATTGTAATTGAAAGTTTGCCGGACTATCGACAGCCACTACTACTTGAACCACAAATACTATTAGAATTATGGTAGATTAAAAAAATCACGTTTTTTCCTGAAATCTTGTTATAAATATTACGGACTAAAATTTCGCTAATTCGTTTATCAAATGGACAATAAATAATATGCTACAATGAAAATTCATCAAACTATGTACAGCGGCTTCAAAGTTAGATTTTCGTGGAAAGCAATTGTAATTGAAAGTTTGCCGGACTATCGACAGCCACTACTACTTGAACCACGAATACTATTAGAATTATGGTAGATAAAAAAAATCACGTTTTTTTCCTGAAATCTTGTTATAAATATTACGAACTAAAATTTCGCTAATTTGTTTATCAAATGGACAATAAATAATATGCTACAATGAAAATTCATCAAACTATGTACAGCGGCTTCAAAGTTGGATTTTCTTGGAAAGCAATTGTAATTGAAAGTTTTCCGAACTATCGACGGCCACTACTACTTGAACCACAAATACTATTAGAATTATGGTACATAAAAAAAATCACGTTTTTTTCCTGAAATCTTGTTATAAATATTACGGACTAAAATTTCGCTAATTTGTTTATCAAATGGACAATAAATAATATGCTACAATGAAAATTCATCAAACTATGTACAGCGGCTTCAAAGTTGGATTTTCGTGGAAAGCAATTGTAATTGAAAGTTTGCCGGACTATCGACAGCCACTACTACTTGAACCACAAATACTATTACTACTTCCTTCGGCTTCCCTCTCGTCTCACTGGATCTTATATCTTACAGGCTTGGGCCACGTAGTTTGCAGATAATATCGAGTGGGCGGCTGTCGAGCCATCGAAAGTTTATCGTGGCTGTAAACGCAGCAAGGTATGTCTGCGGGAATGGGGGGGTTGGTTCGGAAAGTCTTTCTGGCTCTCATAACTAACCGTTGGTATACTCGCTAAACCAACGTCTTCGTCCTTCCCACCCCTTTCGCTTTTCTCTCTTAGCGAGCACTTCATTTTTACTTCGTCTACTTTCAACAGATATCTTATTTCTAAGGGTGAAGAACATCTTGTGCACAAAAGCTTGTAAATAATAAGATTCGCTACAAGACTCCTTCAGACTGTGTCTAGATATTATCGATTCACAATACAGCCCTTCACAATTTTCTATAAAGTACAATAAAGCTGCCAAAGATTCATAAATTACACTTGAAAAATAAATCAATCATTGAGAATATATCACTCGTCTATAAGAGTAATATTTTATATTATTTATAAAATAATAAAAATATAATTATGTTACTTTTTGTTGTGTTTTCAATAAAAATAAATAAATAAATATATTGACAACTTTTAGACTACATGATTTTTGTTTTTCATAAATTCATTGTTTTTTTAGAACCATTATTTTTGAAAGGAATTTTTCCATTTAAGAAATACTCAAAATATTGTAACCGAGCAAGGAAATAAAAAAAAATCAAATCGTATTCGAAAAGATCGAGAAATATATCTATTTAAAAAAAAAAGTTTTCTAAAATTTTCTATAAGATTTGGTGTTATAATTATCTTATAATAATGATAATGCAATTAATATTTAAGTTCAGAATGTACGTATAATACATTCGTACTTTTCGAATGATTTTTGAATGACTCAAATATATTTAAAAAATCAAAGTGTGTTGCAGAGTTGTAAATCTCCATTAATTCATGAGATATAGTTTACAGTACAATTTGTTTTGTAATTATGATTTCATAATAATAATATGTAGCAATTATAAAATAGAGTGTAAACATTTGAATAGCTGAAGAAAATAGTAATTTTCACTTTAATATTGCAAGAAATAGTGGAAAAAATGGAAGAAATAAGTAATGCATTACTTTCTTAATGCATTACTTATTTCTTCCATTTTTTCAAAAGGATTGCCGTGAATTTTTATTGAAAAATAATAATTTTTGCAGCCATTCCAAAGTTTAATCATCGTATTAAAATCGCTACATGTTATTATTATAAAATCATAATTATAGAGCTGATCGCATCATCATCATTATTTCTATAAGTATTAGGCATTTACAACTCTGGTGTGTTGATCATGAAAGCTGGAAAACGATTTGAGTGAACAAGGTGACTTCGTAGCACACTGTTTGTCTTTTTGGTGTCAGACGTATCTCATTTCTTCGGGTCTATCGAAAAAAGTACGGTAGAAAAATTGTGTATCGAATCCCGGGAGATATTATATCAAGAGGAAAGTGGAAACGTACGGTTGTCTGTCTCGGTGTGTGTATCGATATGAGAAAATAATCTTGGGCTTGCCGAGGATAAAACCTTGTCGTCTCGATTTCCAGTCTCCAGTAGCTCTATAGATACATCGACGAAGAGGGACCTTCGCACCCTGGCAATCTGTGTTCGCGTTCCGAATCTGACAAACTTTCAGAAGGGAGAGCATAACGATAGGTGGAAATCGGTAAAAATGTGAGACCCGGGTTTTGGTCGGTAGACCTTCATTTCCAGTTATTAGGCATCAAATGGTTTGGGACCTCGTCATAACCGATTGGTTATCGAAATAGCGGAACCGAAACGAAAAAAACGTCAAGTATAAGGGAACACGGCTCGTATATTATAACGATACGATTTGAGATCGCTTAATGCCGGGACAGATGGACACATCGGTGAGATGATCTATCATAGAAGATTTCTGCTCTAATATACAATATTGCTTTTGGTTGTTTGAATTGCCAATGTCTATTAGCGACTATAATTTAGAAACGACAAAAATTGCACACTCACACTGAGAGAAAACTTGAAATCCTGACAAACTCGCGCGGTGGTTGAGAAATATTACTTTGACTGAAAGAAATAGAGGTTGACAGAAATACCCATTCGTTGAGGCAATACAATGCATTTCTTTGAGACAACTATACACTGTAAAAAATGTTCGCGTTTTTCCAATACAAACGTGTATGAATTGTGTAAAACTTGATATAGAAAATCGGAATTAATATGTTTGCATAGTAAATTTAATACAGATATATGAATTTTGATAATGCGGTGATTGGAAATTACAACACATGATTATTAAATCATCATTTACTAAATTAGTATATGAAAATCAATATGCATTTTCGGAATTTTCGTACCCGATTTGAAATTTAATATACATTGTTTTGTTAAATGTAAGATCAAAGTTACTCAAACTACAGTTACTGGTATTGAAAAATACCAAGTAAAGTATTTGCAATTTTGTCTATATGGGTATATTACTTTATGAAAAATGTTTGCAATTTTGCTACACAAAAGTGTGAGAAATTTACAAAACTCGCTATACGAAATAAACATTAATATAGTTGCATAGTAAATTTAGTATGCGTGTATGAATTTTACCAAACCGGTGATATAAAATTACAATGCATGGTTACTAAATCAATCATTACTAAATTAGTACATGAAAATCAACATGAACTTTTGGAATTTTAGTGACTGATTTGAAATTTAATACATATCTTCCAATAACAAAAAAAATCCGCACTAGATCGCTAACACTTAGCATCGACTTCTGATAAGTTACTCGAGATTTTCAAAAAGATTCCGTTCATCCAAAAATTATATTCACTTGAAAATATTTCCAACCCACTTTGCGCTCTGATTGCAATTAATTGAATATTTTGTTATGTCAATTATGAGTATGCTTGAGAGAATAATAGTTGTACAACTCTTATGTCATTTAGATATCCAAAATTACTAAGTCGTTGATAGCGTAGTCGGTAGCGTGCGTGCGTGGTTAGATACTTAGGTAGGTAGGTCGTAGGTTCAAACCCCAGTGTAAGCGAAAAATTTTCTGTGGCGAAAACCAATATTCAACAATTTCTGATGACATAATTTGTGTGAAAAAATAATGTCCGAATAATATTTACATTTTTAAAAATTGTTTTTATGTCCATTGTAAATTTCCAACACATGTGTGCTTGAATTTTCAGATACCACTCATATGAAAATTCTACATTAAGGTTTATGAAATGTAATGCACAAGAAAGATTTTTTTTTACAGTGCTCGGATACCATTTATGGATATTGTCAAATTTACATTAAATCTTAATAACGTTGAATTTTAATATTCCTCTAAATGTCATGACTTTTCATATACACATGTATAGAAATATTACAGTTCAATATTTCCGATTTTGAAATACCATACCTCAAAATTAAATGACGTATTTAAAATTTCATATACGGTATCTGCAAAAAAACTTCCAACACTTTTGTATTAATTTTAACACAGATTTTTTTTACAGTGTATACTTCACGTAATTGAGCGTCAACATAACAATGTTTTGGCTGAACATTGATGCTGTTGAGCGAATGGGAGTGCAGCAACAATTTTTCGGTACTTAAATCGCGTGTGACGAGTGGTTGAGCCAACCACGCTTGTCATTTCAATCAGGAAAAAGATTTCTATGAAGCAACTGTATCAGAATGGTTACGAGAACTGTTTTATGCTTTTGAAAGAACCTCGGTGCAACTGGTTTCTAAGAAATATAAAGTTGACTCAACCTCACGTCCGTTTGTGTGAAAGCTGTTTTTGAAGATACGAGTATTGACTTTAGAGTCATCCTGATGGTCACCTATCCAACTACTGACCGCCAGAGACAATCAGGTAGTCACCCATCCCAGTACTGACTCTCTGGTCAGTGAGACGGTCATCCACCCAAATACTAACAAACTAATTCGGGCTAACAATGAAACAAGCAACTTCGTCGAATATGTTTATAGATGGCAACAACGATACAATGTACTCTTTTCGATATAACCGAGTGCCGTGAAAAATAACAGAAAGTGCTTTTATTTTGACTACACCAAACGCAATCATATAAATCTATAAAGTTTTGACTGTATTATACTAATTCCATTTTATATTTCATGTTACCGATATTCAAATAGGCAAAAAAAATACTAGAATCATATGATTCGAATGGCCGTGTGAGCTAAAGCGCAGCGCAACAACATTATCCTGAGGATCGCAGGTTCGATTCTCGTCAATGTAATAAAAAATTTTATATGTTTTTTCAGCGATTAATATGTACCATTCTGAAGAGAAAGACGTAATACCAAATTAATATGCAGGATTACTCGATTGAATAAGCACGAGTAATAATTTTCAATTTATTTTCTTTATTATTTCAATCTCACTCAAACACATAATGAATTTGATTGAAATATGAGTGTAGTTGAACCAACTGCATCAATACCTCCAATCAATCGATTAGAGATTGATGCAAGAGTGCGCATGGTCTGAGAGAAAACAATGTTAGAGTTACAATAAATGCACTGTGGTTGTCTCAACCACATGAAACATTTGAATCGAAGAAAGTCCGACAACCATTTGGTGAGTTTGACCCAACCTCCTCGTTCCATTCGACGTATATAACCTCTCGGAGAGGTTGAGTCAACCTCTATTTCGTTGTTCCCAACAATTTTTTCTCTCAGTGCATTCGTACTCACTCACACTTTTCTTTCATTCAAAGTTTTTTTAAGCGGGTTTGTTAAATTTGTAAGTGGAGCTGTTAAAATAACCCAAAAAGCTGAGACAAATATATAAATGAAAATTCCATTTCCACGCTATTAGTAAATTCGTATTACTGAGTGATTGACGTTTATGTAATTTCGACAAGACTTCGAGAAGTTTAATTGGTTGCAAATCACTCGAAACTTCATTACGAGATATTTTTTGTTAAATACTAGGTTGGATCGATAACAAAAATAGAAATAAATGTTGAATTGCCTGAAAATAGTTTTCAATTAATAGCGACTTGACCGAACTGTCAAGCACGTATACGTAGCCTACGGCACCATGTAACTTGACAAAGTTCAACCAAGTTAACATTTCGTTAATCGATTTTAATTCTATCTGTAAAATCCCGTGCAGAAAAATAGTTGGGGCTCCTACTTGACCCTTTCTAGTTTCCCCAATTCTATTAGGGGCCCAGTATGGAAATCTAAGTACAGCCCTACTAGGCTGGTCGCGCTTCAAAGTACGGGACCTTTATAGATTTCCCTGTTAGGGCCTATAAAGGCTGCCCTATTAAGTCCCTACTAAAATAATAAAGAAAATTGATTGAAAAATATTAATTTTTGCTTATTAAATCGAGTAATCCTGCATTTTAAGTAGATAGTACATCGTCCTCTACATGGTGGTACATATGAATCACTAAAAAGACACATTAACATTTTTTGACATTGACGGGAATCGAACCTGGCACCTTCCAGATCATGTTGTTGCACTGCGCTTCAGCTCACTCGGCCATTCAGATCATATGATTATACAATTTTTTTTGTCTATTTGAATATCGGTAATATGAAATATAAAATGAAATTCGTGTAATATAGTCCGAACTTTATAGATTTATATGATTGCGTCTGCTGTGGTAATAATAGAAGCACATTCAGTTATTTTTCACGGCAATCGGTTATATAAAAAATAATACATTGTATCGTTTTTGTCATTTATAAACATATTCGACGAAGTTGCTTATTTCATTGTTTGCGCGCATTAGTTCGTTAGTATTTGGGTGGACGATCGTCTGACTGACCTGAGGGTTAGTACTAGGGTGACCGCATGGCTGACGACTGATGGTCAATACTTAGATGGGTGACCGCTTTGCTAACTCTGACTGATGTCAGTAATAGGTTGGATAACCGCCTAGCCTGACGGTAATTACTTAGATGAATGACCGCGGAGCTGGCGACTGATGGTCAATACATAGATGGGTGACCGATTAGCTGACACTGACCTTCAATAGTTAGATGGGTGATCACCTGGTTAACTCCGACGGGTTTCAGTAAGGGAATAATTTGTCATACCTATTGCAGAATACGTATCGGAAATATTAAAAAATCAAATTATAAAGGGCCTAGAAAGTTGCCTATACAGTGCCTATACACTTGTCTGTAAAGGGTGCCTTTGTAGGCAACGAAGAGGCTCAATATGGGTGACCCTAGGGGGGTTCCACGTTTGAGCCTGATTAGGCTCCGAAGTGGACATTTTTTACTGTATATTTTGTCGTGGCAGCCTCTGTTGAGCCTAGTAGGGTTCTAGAGTGGATTCCCTATTGGGGATACAACGGGATACTTCGAATTGTCAATTAATACTATTTAAAAAAAAACGCCTATTTCACCATTTATATACATTTTTATTAAAAAGTATATTTTAGAAAATGGAATTAAAAAATTTGTTCGGTGAATTCTAATACTGTTTTCGGCAACTATTATAATATTACACAATGGGAAAATTTCTAGAGAGTGAAAATCCTAAGATAAAAAAGAATATTAAAGTCAGTTGACTGCAAAACAAATGAAAAGGAATAAATCGAGGGTCTGCGAAAGAAAGGCTGAGTGTGTGAAATACTTAGTGATATGCGGTCCTTCTGATACCCGAACACCTCTTACCAAGTGCAAAAAAAACCGCGCCCTCCATTAAAAAAAAACGTAAATAAAAAACAAAAATTAAATAGTAAATGCGTTTGTTCCGTTCCCCCGAACTCCTCTTTCCAAGGGTAAAAAACTGCAGCGCTCTAAAAAAAAAAAAAAAAAAAAAACATAAATAAAAATACCAATAAAAAGAAGAAAATCGGTAACTAGTAAACTACTAAAATGAGTTTGTTCCACTCCCCCAAAACGTTTTTCCAAGGTTAAAAAAAAACTGCAGCGCTCTAAAAAAAAAGAAAAAAAAAAAAAAAAAAAAAAAAAAAACATGAATAAAAAAAAAAAGAAGAAAGAAGAAGAAAATTGGGATGTGTGAAACACTAATAAAATGAGTTTGTTTCACTCCCCCGTAACCCTTTTTCCAAGGGTAAAAAAAAAAACTACAGCGTCCTAAAAAAATCTCTCGTCTATGCTATCCACTTTGGATAGAAGAGCGTCACCGAAGTGAAGACGACGATACGCATACATGCATATAGCGTGGTAGGTTCCAATGGGGAAACCCCTACATTAAGGGGGGCGAGGCGGAAGGGGGTGGAAAGGGGTGAAGCGCATGGGGGAGACACTCTGGAATTCGAGAGTCGAGTCAGCGTCTTCGTGGCGTTATATACCCGGCTAGTTTCGACCGCAGGATCAAGTGGAGAGAAGCGGAAGCAAGTGGGAAAAGCTCGACTCTCGGCGCTCTCGAAAAATTCTTATAGACCGCAGACGACTGCGGGATGATTCTCGAATTTCGAGGCTCTCCAGACAGCCCCTTTTCCATTCTTTCCTTCTTTCTCTCTATATCTTCGCCCAGGCACAATCGACACCAAGAGAATCATGGTCCGGAGACTTTGCGCAGACACCCTCGCACTTCCGGCCTCGAAATTGGATGCACTCGAGCGCATAGACACACGAATATATATATATATATACATGTCTCGCATACTGTACAATATAATACTGGCATATATAATAATGATAATAATAGTACCGGTAATATTGTAGTACCATATCACACCTACATATGAAATTTTCTCGTCATGAGATTTTAAAGCCATGTCTTGAATTTTTACAAATTCATTCTTTAAGGGGAGGGAGTCAGGTAAAAATAATTAAATTTGTAAATTCAATATCATCCAAATTCTCTTGCATATAAAAATGACCAATGAACTATATTGTTGGTACTCGATGAAAGGATTTTTTACTGCCATCTGACTTGCGTATGCCTTTCAATATTATCTTAAGCAAAGTTCTTAGGTTTTTCACTCTGCGCGTGATTCAGACCAAACTGCTAGGCAGATTGGGCTAGTTGACGTCTCATTTTCTTCTTCATAAAAAGATACACCGGCTAAATGGAGCAAACTATTTTTTTTTCATTCTGAAAGCAAAGTTAATGACTGATTTAGAAAATAGCATAAAATTTATTTAGTAATAATTATGTCACTTGAAAAATATTACCTTTTATTAACATTTGTTCCATTTAGCCGGTGTATCTTTTCATGAAGAAGAAAATGAGACGTCAGCCAGCCCAATCTGCCTAGCAGTTTGGTCTGAATCACGCGCAGAATAGGTTTAAAACCAAGTTTCGACAAATGGCATCTAAAGTTTACCACTCAAATAAAAATGCTTACGCTGCTTTCACCTTTGGGGCACCTTAGTACCTTTAATGAACAAAATAAAAATATTATTTGCAAGTCAGATTACAGAATATTATTAATAAATGTTTTTTTTTACAAATAAATAAGTAAATGAATGCATAATTTGAAAAAAAACTTGTAAATAATATGGGGATGGTCACTTTTATTGACAACATTACTGAAAATTTATCCGGTGTTGACACATTCACAAATGTGCTGCACAAACATTAAATCATCACTTCATAACAAATGATACATATCTGATCACTTCTGATGATTGTTGATTCTGTTTTAAACACTATCGAACGAAAAAAAACCGTAAATGACCAACGAAACCAAACTAATAGCATAATATGAACGAAAAATAAAAACGTCAATGCGAGGTTATGCGTCTCGAGTGTAGCAGAAGTAACTTTTCGCGGCAGTAACACGCTGCGCATGCGATACGCGCTAAGATATCACAGCGCATGTCCCATTATTCGCGCGAATTCGAATATAATGTAAGTGTTACATATTGCGTTGGAGACATCACACTGTCATCGCATCATTTATATCGCGTTTCACTAACTGGTTTAAAAAATGGTAAACAAATAAAAATTTATTTACAAATACGTAACAAACTTTTTATTATATAGACAAAAATCATAAAAAAGCAGGTATATTGCAGAAATCGGACATTTTTTCGGCATCATGTCTAAGATTTTGCAGGTTCAGAGGTTATACTTAACTAAACGAAACTGCCGAAGAGAAAAAAAATATGTATATATTTGATTTTTTTTTTTCAACACCCTTAATTATTTTGTGTGAACAAAAAATCGGCCATAATGTCTGCATATAACAACAATAAATAAGTAAAATAATAAAAAAATCAAATATAATGTTCTGGTAATTTTTACGACTTTTGAGAAAATTAAATATGAATGGTACCGTAGAAACTTGGCCATTTTTGCGTATTTCGGCTTATAACTTTTCTAATAGATAGATTACATGGAAATGAATGTTTTCACAGAAAAAAAATCGATTTTTAAATTATTTTTGACCTGACTCCACCCCGTTAAGGGATGTTTCCAGTGTGACGGTTAAAAAAATAGCCTATTTTCACGATTTTTTTTCAGACGGTTACTATACTACGATCAATCTGAAAATTTTATGACATATTAAGATAATTATGAATGTCAGAAAATGATTTTTTATAAGACGATTTTTATTGTTTAAATATTTTTTTTTAATTGTTGAAAATAATGTTGAATGAAAATAATGAACATCCTAGGGGTCGCAAATTTGATCTGAAAAAAAAACCCAAAGGATTATTAATTAGTATGCGATTGGCTATCGCGCTATGGAGGCTTTTTTTAATTCAAAATTGACAAAATGGCGGCGGTTCGAACAAAAAGTGCCGAATTTAGCCGTTGCTTTCGACAGTTTTTCTTTTAAAAAAATGGGAAGATTTTAAAAAAAGGCTTCCATAGCACGATGGTGAGTAGCGTGAAGAATGTTCTCCTAAAATTTGAAAACGATCGCTTGAAAACTGATCCCTGGAGAATGTCCAGCGTTTTGAAAAATGTCGTTTCGAGAAAAACGCATTTAAAGTTTCGAGTGTAGAATTTTCATATACCTAAATTGTGTAGTATTTCGAAGTGTAGTCAGCGAAGTATTTCGAATTTCGCTTTAAAAATTTGAGAGGACGTTTTTGACCGTATATACTAATGGATAAGACCCAAAAAAAATCGATTTTTTTTCACACTGAAAAGATCTCTTAATCAAAACCGATCAAGGAAATTTAAAAAAAATTAAATTGCATTCAGAAAGTTAATTTGGAAAATAAATTTTTTTAAATTTTTTCATACGTTTTGGCGTATAATAATGATAATGTCTTATAATAATGGTAATGCAATTAATATTGTATTTTTGAGGATGTTATTCTTAAGGTCTACAAATATATTTATCATCAAAACTGGAAAAGGCGTTGAGTGAAATTGGATGCACTCGAGCGCATATACACACGAATATCTCTATATTATAAAAAGATCTCGCCGCCACCACCGTCGCTGCCGTGTTAAGAATCGATGGACTTAGAAAAATTCCGAGCAAAACACCTGTTGCGCCAGGGGGGATAGGAGGAGAGGGGAGGCGATAGGAAGGGCGGCGGGGGAGGGGGAGGGGTAGAGGCCCAGATTATTTTAAGACCCTCAATGGACCCCGAAACCCGAATTTGGGGGAGATTGCGAGCGCACGCAGAGCGCGAGCCTCAATGAAATCCTAGTATATATATATTACATGCTGTGATATAACAAAGGAATATATAATCATGATAATAAAAGTACCGGGGATATTGTAGCGCCATATCACAGCTACATATGAAATTTTTTCGTCATGCAACAGGATGTTCATTGCTGAGCAAATTTCATTTAAAAAACGTATTGTTATTTTATTTACTATATGAATGTTGTTATTGTTTTTATATTTCCGCAATTAAATGTGTTTGCATGATAAAATACGTAGTTATTAAAAATGTAGCGAGTCTCTCTAAAAATGTACAAATACAGATGAATAAATATAATTAAAAAAAAAAAAAAAAAAAAAAAAAAAACATCATTTACGTAGGATGAAAAATCCTGGAAATTATCAATTTTTTCGGCAACGAGAGAAAAATTTTCAATATCAATGTATTCCATTTTATTTGTTCTCTCATTTCACATGTCATTGCACTATTTATTTTTTAATTAAAAAAAAGACGCGCGTTGCAAAATATAATTGCACAATAAATTGCAAATAAATAAATAAAATGAATTCTCAAAAAATACCTTTTTTTCGTCGAATGTACCTACTCATGTACCTACTAGATAAATAAATCTAATCTAATCTAATCTACTCTTAAATATTATTTCCGCTCGTCTTCGGAAAATGGAATATTGATCACGAACTGCAACGGGCATTTCCCGATCGGCCACTTCATGGTTGAACGTCCTCGAAACCTTTGCATTCGCTCGGCACGCGTTGAACGGTAGTTTATAACCGAGCAGTATCGTCCATGACACGTTACAACGCCGTACGGTTGCCCGAGCGTAAAAGTCACGCTTGAAATATCCTCCCGGTGGTAGCGCGCTCTTTCGATGTGTCTACGCATGTGAGCAGCGCTTTGCAGTAGTTGCACATAAAAAAAAAAGGTCGCGCTTGGTAGAGGTAGAATAAACGGCCACTGGAGCAAATTTTCCGTCTCTGATACTGGCGGCTGTGCCACTAGATGTTACGACTGTCTAGCTGCCGACTGATGACGCTATTCGATGTGGCGCTTTCGCCGCAATCGCCGTTTTTCGCGCTCGACTTGTCTGACCATTGCCGCATCACAAAAAAAAAAAAAAGACTTTAACGAAAAAAAAAAAAATTCTATGTCCTACAAAGCGAATGAGATTTCATCGGTTCTCGGTACTGTACATTTTTTATTGATACATATACTGGTATTCGATTTTTGTAGGGACAATTCTTTTTTTTTTTTGATTTGTTAAAAAACCGACAGATTCGTGAAACTTGTGGATATTGTAGCGTATTGTATTTTGGGACTACATAATTTTTTTCAGATTTTTGAAAATGGTTAAAAATTAAAAAAATTTTGTTTAGGAAATTTGCGGAATTTGGAATCGTTATTTACGTGCTATTTTGAGAAAAAAAAAGACTAACGATAAAAAAAATTTACATATGGGGCATTCCATACCGATTCGACCTGGGTCGGACCCTCGACCTCTCGGATTTGGTCGAAAAATTTTTATATGATTGGACCAACTCCAAAAAGTACTGGAAAATTTTTTCAGATTTTTTTTTACGATTTTTTAAAGGCAACATATCGTTAGCCCAAATTTAAAAATCTGAAAACATTCTCAAAAATCCTGCATGAAATAACAAAATATTTGAGCCTAAAGCCAAAGTGGTCCGGGTTTTGCTTCTATTTTTTTTCTATAAAAAAACTATTAAAAAATTTAAAAACGAAAGAGGAAAAGTTATGAAATTTTTCTAAACTGCGACTTGCACAAAATTACGAAAAAAAACATTCCTCGTGGAGTACAGGGTTGAGTCAGATAAAAAAAATTAGATTTGTTGTGCGGTAGAATCTAATTTGATTTTATTGTTTGTTCATCTCAGCTGCACTCGGTGATCTTGAATTTTTTTTTGTATTCGAAGGTGCGATCGCTTTTTAAATTATCATCATTGACATCCGATATTATCAATGGAATCCTTTGATTAGCGCGGCTTGTCAATTCTGATTCATGAGTATTTTTTTGGAAATAGGAAAAACTATTCGATAAGAATGTTATATAATTCTAGAAATTGCTGACCAAATCCGAGAGGTCGAGGGACCCTCATGTTGTGGTTCATTCAGATTCTGTGAAATATAGAATAGAGGTTAATTTTTGTTAACGTATTATCAATCCAGAGACGTTTTTTTATTTCGAATCGGCAATTTATAATAATACTCGGAAATTCAATTTTATGCTTGTTGAATAAATTCTTAAAAGCGTCTTGTCTTTTGGACGTACCAAATTTTATTCAGAATTATTATATCTACCGCGAAAGGAATCATTCTTTCACATTTATTGAAATTCGGGGATAAAATATTACTATTTGATAGTGTATATATTTTTTTGTCTGATCTCGGGCTTGTTTTTTTCAATTCCTTAGTTTGAGGTCGAGGGACCCAGGTCGAATCGGTATGAAATGCCCATATACTGGCATTCGATTTTTGTGGGGACAATTTTTTTATGTATTGTTTAAAAAACTGACTCGTGGTCTCCGATCGGATTGAAACTTCAGGACATTATAGAGTATTGTATTCTGGGACTGTTCAATTTTTTTTCAGGTTTTTAAAAGCGATTTTTAAAAAATTTTCTATTTAGATAATTTGCGGAATTTCGATCTCTGAAAGGAAAAAAAGGAAAACATTTTACGTACGTTAAAATGTCTCGTATTTAAAAAAAAAAAGATCTTTCGTTAATATTTTGTCGGTTTCATTACATTACGGTTTCATTACATTCGTGAAATTGTGTACGATGTATACGCGTTAAATGGCTTCCTAATTAATTACATTGTTAGCATTATTAATTAATATCGATATCCAATATTTCTGTCTCGTTTCCTCGACGTGTAAACCGAATTTGAATTATACACACTATCGTAATGCATTTATTTTTCAATACATTTATGCTTTCTTCGATAAGGATACAAAATCGATCGAATTGACAAGATTTATAGAATATCTACAGACATTATTAAAAAATTTAAAATTAGTATAAAATTCGAACTACATTGTCAATTAATTAAATATCTCATTATTAGCATGACATAGAAATTTATTTTTTATTTTTTTATCTTAACTAAAATATGAATTATATTAAATTGAATTCTAAATATTGTCATATGATTACCAAATATGCACCAAATTTCAGCCAAATTGCTATAAAAATATGAGAGCTATCGCGCTAATAAAAAAATACACACATACACACATATGAAAATTATTTCTAACTCACTTTTGTCTACATTTAGAATCATCCTGAGTATTGCATTATAAAACATCGCGTAGATTTTGTTTTTCATGAAAACAAAACTTCCACTGTCAGAATAATAAAAAAAAACAGAAAATATAAACAACAAACAATAAACAATAAACAATAACCGATCTTTCGTTAATATTTCGTCGGTGAACGAGGAGCTGGGGGAAAATTCGTGGCAGTGTGTACGTTGAAACACGAGTTAAATGGCTTTCTAATTAATTACACTGTTATAATTATTAATTGATATCGAGCCTCAGCATTTCTACCTTGTTTTCTCGTGTTCTACATTGTGGAAATTGAGGCAAAAGCATGCAGCAAGAGACGATGGTTAATTGAAACTTTTTCCATGAGTATTGGTGAGCACTATAACATTCCTGTACTTTGTGTGTACTCACTTCGTACTACTATACCTATGGGTCATTCCATACCAAGTGGGCCACCCAAAGTTATCATGGTCGCAAAAAAAGGGTCCATAATTTTTTCAAAAGTTGTTCAGATTATCACGAACATCCATAAATTATTTCAGAATTTTAACACCTATGGTTTGCCCAAAGTTTAATAACGATTTTTTTTATTTAATTTTTTTTCAATTCGCTGTATATTCAAAACTAGCGATCGTACGAAACTTTTTTTTCGTGTATAAAATACACGACGTTTGTTAAAATAAACGTCGTGTAAAAAATGTTTAGAGTATAACGAACATCCATAAATTATTTCAGAATTTTAGCACCTATGGTTTGCCCAAAGTTTAATAACGATTTTTTTTATTTAATTTTTTTTTCAATCCGCTGTATATTCAAAACTAGCGATCGTACGAAACTTTTTTTTCGTGTATAAAATACACGACGTTTGTTAAAATAAACGTCGTGTAAAAAATGTTTAGAGTATAACGAACATCCATAAATTATTTCAGAATTTTAGCACCTATGGTTTGCCCAAAATTTAATAACGATTTTTTTATTTAATTTTTTTTCAATTCGCTGTATATTCAAAATTACCGATCGTACAAAAAATGTATTCCTGTATAAAATTTAAGTTTTTGAATGTACTTTGTGATCAAATTTTTTCCATGGACGACCAAAAAGAATTTCCGGTATTTTTTATTACATGCTGTAATATAACAAAGGAATATATAATCATGATAATAAAAGTACCGGGGATATTGTAGTGCCATATCACAGCTACATATGAAATTTTTTCGTCATGCAACAGGATGTTCATTGCTGAGCAAATTGCAAAACGAGATTTTTTCATTTAAAAAACGTATTGTTATTTTATTTACTATATAAATGTTGTTATTGTTTTTATATTTCCGCAATTAAATGTGTTTGCATTATGAAATACGTAGTTATTAAAAACGTAGCGAGTCTCTCAAAAAATGTACAAATACAGATGAGTAAATATAATTTAAAAAAAAAATAATAATAAAAAAATTATCATTTACGTAGGATGAAAAATCCTGGAAATTATCAATTTTTTCTGCAACGAGAGAAATTTTCCGGTATTTTTTGACAAAGTAAAGTAATAATATTTTTTTTTGACAATCCGTTCCGATTTTTACCAAAATTGCACCGAATTGTCATTATTATGCTTACAAACTTTAGAAAAATTGGCGTGATGGCAAATTAATGGCCTACTTGGTATGGAATTACCCCTATGCCTACCCCCACCCCCCACCCCAATGCCCCGTCCCTCTCCTCTTCACACCTATTCCCATTGAAGCAACGAAGCTTGTGGGTGTCGGTGGGACAGCGGCGCTGCGACCGCTGTAAAGTATCTCTCGCTTCGAGAATGGGAGCTCCCATAAATTTAGCGAAGTATCAACCCATAAATTGAAAATGCAGAGCGTGGTGCTCAGAGTGTGGGTAGAAGGTAGATGCGGGGCGTTAGGTGCTCCAGCGGATACTATATGATGCCATATGGAGTGGCGGGACATTAGAAGTGGAGGGAGTGGGGAGGGGGGGGGGGGGTTATAAGCAGCGCAAGCACAAGTCGCGATGGTAAGTGCCAACCCAGAAAGCTTTAGCAAAGTCCTTAGTCAGGGCTAATTAAATTTCCGATCGGTACGTTCAATAGATATTTTGTTTAAGATATTTTTCAAAAGATATTTTGTAGATAGATTTGTTTCAATAGATATTTTGCGATTAAGGGTTTAAGCAATAATCACTCGAATAAAAAAAACATTACAAATGGGTTTCAATTTTTTTTCCATGGTAGTTTTTATTTATTTATTTTTTTTTTTTTTTTCGAGATATTGAAGTGGGTATATTATGGAATTTTTCAAATTTAATGGTAAACAAAAAATTAGGTATTGTCAGTTTTTTAAATGTAGAGTGTTTTATATATTCAAAGAAATTATTTTTTTTTAACGAAAAGTTTAATTTCAGAGGAATTTGAGTCACTCTCGACAAGAAAAAAGTCATGAATATTTGTTTTATTATATTCGTATGAATCGGCAATTTTTTCAAAATACATATGATCAGAAAAATATTTTTTCACGTTTTTTTAAATTCACGAATTCTTTTTTTTTTATATCTTTATGTATTTGGAAATATTTAGAAAATTATTTATAAAGATACATTAAGTTTACAGAAGTGTTTTAAACCTTTTTCAAAATTATTTTATATTATTACTGGGATTTTATTGTGGCTCGCGCGCTCGCCTCGGTTAAGTATTTAGAAACATTTTTGAAATTGCATTGGCGTTTTTCTTATTAGTCTCATAGAGTATTTAGAAAAATTCAGGTTTCGGGGGCCCTTGTGGGACCGAAAAATTCGGGCCACGTAAACCATACATGGGGGGACTTGAAATGCAATGCCCTATACGTCCATATATAGGTATAAGTATCTCTTCATTTATAATAAATGATCTCGCCGCCGCCGTCACCGTCACGTAGGATAGTTCCTCCAGATCGTCCTTTGTTACTCCTCCCGATTGTCTTTTGTTTTACCTTACGACGATAGTATTTTGTTTCCATTCCATATCGTCCTTTGTTTCCCCTCGTGATCGTATTTTGTTTCACTTTCCAATTGTCTTTTGGTTTCCCTCCTGATTGTCTTTTGTTTTACTTCCCGATTGCCTTTTGTTTTTTCTTCTGATCGTGAAGTTAACCACTCCGTGGGGTTAGTTCCTCAAATCATCCTTCATATCGTCTTCTGTTTTTGCTACCGATCGTTTTTTGTTTTACCTTACGACCTTACGATTGTATTTTAGTTTCCCTCCTAATCGTCTTTTGTTTTACTTCCCGATTGCCTTTTGTTTTTTCTCCTGATCGTGGGGTTAACCAGTCCGTGGGGTTAGTCCCTCCAGATCATCCTTCATATCGTCTTCTGTTTTTCCTACCGATCGTCTTTTGTTTTAGCTTACGATTGTATTTTGTTTCCCTTCCATATCGTTCTTTGTTTCCTCTCCAGATCGTCTTTTGTTTTTATTGACGATCGTCTTTTGTTTCCCTTCCATATCGTCCTTTGTTTTTACTCCCGATCGTCTTTTGTTTCCCCTCCAGATCGACTTGCACTTCCCGGTTGCCTTTTGTTTTCCTTTCCAGATCGGCCTTTCTTTCCTCTCCCGACCGTTTTTTTTTTTCACTTCCCGATTGCTTTTTGTTTTTCCTTCTGATCGTGGAGTTAGCTATCCCGTCGGGTTAGCCACTCCGTAAGATTAACCACTTCGTGAGGTTACCCACTCCGTGAGGTTAGTCACTCCGTGACCCTAGCGGCTCCATGACGTTAGCAACTCCGTGTCTTTAGCCACTCCTTGAATTTAGCTACTCCGTCACTCTAGCCGCTCCGTGAGCCTAGCAACTCCGTGAGCCTAGCCGCTCCGTGCCGTTAGCAACTCCTTGCCTTTAGCTGTTCCGTGAGCCTAGCCGCCCGTGCCGACAGCAACCCCGTGAGTCTAGCTACTACGTGAGCCTAGTCGCTCCGTGACTCTAGCTACTACGTGAGCCTAGTCGCTCCGTGACTTTAGCTACTCGGTGATCCTAGCCGCACCGTGCCGTTAGCAACTCCGTGACGTTAGCTACTCCCTGGTCTTAGGCACTCTGTGGCGTTAGCCGATTGACTAACCTACCGTCTTGTACACGGCGGCGGCGGCGGCGAAATCTTTTTATACTATAGAGAGATTATTTATATTATTTCTTATATATTATAATTATTAACATTCTTGGACTTCCCAATGGTAAAGTTTTTTTTTCGATTTTTTTTTGTAATCACACTTTTGATCGTGTATGTATATTCCTAAGGGTGTAATAAAAACTTTTTTTTTTACGAAACAGACTAAAATTGAAAAATAAAATCAAAATCTGAGTGCAAATTTTTTGTTAACTCGTAATGAAGATTTCGATCTTCATTTTAGTGACATTTATAAAATCAAATTAATTGGCCCTTGTCACGAAGATAACGACGAGAATGTTTCGAGCATTGTAACCACATGTGAGCAGGAGAATCAGACATAGTAATAGCGTGAAACGGGGGAGCAACCTCGGTAAATTTATTATCTCCGCTGTACATCTCGATACACGTAACCAAAGAGAGTGCGGGAGAGAGTTGGCGGTGGATAACGCACACTACGTTTACCGCAAACAATTATCCAACGAAATGGACAACACGTAGCACGCGAGTAGGTATAACGCTGTTGTCTGAATGGGGTGAATACGTGCTGGTTCTGACACTCGAGCCCATTGTGTTCTCCAGTACTATGTGTTGGACTCTGGCAATTGAAAGGTCCGGCATGCAGCGATGACCAGGGCTCAGGGGGCACCGACCGACCGGTACTACCGATGAGAGCTGACCAGTACCAATGGCAACTGATATTCGGTACACGAGTGGAGTAATAGGTACACCATTTACATATACATATGTATATCAGGCATTTTCTGTCAGATCGACACTTTTTGCTTCGTCATAGAAGAAAATTTGTTTTCGTGAGAAATTTTTTATTTCTAGATTTTTATGTCATTACACTAAATAAAAAAAAACCATCGAGAAAATATAATTTACTAATATAATTTACTAATATAATTTTTCTAATATAATTAGAAAAATGTGGCCCTTCAATAATTTTAACAATTTTTTATCGGAAAGTATTTTGAAAAAGAAAAGACACGTATTTTTTTGTTTGCCGGTACGATCGATATTTCCGACAGACGAATTTTTATAAATTTGAATTTTTTGGTATTCATATTTTTATTCATTAATAACGTGGGGCACCAGTTGTCGCACGGTACCGGGTTTTCGGATATCGCGCGTTTTTAGAGCAAAAATTTGCAAATTTCACATACCCGCGTTCATCGGCGGCCATTTTGGCATAACTGTCCACAAAACCGCATAATTTTGCTACAGAATGCGATACTATTAATTCATTTCCCAGGTACAGAGAAGAAAAATAAAAACATTAAACTTGATAGTTCGATGACTGATCCGGTCAACGAGTGGTCGGTAATGTCCGGACGGTAGGATTTCTTTATACTTCATAAGGATTAAACAACAAAAAGTAAATAAAAAAATGAATTCGACCTATTTGTTTATATTAAGAGATAAATTAAGTATACGTAGAGATGAGAAAAAATTTTTAAATACTAATCTTTTCTCATTAAATCCCTTTTCCGAATTCTACATCCCCGAATTGCTAGGTGCTGTAGTTATCAGACACGTATTTCCACACCTCCTAACCTCAAAGACTTTGTCCTGTCAAAATGCCTCAATAGTGATTGAAAAAATATTAAGTTCCTTTTTTCATTATTAAGGGGACCCAGTCACCTAAAAAAAGTCATAAGAAAAAAAATTCTGTAAATAATACCCTTCTTTAAAAAAAATGTTATATTTAAACCTCATTAAATACATAACAACAAGCATTATAATTCTGCAATTTTGTAAAGACCTACAGTGCACAAAAATGGTGTGAGGTCAAAAGTAAAATTTTTCACTTGTAGCTTTCAGACCAAATCGGTGAACCAATTTTAGTATTCAATATGTTATTTTATCTGTCGAAAAGTGCATTCTGGATTGAATATAGCGATTCTGGATGCAGTGAAAATTAGATTAACTGTAACCAATTGATTTGTGAGTTTTTAATAGAGAAAGATTTATTTGTACATTTAAAATCATATCTTTGTCATAAAGAACTGAAATAAAATTTCCTATATATGTTTTTCTACAATAAATTCTCTCGTTTTTCCCGCCAATCCCTCCTTCTCCACATCGTCCGAAAACTACATGCCTGATTTCCGAAAACCGAGGTGGGTCGATTTTGAGCCTCCGAAAACTACCTACGAGGAGCTGCGTTGCATTTTCGTCAATATTTATTAAATTTTCGTGTATTTTCATGAAAATTGATTGTTTTCCTGTCAGAAAAACATAAGGGATCATTTCAGAACCCTCACACTAAGGATTTGATTAGAATACAGCGAATAAACCGCTCTGAAGTAAAAATTTTCTTTAACCCTCCGAAAACTGGTATTGAAAATTAACAGTCCTATAAAAAAATGTCCAGAATCAAATTGATTCAGTTTATAAAGAGCTACATAATGTATATAATAAATATTATTTAAAAATATCGTTTTTCAAATAGCTGTCACTTTTAATCATTTTTATATACTCATGGAAAAATTCTGTTTGAAATAACGAAATTTTTGAGACCCTGAAAAAAGGGGCGTTTTGAATATTTTCATAAATTTGAATTATTATATAACTCACGTAAAATATCGTAAAATAAATTGAAATATTGAAATTAAATTTATAATAATTTACATACCAATTAAATAAATCTTTGTTCAGAATTTAATTACATATTGAATAAAAAAAAGTCTGCATTACATAATGATTTTATAATTTATCCAGATTTGTTTGTGTTGGGTATACGCAACTACCAAAACTTTAAATATAACAAAAAAGTTGCAAAGCAGAATATTGCCAATTGCTTCCTAATTAATTTCCATTTTTGACAAAACTTCCTCTATGAGGAAGCCAAAAATTCTAAATGGAATTTATTAATTGGAAATTAATGAGGAAGCGATGTGCAATGTTCTACTTTGCGAATTTTTTTTTTACCAAGTAGAAAAAAATTGCCATAACAGGCAAAAAATATTTGGAAGGATTAAAAAGTTGTTCTAAAATTGAAGTGGCTGTACTGACGGAGAATTCCTGATATATAAATGTAATAATAATATATCTATATTTACATACATATATATATATATATGAGTGTAGGTCATAACACGTTTCCGAAATGTTGAATAGCTTCAACGACCTACCGAGCATGGAAAGGATAGTATAATCGATGATACATGGGAACATCCGGTTATACGCATGAAAACGTGTGTCGAATATTTACACGATTTGTACAGATATATGTACAAGTTTCGATGTACCAACGGCCGAATCTCAATCACTTTTTTGTAACAGCTTGTTTTTTTTTTTTTTACTGCGGTACATTTGAGTAGTGATACTCACCGAGAAATGGTGGAAATTGACGGGAATGTGATATTTCAGGAAAATATTTAAAAGCGATAGATTCAAAATTATTTTGTTTATTCGTGTCTCGTTTTTTTAGCTGTGAAATTTTTTGCAACAATATTTGGCGTTGAATTTTCCGTCATAACTTTTATTGCAATGAATATTTACTTAAATTTGACCAATGAATATTTTGTATTGATTAAAAATTGAATATTCTGTAACACAAGAAAATAAGACAGAAAAAGAAAAAATTACTGAATGGAAAATTTGAATGTCCACATTTTTCTCGAGGAAAAAAATTGACACATCTGGAAACTTTTATTGCAAAGAATCTTCACTAATATTTTCTCAATAAAAATTTTGATTTAATTAAAAATGTAGTATTCTGTAAAACAAGAAAAAAAAACTGAAAAAAAATTACTCAGTAGAAATATTGACGAACCACATTATTCCCAAAATAAAAAAAATTGGCACCTGTGAAAACTTTTATTGCAAAGAATCTTCACTAATATTTTCCCAATCAAAATTTGGAATTGTTTAAAAATTGAATATTCAGTAAAACAAGAAAAAAAGTCAGAAAAAAAATTACCTAGCGCAAAATTTCCATGTTTTTTCCGGAAAAAAGAACATCTCTGGAAACTTTTATTGCAAAGAATCTTCACTAATATTTTCCCAATGTAAATATGGAATTGATAAAAAATTGAATATTCTTCAATACAAGAAAAATAAATCTAACATGTTGTGAATTCGCTTTTTCTATTTCGTTATTCCGTTATTTCGTTATTATTAGAGCGTTTTCGAAAGTAAATGTGATAACGTATATTATTTAAAATAATTCAACATTCCATAAAATCACAAACTTCATACCGTTTGTCACTAAATTATACATATATAATGGCTGAATATTGTTTCATTTATATACAAAACTTGAGCTCGCTATTTCAAGATTTGCAAAAGTTACAATAGAGCGATAATGTCAATTTTTTGAAAAATTCAAAATTCCATAAAATCTGAACCATTTTGCCGATTCGACCCAAATTCAATACCAAACAACATTGAGTGCACCTGCTCTTATAACCAGCTATTTAGAAAAATAGACTAAATGTTAAGAAAGTTAGAGCGACCACGTCCTTTTTTCAAAAAATTGAAAACGTCATAAAAGCGAAATTTTCGCACAGATTTTGGCGAAAATTGGTACAGTTGAAGAAGGTCTGCTGCTACACTAGTGTGCCAAATTTGAGCGCGATATACAAAACCCTTCTTGAGTTATCGGCGTTCAAATTTTCGGAGTTGTATACATACACACACACACACATACATACATACGGACATTTTTTCTAGATCACTTTTCTGGACGTTGTGGACAATTCTAAGTGTCCTAACATAAAAATATCGAAAAAAATTTTTTTCATGAAAACAAAGCTTCCTCTATGAGGAAGCAAAAGAACATCAATTAAAGTTAATTTCGTTATTTCAGGAAAATGCGTCGCAGATTTTTCCCAGTGCAATATTTAACCGTCCCCATTTCTTCCAAAAAATAAAAAAATAAAAAGATACACCTGAAAAAGTTTTTAGAGACATGAAACAAGCTTAATCTCTGACGTTCCGATGCATAAAATCGGGGAGATGTTCGTCACTGTCGCCGTTACTGCGTCAAGCTTCATCCAAGATAATTGAAAAATTTGCAAACTTTCGTGAAGAAAGTTTCGGGATAAGATTGTTTTCTGATGGAGTCATGGTGGCTGAAATGAGGATGCGCAAACTATAGGTTGACGTGTCAGCTCCACCAGCTTAAGATACCGCGATATAGAAAAGCGTATGTGCTCTATGCATGGTTTTGCGGAAGTAGGTATGATGCATACATAGGCTTGTCGTTTATAAGCCGAGATCGCGCTAGATAAAGGTGTATGCCTTCGGCGTCAAGCTAAATATACAGTATGCATGCGGAGATGAAGTATATAACGAAATATGGCAGAGCAGTTTCGCGTGGAAATATCAGTGAGTGTCAGAAAGCTCGAGGGGAAAAGCCATTCGTGCACGCGACTCGGCACCGCGAAATCGAGTGCGAGAGAACTGAAGAGACAGCGGCATATATATATATATATATATGTGTACATATGCATAGTATATATATATATATATAAAGCGAGAGAGAGAGAGATAAAAGATGTGGAACAGAGACGGCGTTCGCGTCAAGCGCGCGGTTCCCTCGTTGAAAGTCAAATTCTATCCGTTCACGTTAAGCCCAGAGGACTGCGAAATGCATCAGGCAGCTATATGCCCCTTAACCCTCTCCCCTCCCTCGGAGCTCTTCTCGTAGCTCTTCAGTATTTAGTACTATGACCTGTAACGTCCATTAGCCTTATTGGTCTCTTGAAAAACGGCACATTTGCCGTTTTTTTATTTTTGTAAACTAAATCTTCTATGACTTGATTGCTGAAAACATATTTATTGACCGTATAATCTACGGACTCCACGAATCAGAATTACTTAAGGTATTCGCGCCTGGTATTCATTTCGCATAAGTTCGAGAAAAATCAGAGAGAATTGAAAAAAAGAAAAAGAAAAAAATTGTTCAACAAATTTCCCAACCTAACATTTTTTTTCTAATGAAAATGATTTGTCAATTTTTCTGAATACATATGAATTTTTTTAGAATTTTCTCTTTATTTTGAATTTTTTTTTAAATTTTTAACAATGCGCCAAAAATAACGAATTTTGGATATGAGTTTGGCGTAAAACCATCCATTACACTCAAGATTTTTTTTTCAAACGCATATCCAAAATTCTATATTTTTCACGCATTTTTCAAAATTCAAAATAAAGAAAAATTCTGCATTCAAATCTGATTGACATGGAATGTCCCGTCCATTTTCATAGAGAAATTTCCTCTATATTTGAAAAATATCCCTGTGCTGGTCCATCGGAGAGTAGATTAGAGGGGTTAGGTTAGTTTAATTCAAGTCGGGTAAAGTCAGGTTAGATTAGGTTAAGTTAGGTTAAGATTTCCACCTTCTAGTAATAAAAACAAAACAAAAATTACGTTAGGTAAATTTAAGTTAGATAAAGTTATAGTACATTACGTTTTATTCTGTTATATTCGATTGAAATTATTATTCATTAATAATATTATTATTTATTTTTATTATTATTATTTATATAATGATAAATTGTTGAAATGTTGTTGAAATGACTTTTAAAAATGGGTGTAATAATAAGCAAGTGCATTTATGCAGCTGTAATTTATTCCATCTGGTTGCCAAAATATTTAATAAAACTAATTCTTGAGTTAAAAAAAAGAAAAACATTTTTTGAATATTATTCGCATGTTTATTTATAAATGATATGGCATGCACAGCAATATTGACAGTTAGATGTATGAAAGGGTGATGTGCGGGAGACGCGTTGCTTTCTCGGTGGCTCCATACACTTAGTTTTTTCTTTCGCCCTCTCTGCTCCTCGTTCGAGGATGAAAAATGAGCAGCAGCAGGACAAAAGGCTTTTTTTCGCTTGCCGAGTGGGGTGCGCGCACGTCGGTACGCTCTTTGAGGGCCTCCAGTGTTTCTCACGAGACGGGAGAGAAAGAGGAAGATAGAGAGAAGCGAAAGGGGAAAGGCGGAGGCAAGCAAAGAACTTGAAATTCACCCTCGCCTCGGTACTCCCATCTCCTCGACTTCTCCATTACTCCCTGGACCCTCACACTCACTGCAGCCTCTTTCGTACACTCTATCTTACACCGTGCCACGGTTGTACTTATACTCTCCGTCTCGTACAGCACATCCAGCCGACGAGTCGTCCTATCTCACCCCCGTAAAAAAAAATATTCTACGTCAAGACTTCAGGAGTTCTCCTCTTTTTTTTCACCGGTAAATATACATGCAATAACGACTGTTCGTATAGTGCACAGAAATGCTAGCTTAGTTGTACGCGAACCTAATGATTCAGTCTACAAATATTTACGTGCAGTCAAAGTATAACTTGGACTAGTATTTTACGTTTCCATACTAGTCTTTGTATGGATTTTTTTCCTTTTTTTCACGTTTTCCAGTTCTTGATAATGGTATGATTTTGTGGTCCTAAGTTTGATACAGTTTTGGGCGAACTGTCTATTTTTACGTGAACAGCAGTATTCTGTTTGAGCCAACTGACGTAAAGAGGAAGTTGTAATATGGAAATCCGGAAGGGATAAAGATTTTTCATTATGGGACTTTGGCTTTTAATGGCATAGTTAATAATGAGAGCATGATTATTCAGGCTGGCAAGTCTGGTACAATTATGGGAAAAGCACTTTGTCCAATTCCATCAAACAAACGTACAATTAAAGTTGAAATGAGAAGTTAGGTTTTTTATTGTGGGAAGTTTCCTTTAGAGTCCATTTTATGATAATAGCCTGATTACAAGAAATTCCAAGTCTGGTAAAATTATGGAAAAATCACACTTTGTCTAATTTTAGCAAACAAATCAATAATATAAGTTGTAACGTGGGAATCGGACAATTTCGTAGATGTTTGATTATGGGCAGATTCCTTGATAGCCCAATTGATGATAATAGTGTGATTATAAGACATTCCGGGTCTGGTAAAATTATGGGAAAATCACTTTGTCCAATTTCATCAAATAAACCTACGGCAGTACCTCGTTTCTACACATCCCAAGTGAACACAGACCCAACTCGACACAGGCAATTGAACACGAATTCAACTCGACACATGGCAGCTCGACGTTGCGAAACTGGACACATCATTAACTCAACACGACGAAAATCGACACATCATTAATTCGACACAGCAAAACTCTTCCATGTCCTAACTCGACACAACAAAACTGTACTAGCGCGCAAGTCGACGGGACGAAACTGTACCATGGCGCAACTCGACACAACCAAACTATATCATGGCTCAATTCGACACGCCGAAACTCGACACATCACCAACTTGACACCGCAAAACTCATCCGTGGCTCAGTTCGACACAGCAATACTGTATCTTGGCTCAGTTCGACACGGCAAGATTGTACCGTGGCCCAACTTGACACCGCAGAGTTGTCCCATGGCTCAACTCGACACGTCCCAGTTCGACACAGGTTGGGCGATTGGTAAACGAGGTTTGGCGCAGTTGAACACAGGCTCACCGCGATACATATGATAAAACTATGGTTAAACCATAACATAAAACATGGTACAGTTTGGCTGTGTCGAATTGCTCCATGGTACAGTTTGGCCGTGTTGAGTTGAGCCATGGAGATTTACGCTGTGTCGAGTTGTGCCACTGTAGAGTTTGATTGTGTTCAGTTGCGCCACGGTACAGTTTCGTCCCGTCGACTTGCGCGCTGGTACAGTTTTGTTGTGTCGAGTTAGGACATGGAAGAGTTTTGCTGTGTCGCGTTAATGATTTGTCGATTTTCGTCGTGTCGAGTTAGTGATGTGTTCAGTTTCACTGTGTCGAGTTGCCGTGTGTCGAGTTGAATTCATGTTCAATTGCCTGTGTCGAGTTGGGTCTGTGTTCACTTGGGATGTGTAGAAACGAGGTACTACCCAAACCTACAATAGAAGTTGTAACGTGGGAACCAGACTGGTCGGTAGATATTTGATTATGGGAAGTTTCCTTCACAGCCCAATTGATGATAATATCATAATTATTATGCCAAGTGGAAAAAGCTCTTTGTTCAATTCCAGCAAAAAAAACCTACAATATAAATTCTAACATAGCAACTAGACAGTCCCACAGCTTCTTCATTGTGAGAAGTTTCACAGTTGCATTATCAAACAACAATTCACATTAGATCTGCTATAGCATTTCAATTTGATGCAAATCAAAGAGAACTAATACAAAGAATAATCCAAAAAAGTTGGAAAGCTCAGGATTCTCAGTTTCGTCAATTCCCCCTTTCTTCATTCTCGTATCGTGCCCAAGGCGTGGAATCCTCAAGGTACTTTTTTCTCATCACGCCCTCTTCGCTCGTCAACCCTACCACGTGAGGTAGGCCAAGAGAACGAGAAGTTAAAGCCTCGTGGAGGGTTAACTTTTTTACGGTCTCGTCTCAGCGTGACTTTTTTTCCATCTAAGCGTTGAATTAGCGCTCTCGTGTTCTCTCGTACTCATTGCCTCTCTCCTTTTTTTTTCTGTCGTACCTTTTCCACCCCCCTAACTCACTCCATCTTCTTTCTTCCTTCTTTCCCGTTATCTCCTGGGTTAGCGTGTTGCTTTTGCGTCAGCGGTTTACGGGCGTATCCTTCTTTGGCGCGTAAGACGTAATTTGATTAAAACTTGAGCGCAGAAAGGGAGAGTAAAGAGGGAGGAAAGAAAAAGGAGCGACGGGCAGTCAGGCGCGTCGACAAGCCTGAAGAACTTGCTAGCCTCTCTCAGCAGCAGCAGGTAAAGGTACTGAGCTACGAGGTGAAAGAACCTACTACTACTACTACTAGTACTACAACATCCACTCCTATTCTGCGCCCCTATAGCTTGAACGAAGTTTTTCACTTCACGTTACACAGTTACCGTTTCCCTTTCCACTTTCTCTTTTTCCCTTCAAAAACCTTCCTTACGATACTATCGGCAGGATTAACGTAAATACGTACGTAACTGCTACTCGGTGCCATCGACATGTTTTCCACCTCGTCCCATAATCCCGGATCTAAAGATAAAGTGAACCTTCAACAACTCATAGGATTTATCCGGAATAATTATATTTATGCTTTCGATAGCTCATCACCATCGTCAATGTTTTCCACTGTCCGTTCATATACTTTTGCCAGTGGGTTTATTTATAGGCGATTAATAGTAGCGCCCTGAGAAAAGAGTTTATTTTTGGGCACTAGGATTTGTTAACTATTAACAAATCATAATGTTAAATATGGCGAAATGAATGTTTGTTATAATTAACAAATCGCTTATTTGACACTTTCAATTGGTAAAAATTGTGATTTATTAACAGTTAATAAACGTTTATTTGAACTCCTAAATTGGCCCAGATAATAATTTCTTAACAGTTAATAAATTTATATTTGAATGAATATTTCCTTTATTGGTGTCCACAGAACATTAAGTTGACTCAATATTGCATTGGCTTTTAATTTAAACAATACTTATTAACAGCTAGCATTATAATAATTTGAATCAATTAATGCATAGCTTGACAGAACGGTAGATTTAGTTAGATGTACTGTCCGATCGGATTGGTTGAAGTAAAGATAAAACTACAAATAAATAAACGTATATTTAATGAGAAATATAATTATTATACATTTTGAATGGTTATTATATCCTATCGTTATGCAGGCCTTATAAATAAATATTTTTCTGATTCCGTTATAATAATATAAACGCCAGTTACAATTACATTAACAGGGTCATTCTTATCATTGTTTCTTATGTAAAGATTACATTTTGGTTTATGCGTAATACCGTTTACTCGAAGCCTGATGTTATTTCGAAACTTGGGGAGTCAATAATAGGCAAATTGATGTTTTCGACGTTTTCGGTTCGTCGTTCTCCGATGATACGTCCGACATCGATTGAATCGGCAATTCCCATCTCGCTCAAAAGACGATATGTAAGCTGCAATTGTAACGGGGCAACGTTAAACTTCCTTACTTGTATGTGCTCGTAACCTATTTATTAGTGCATTATTTTTGCACTTATGTTAGAAGCCTTTTTCCAATTCGTCGTGTAAGTCTCACAAAATGAGGAGGTCGTTCATCTTATGCACTGTTTCGCTCGCACTGCCAAACTACGACTGTGGCGTGATTGCGCCGAGAACGAACTCATCCACTGAGGGTGGACGGTTGTAAACAACCATAACAGTCACGCCAAACTCAAATATACTCAACTCAAATATAGTTTTGTTACCTATTAAAAAATCTGCGTTACGGCAAATAATGATTTGTTAACTATTAACAAATCTGCGTAACAGCAAATAATGATTTGTTAACTATTAACAAATCTGCGTAACGGCAAATAATAATTTGTTAACTATTAACAAATCTGTGTAACGGCAAAATAATGATGTGTTAACTATTAACAAATCCGAAGTTGTCCTGCCTATCTTTAATCTTGTTGTCTCAAATCGTTCTTTATTTATAAAAATTATCGAACGACTTATGTCAAAAAAATTGCATAAGCAAATCGTTCATTTGGCGGAAATGCCGTCAGAATAAGACTTTGTTATGAGAACACTCATTTTTGTTTGCTGTTAATAAATTTTGTAACTGTTAACAAATATTTTAAGAAACAGCTCAACTAAATATACTTTGTTGTAGTGAATGAACTTTTTTCTCAGTGCGGGTAATTTATTATGACTGTGAATTGTCATAGCGGTATAAATATAGGATATTGAGAATATGTTGAAGATTATGGTTCGTTTCAAATGAACACCCGTTTTTAATAATTTTATTAGTCAATTATCTGTGCAGCATGAAAAAAGTTATTGCATTAATTAATTTTATCGATAATCGAAATATTGATGTTTTCCATTCATTAATGTTGGTTACTCTTTTTGTGTTGCAGGTGAGTCCCGGATCCTTGCTGTCTGCGGTTACCAATAATATCATTATACTGTATTGTCAGTAAGTTTCAATTTCTACGTAAGTAAATTCCTGAGTAAGTAAGTTCCCAAACTTACGGTTGATTTGTCGGTCTGTCGGTCTGTCGGTCCGTCGGCCGTCGGTCCGCCGGTCTGTAGGTCTGTCGGTCCGTCGGTCCGCCGGTCCGTCGGTCCGTCGGTCCGTCGGTCCGCCGGTCCGTCGGTTCGCCGGTCCGTCGGTCCGTCGGTTCGCCGGTCCGTCGGTCCGTCGGTCCGTCGGTCCGTCGGTCCGTCGGTCTGTCGGTCTGTCGGTCTTTCGGTCTGTCGGTCTGTCAGTCTGTACGTTTGTCGGTTTTGAGTACATTATATGATTGATTTATCATGAGCTTATGATCGATCTGTACGCAACTTGTCGTCAACTTTTTCTCAATCACAAGGAAAAGTCAAGGGAAAATTTACAGGCAAGTGAACGATGAGTCTACGAACATATCAGTGGTTTGAGTCTAGATTTTCAAAATCTTTAATCAACCGTCAAATCTTTTTTTCTCCTTGTATTATCTCATTCAAGCTTTTTCATGCTCCGCATTGACTGGAGATTTCAGAATAAAACAGCTAACGAAAAGAAAAAAATAAGACAATTGACGAAAGCAAACTAAACGAGATTCGATGAACTTCTTGAACTTGAGTTTTCCGTCGAGTTCCTCCTCTCAATTAATCAATGGCTCGAAACGTTAAGGAACGAGAAATACGAGACACGTAGGATAGGATTCATGATAAGAGAAAGAAATTGATTGCGCGAGGTAGAGAGATGCGTTTAATGCTTCGGTGGCTGCTGCTGCTTCTGCTGCTGCTGGTCGTAGTTCGGAGGAAGAGAAGGTAGAAGGAAAACTAAGAATGGTAGGAGAAATAGTGGGTGTAAGGAATAGCCGTGGCCACCGCGCGTTCACCATCCCCACGAGATCCTACGTTTCTCGATCGTAAATTTTTTTATGGTTTCATTACTCCACCGAGTTTTTGCCCGCGTAGCGTCGAATTAGCGAAGATAGGGAAGGAGGCAAAAGAGTCCTGTGCCTCGTTCCTCGTCGCGACATCGAGGGAACCTGTCGACGAGGCTGCCGCTACTGCTTTTGCCGTTGCTTTTCGTTGTGCCGATGGTGCACGTTGTCACCGCTATCTTCGCTAGCCTAGCGTGGTTTCCGTCGTCTGGTTCAACGGCGACCGGCTGGAATAGACGTCACGCGATTAAAACTCGAGCCTGACGAACGAAGAAAGCAACGGCCGTCGCAAGAAAGGAAAAAGAAAGAGAAAAAGTACAAGACACCAAGAGACGGCAGCGAAGAGGGTGGTTAAAGGGATTGAAGGGAGGAGAGGATGAAGGTGGGACGTTCGATATTTTCTCAAGGAAACGCGTTCAAGCAGCTCTGATAAAATTTAGTGGCTTGATGCTGCCTTGGATGTATCTGTGGTGCTGGTGCTGCACCTACTTCGACGCTGGAGTAGTATATCGAGATCCGCATTGCAGTATAATATCACACAGGTATATCAAGGATAGAGATAAGATGAAAATACCTCTGTACCTTGGATCCACTTGCAATCTTCATCTGTGAAGTATTTATCGTGACGAATCATCGGCAATGTGGCCACTTTATTGAAAATTTGAAGGAATGACTCATTCGACCGTCAGTCTTAGTAATTAGGTGGATAGCTTGCCATCTTGAAGCTGATCTTCAATGACGGACATTGAATTGGTTCCTGTAATGAAGTAGAAGATTCCTCTGTAACTTCGATCCACTTGCAATCTTCATCTATGAACTATTTATCGTGGAGGATCATCCGAAATGTGGTCAGTTTATTGAAAATTTGAATGACTGGGTCATGCGACTGTCAGTCTTAGTAATTAGCTGAATAGCTTGCCATCTTGAAGCTGATTATCAATTACGGAAAGTCATTGTTTAGTGTTGAAAAAGCAGTATTATGAGTCGTGAATAATGCCTCTTAAAGTCTACAAATAAGGAAACGAAGGTTGAGATTGTACTCTATAATTATGCACCCACAAGGTAAAGCTGGAAATCTAGGAATCTGTCTTCATCATTAAAATTTAGTGAAGGATATTTAGGTGTCTATAGAAATGCATCAATCTGGGATTTCCACAAGTATGGAACAAGGCTTTGGATATCAACAGAACAATGAGCCGACTTGCAGACTGTGCGCCGCATTGTCTTAAAGCCGCATCAAGCCGTTTGATGTATCAAGAGCGTCATGAAAAGCGAGGAATATGATTACAGGAAGGAAACGAGGTGGGGTTCTGTCATTGTTCGAATACATGCATATATTTGCATCTAGAAGTACATTATCCGATATCCGCAGAAGTGACTCATTTAATACGACACCCTTACAACCCCTGAATAATATGTTATCAACGTAATTGGGAATCGCACTTCGTGATGTTTATGTTTGTACCTTTCCTCTCAGGGTCGATTATTCTAATCCCCATTATGAGCACTTCCGGCCAGGCCGGATGTTGTTACATAAATGCACAGCCAAAAACCGCCAACCTTAGGAAATTGAAACTGATGATGTCTTCTCTACAATTAAATCTACATTGTAAATTGTGTATTCGACAATAAGACTATTATTTCTCAAATTTCCGATAGATGTGAAATCCTAAGTAGGGTTATGGTCTTTTAATTTCAGTTCCGAAGTCGGTACTAAATTTCCGAATCTCTTCTGATTTTCTTGATTCACTTAACAGGGACTAACATCATAATTGGAAGACTCACCAAAGCAAATATATTGTGTATCGTCCCGAAGCCATATCAAAACCTTTGATATAACAAGAGGCTCATGCAAAGCTAGTTGAAATGGGATATAGTGCGGAAGTGTACTAGCATGGCTCGATCTTTGTTGAACCGTGCAATACTGCACCTGAAGTCCTATCCAAAGGAACCAACCATCAGTGTCTAGGCTCAAGCAGGTGAAGGAAGGAACCAAAATGTTGATAGATCAATGCACAACCATAAACCTTGAAACTTTAATGTCATCTCTACAAATAACGTTAATTATTCAGCATAAGCAAGGTGCTAAATTCTATCTGGGTGAAGTCGGTTGAAATAACTAGTCTATTATGGATGTACATTCGTCGATGAATCTATTATACCTCAGACTTCCGATAAATGCTAAATGTTTAGTAGGTTTATGGTCTTATAATTTCACCTCCGAAGTCTGTTCTAAATTCCCGAATCTGTTCTAATATCCTTGATTCATTTAACAAGACCCAAGCTCGTGATTGGAAGACTCACCAAAGAAGATATATCGACTATTGTCCTGAGGCCATATCAAGACCTTTAATACAACAAGAGGCTCATGCAATGCTAGTCGAAATGGGATATAGTGCGGAAGTGTACTAGCATGGCTCGACTCTGTTGAACCGTGCAATACTGCACCTGAAGTCCTATCCAAAGGAACCAACCCGCAGTGTCTAGGCTCGAGCAGGCGAAGGAAGGAACCAAAATGTTGATAGATCAATGCACAACCATAAACCTTGAAACTTTAATGTCATCTCTACAAATAACGTTAATTATTCAGCATAAGCAAGGTGCTAAATTCTATCTGGGTGAAGTCTGTTGAAATAACTAGTCTATTATGGATGTACATTCGTCGATGAATCTATTATACCTCAGACTTCCGATAGATGCTAAATGTTAAGTAGGTTTATGGTCTTATGATTCCACCTCCGAAGTCTGTTCTAAATTCCCGAATCTGTTCTAATATCCTTGATTCATTTAACAAGACCCAAGCTCGTAATTGGAAGACTCACCAAAGAAGATATATCGACTATTGTCCTGAGGCCATATCAAGACCTTTAATACAACAAAAGGCTCATGCAAAGCTAGTCGAAATGGGATATAGTGCGGAAGTGTACTAGCATGGCACGATCTCTGTTGAACCGTGCAATACTGCACCTGAAGTCCTATCCAAAGGAACCAACCCGCAGTGTCTAGGCTCAAGCAGGCGAAGGAAGGAACCAAAATGTTGATAGATCAATGCACAACCATAAACCTTGAAACTTTAATGTCATCTCTACAAATAACGTTAATTATTCAGCATAAGCAAGGTGCTAAGTTCTATCTGGGTGAAGTCTGTTGAAATAACTAGTCTATTATGGATGTACATTCGTCGATGAATCTATTATACCTCAGACTTCCGATAAATGCTAAATGTTTAGTAGGTTTATGGTCTTATAATTCCACCTCCGAAGTCTGTTCTAAATTCCCGAATCTGTTCTAATATCCTTGATTCATTTAACAAGACCCAAGCTCGTAATTGGAAGACTCACCAAAGAAGATATATCGACTATTGTCCTGAGGCCATATCAAGACCTTTAATACAACAACAAAGCTAGTCGAAGTGGGATGTAGTGAGGAAGTGTATGGCTTGATCTCTGTTGAACCGTGCAATACTGCACCTGGAATCGTATCCAAAGGAACCAAACCCGGAGTATCTAGGCTCAAGCGCACAGAGAAGGAAGCAAATTGCTCGCTGGTGGAATCCTCTCACGCGAATTACAAACCTTGGTTCCTCCATTGTTCACGACCGACCGGGGGCCGTTCTACTCTCTGGCGTCTTAGGTGAGGTTTGGGGCGAGCTTTGCTTCTCACGAAGCTCCTACTGACATCATGATGTGCCCAAGACAGAGCTTGATGCTGCTACTGCTGCTGCTACTGCTGCTGGTGGTGCATGTTCTTCTCCTACCAGATGGAGAAGAACCTGGGCTGGCAGTCTGGCAGCTGGTACGGCGATATGGTAGAGAAGGCGAGCTCGTTTCTCTCCGGGGAGTGTACGATTCGGAACTTACGCTAATTCCCCCGGAAGTTTCTCATTTCACTCGCTACACCTGCGATCCAGGCTGCGTGAACCCACTGAGTACCTAATTCCCACTCGTGGCAGCGCGAGGCATGGAGGTCTTGATGCCTAGGAGGAGGCGCTTTGGCTCGATGGTATATATGCCAGGAGAAAGCTCGTGGAAGGTTGGTCTAGGATTCAAGATCTTAGAGAAGAGGCCCATGCCAAAATGGAACGGTGAGGCACACAGAGTAGGATGAAGACTGGAGACGAGACGAGAGTATAAGAGGAGGATGCATAGGGCGAACCGGCAACGAATATGCCGTATTATTTTGAACGAGGTCGTGGCCTCTGATGCTTCTCCACTACGCTGCTGGTGATGCTGCTGCCTCGATGCCCCCACGACCCAATTCTCGACGGCAATTTGCGTGAAAATTCACCTGGGAAAATGAAGAGTCCTTAGGGCTCTCTAGTATGATGGAGGATGTAAAAGGGATTCGAAACAAGACCTCGTTGGCTTCTCTAATAATCTTATTTTTCAGGATTCTTGTGGGATTTTTTGCTTTTTAGTAAGATACTCATCGAGCGATTTTGCCATTGAATTTTGCACATTGTTAACGCCGTTTTTTATTGTCGTGGTAAAAAAAATCGAGCATACAGAGCAAAGTTTTATAAATCCTCTTCAATTCAGGATTGTTTTCACAGTTGACAATTATTCGCCATATCTAGTATAGCGAGAGAATAATTTAATCTTGGCTCGGTACTAGTGCTAAAGTTGACAGTACTGGCAGTCCGGGGTCTAATTCTGAAAAACGGTCCGAGGTCCAATTCTGAAAAACGGTCCGAGGTCCAATTCTGAAAAACGATCCGGGGCCCAATTCTGAGAAATGGTTTGGGGTCCAATTATGAAAAATATTCCGGCGTCCATTTCTGAAAAACGCCTCGGAGTCCAATTCTGAAAAACGGTCGACGATCCAGTACTAGCCAAGCGACCAGTACGAGTTATAAATACTAGCCCAATATTTCCAGGTGTCTTTCGCTAACAGTAGAACTTAAGTCAAGTTAGTCTCTCGTAAACCAATCACTCAAGTTCAATTCACGCACAAATTTTGAAACAAAGTGGAGTCTTATCAGCAGTCGCAAATCTTTTTTTCTTTCTGTAATCAAATTATACAATCAGGTTTTAGTAGTATCGTTGTACTTGCGCTATTTTAAGGTTTTTTATTTTCACTTAAATTCATGACAACGGTAATTTTAATGATGCACTAAAATGGCTAAGTAATAGGAACTAAAACGTATGCAAGATATTAAACCTCTTGTAATATATAAAAATTTTATTTGGAGAACAATACTTATCAATTTTGTCTGGTAATAAATGAAACATATGTCATTGGTGACTGAAGGCGCAGAAATAGATGAAGAAGGGCTCGAGTATGAGAAGAAAAAGACGGAGTTGGGGTGAATGGAGGTTGGAAAAAGCTGTCGTGCCAAGCCCAACTGTTTGCCGTCGAAGTGGCCTGTGCCAGGCGGCGCTTCGTGTCCTCTTCGTGTAGTAATAAACTACTGCCGGCACGGCGTATACCATCACGAGGTTCTCAACTTTATCGTCTCTCGTCCGCTTCGGGTCACTAAATTCTCTTTTTGTTTTCTTTCCCTCGCCTTAAATGCTCCACGACAAATGTTTATTTTAAAACGATAAGAGTAGTCCTCGTTTGTCAACTATAATGTTTCTATGCTGAAAAAACGTATGGTATACTCAACTAAATGATATATTTCCCTAAGGGAACATCTACGTTTTATTGTCAGTGTATCCAAACTCTTTTGTTCCCAGATTCGTAAACCTAATTAACATTTATTTTATAACCAACTCAATGCTTTTTATTTTATAACAATTTTTATAATTGCTAAAAAAAAATCAACTTGTCATTAATTTTTTTTAAAGGAAGTTTGCCACATATTTGTTGATTCTATCACACAGTTTGTACGTAGAATTATTTAAATGACGATTATGACTAATCAACATATTTTAAACGAAAATGGTTCTTATTAAAATAAATATACGAATTTTATGAATAAATTAAGTTATACACTTTTATTTAATAAAAAATTAAAAATCAATTTTTTTAACGATTCAGTCCGATACAAAAGTAGGAAAAATTAATTAGAACTTTGAAAACATTATTTCCACCCTATTTATTTTTCTATTCTCTTGCCGTGTGCTGCATGAAATAATTAAATCCGAAAGCAGAGGCACGTAGCTGATGTCCACCGAAAGGGGTGAAGCGAAAGAGAAAAGACATCATCGATGTTGGGGTGACTCCTGTTCCGGGCGGTCGACGAGACGGTCTCGACATCCCCCGTTTTACGGAGCGTGCTAGGCACCAAGTGGTACGTATAATACACCGAAAGGGTGGCAGGAGGAGCTATATCGAGTGACTGCCACCGCACGAAGATGCTTTATTGCGCGCGGGCTTCCTAATACCCCAAAGCGCCACAGCTCGGAAACTCGTGACTGTCCGGAGACGAACAGCAGTTACGTTACATTTTGCATGAACAGAATCAGGATTGGCGTACAGCTGTGCGAAGTAGAGCTGCACGTGAGACCCGTCAACAATGACTTTACAGGTGACACATGATGCATTTTTTGTCAATTTACCCACTTTGTACATTTACTATGGTAAACATTTTTTATTTTATTTTAACCTTAATAGGGTGAAAATTGTCAAAACTCTGAGACATCAAATTTAAAAAAATGTCTGCTGCTGTGATGCATTTTTTTTCTCAATTCAGCGACTTTTTACATCTTTCATGGTGAACATTTTTTTTTCGGATTTTTTTACCCTTAATGGGGTGAAAATGTGCCAAAACACTCAGACATTACATTCAGAAGAAAATTTCAGAAAACGGCTTGAGCTACAATTGAAAAAATTTGCAGCCACGTAAATCAGCATGACCTCTTTGTTTGTTGTTATTTTAATCAAAATTAATAAAGGGGTTAAAATTCGATGGCATTTAGAATTTTTCCGTCAAATTTTGTACACGCAAATTTGACTTAATTTGTTTATTAATTTTATTGAAATTTTCTACAGTAATGAAATAGCATCCAATTGTGTCCGATATTGAATTTGGATTAAATCGATGGAGATCATAGAATTTCTTGGAATTTTCAATTTTTCAAAAATTGATCTTCTCGTACTAACTATTCCGAAACTTGAGCTTGCCTGCCAAAAGTTTCTATAAAAGTCGAAGATTATTGACATAAATAGTGGTAATAAAATCTGGAAAATTATGAGAAATATTAGAGAAGATTAGAAATAAAAAAAATTTAATTTTCGGATAATATTCGCATATATGCAATTCCAGACGAGCCATTATTTGGATAGGTGACCGCTTAATCGTGTTCTATTTTTAAATATTTTAATTACCTTTTTTTTTGGTGATTCATGTGACCTGGAATGCCCCTTAGATCAATATATGACTGTAATTAGGAAATTTCAGTCACTTACGTTGCAATTTCCTGCTAAACTTTCTGAGAAAGTCAAGGTTTAGGGGAAAGCCAATTCTACATGTAGAGTTTGCGAGCGAGAGAGAAAATAGGGGTTAAAACGACCGCGATGGGAGCATTCGGCGAGTTGAACATACACCGAATATGCGGATAATTACGAATTTAAATTGACTCGTAGACGA
This sequence comes from Ephialtes manifestator, assembly GCA_963970395.1. Classification (NCBI taxonomy): domain Eukaryota; kingdom Metazoa; phylum Arthropoda; class Insecta; order Hymenoptera; family Ichneumonidae; genus Ephialtes; species Ephialtes manifestator. The sequence continues at coordinate 18,387,738 of OZ019980.1, forward strand.
CCATCGACGGTTCACCGTAATTGTTTCAACGAGTTTTCGACCTATAAAGCCGTAGGTATGCATACTCAAATGCCTTCATAAATTCTACATAAACCCCGTTATTTGAGCTGATTCTCGCGTGTGTCTATCCATTTTCATTCTCAGACGAGAGAAATCTATTCCGTAGTCTGCGAGTCGTTTCGGCGAAATTAATTTCCGGTATTCACGTAAATTGCACTCTGAGCTTTTAAATATTTCGGAGATTTTCCTAATGTTTCTTAAAATATATCTCCATCTTGGGAATTGGGGTAGTTATTTCTACTTCATAAATAAATATTTAATGAAACAATTTGGAAGATTGTTAAGATAGTAAAAATAATGTTTTTTAATAATAATAATAATAATAATTTCGAAAGGTTATTGATCAATTCGTCAAAAGTCAATGAAAAGACAGTTCGAAAAATGTTTTCTATCGAATTCGGCAAATCTCTTTTTTACCAATCCAATAATAATTTTTTTAATTGTTATTATTGTTACCCTAAATTTTTTGACAACGTTTTCCTGTAAAATTCAAAGGAATATTGAATTGTGAATAAATTGTACCAGTACCATGTGTTCACCTTCGAGTTTCCGGTTTCATTTCTCACCCATAGATTTCTTGAAATGAACGTCATCGTTCCTCTCAGCAATTCCGTCAACGTCGATTCATTTTTCGTTATAGTACGTCCTTCGTATGTATGCTCTGCCCGTGCGGAGGAATAGAAACGCGCGAAGTATGTATACGGTAATTCGAACGTCTGCCTTCTTTCGAGCTGTCTCTCCGAGAAATATTTTGACAGAGACGCCTGATATATGAGTTAGAAGGGCGGGCAGTGAATTTTCCGACCGTAGGAGAAATACCGGAAATGCACGGAGGCCGAAAAGGAAGAAGATGCAGAAGGAAGATTTGAAATAGAAAAATAGGCAAAGCATGAGACCTTCATAAAAGTTTATGAAATATACATATCGTATGACTAGGTACTGCGGAAGTGCGGAGCGTCGAGCAAGTGAAATGAGATTTCGACATGTAGCGAGGTACCAGCGCGTTATTCTCGACAACTGTAAATTAACTCTCTCGCGTCTATTGCAAGGGAAATATACATGACCTAGATTTTCGAAAGCTCAATCCAAGAATGTTGATTGAATTATATTTCTAAAAAAAATCTAAGTGGCAAAGTTAACAACTAAAAATTTTACACGAATGACAATCATCTTTCATACATTGTGAAATAAAACTAGCTCTGAAAAACGGCTGAATCATTGTTTTAAGAACAATCATTCAGTCGTCAACAATGATTCATATTTTCATATGAAGAATTTTTCCACAACTAAACTGTACACAGCTAAATTATACACAGTTGAAAGTGTACACAGCTACAGTCTACACAGTCAAACTCTGCACTGTTGAAAGTGTACACAGTTGAAAGTGTACACAGCTACAGTCTACACAGTCAAACTCTGCACTGTTGAAAGTGTACACAGTTGAAAGTGTACACAGCTACAGTCTACACAGTCAAACTCTGCACTGTTGAAAGTGTACACAGTTGAAAGTGTACACAGCTACAGTCTACACAGTCAAACTCTGCACTGTTGAAAGTGTACACAGCTACAGTCTACACAGCCAAACTCTGCACTGTTAAAAGTGTACACAGCTACAGTCTACACAGCCAAACTCTGCACTGTTGAAAGTGTACACAGCTACAGTCTACACAGCCAAACTCTGCACTGTTGAAAGTGTACACAGCTACAGTCTACACAGCCAAACTCTGCACTGTTGAAAGTGTACACAGCTACAGTCTACACAGCCAAACTCTGCAGTGTTGAAAGTGTACACAGCTACAGTCTACATAGCCAAACTCTGCACTGTTGAAAGTGTGCATAGCTGAAGTGAGTACAGCTAAAGTCTACACAGTTGAAAGTGTACACAGCTAAAGTCTACACAGGCAAACTGTACATAGTTGAAAGTGAACACAATTAAAGTCTACACAGTTAAAAGTGTACACAGCTAAAGCCTACACAGCCAAACTCTACACAGTTGAAAGCGAACACAGTTAAAGTCTACACAGCCAAACTCTACACAGTTGAAAGTGTGCATAGCTAAAGGCTACGCAGCCAAACTCTACACAGTTGAAAGTGTACACAGCTAAAGTCTACGCAGTTGACAGTATACACAAAAAAAACCTTAAACACGTTTCGTTTAGACTTTTGGCTGAGTCGACTCACTGCTGTGTATAGTTTGATCGAGTGAAATATCAACAGTATGTCGTTGAAAAATCATATCCTACGAATGCGTCCACTTTGAATATTACGCTTAATCTAATTCAATGAAGGGGTTGATGGATTTATGTATATATTTTAAAAACCGGTTGTAATGAAGCGTCTAGTCGTTAATATTATTTCCTATCGCGAAATCGTCTTGAAATCGATGAAAATTTACTCGTTTCCCGTCGCGCCAGTTGCCCATCCATCATTTCTCGCAATATCCGGAGCGTGAAATTTGATCGGGCCAGTTCCAAACGGAGACGCCTGTGTCGAGCTTCACAGGGACGATCCTTCGGCGTTCAAGGATTTCGCAGCGTCGCCCATTTACGTTCAACGGCGATGTCCGAAATCCTCGAATTTACCGTCGAAATCCCTCGGCTTCGCCGAGAGATATTTCGTTGTTTACGCGTCGGAGCATTTTATCGCGCTTCCCTCCAATACTCCCATGACTGTCGCGGATGCAGCTGCAATAGAATGCACTTTATACTGCATCGGCATCAGAGGTTGAGATTCTGTATATATATGCGAGAGACCCGGCGAAACGCGAATTTGCCTACACAGAAACCGGAGAGAGCCACGCGTTAATTCCACGAATTTAGTCAAAAAGAGTCAACGAGAAAAAGTGGAAAAAATATATATATTATCCCCGTATTTTTGCCCTGCTGCTAGCAGCTTTCACAACAACAACAAATCTCAGTGCCGCTGTATGATATCCGAAATATTTAACAAGAGAAAAAAATGGAGCGAAAAATGACTTCGAAAGAAGAGAAAAATCGTGACAAAACTGGAGTTAGACGACGAAAATCCAGTCGTATTTTAATCAGAGTAAAAGTCACTTCTGTCACCTCGTTCTTTTCCTCTTTTTACTTTTATTTACGTTTTTTATGTAGAGACGCAGTTTTTTTTTTATATAACTACCTTGTTGTCATGCTGATGCTTATACAAACACCGACGTAAAGTGTGCCATTCGATGTTGTACTCCACAGTCATCTATATTCATCTCGTATTTATTAAGTTTCATAAAGGATCCAGGATAACAGAGAACAGACAAGGATAGTGGTGAACCCGAGAGAACGCTTCGCGAAGAAGTATTTTCCATTTTCTACGTTCAAAGAGTGTACGCGTCTTGGTTCGAAGAAAGGTGAGAAAGCCAAAGAGGGTATGATGTCGTCATAGCCGCTGTTCTTGCTGCGGGAAAGTGGAGAACGTGGAAAATGACTATTGCTCGCGATGGAAAAGTCTGAGACGCGGTGAAAGACGAAGAGAGACAACCAAGTGAGCTCGTAGGGCATCTTGTCTCTACGTGCGGGATGTAGAAAAGGTGAGAAGGTGAGTGACTCGTTGGGTGAGAAAAAGGAGAGAGTGAGAGGAAAGAATGGCGTAGAAAGAGCTTCTCCATAGCGAACAAGTTAGGTATCACCGACGACGGTTCGTTTTCCATTTACAGCCTCCGCGCGCCTCCCTGGAGTCCTGCCGAGTCTGAGTACACTCGGAGATAGGTGAGAGGACAGGAGTCCAAGGAAAGGCGAGGGAGAAAGAGAAAGGGAGCGAGAGAATGGAAAACTAAGGGTCGAGAGTGAAACAGACCGCATACAGATCGAATGTAATGGTCTCCCTAGTTTTTTCATCGTCTCGACAAGGAATTCCTCATGAAAAATACAGACGTCTGGTAGAGAAACTGAAGAACGCATATTGAGGACGATTGTAGGAAATAAATAACTGCGGATTATCCATGGTAAAATAATTGGAAGACATCTGACGGTGAATGACCATTTATTTACTCTTTCCCATCACAGTAATGGTCATTCGACAATTTTACGGTTTTTCTATTTTTCCTGTATGAAAATCGTGGTATTTACGACTCTGGTATTTTTTGGTTGATGACCCGCTTTTTAAACCTAAACTTTCGGTAGTCTGGGAATATCCAGAAGTTGTAGAATCTCTACAGTTTCCAGTTCATCCAAAATCCAGAGTCCTGTAATCTATGATAATCCTTTCATCTTTCCCATAGAAGCAGAACCCTACCAAATTCCCATCAATCTCCCGTTTCCAGTTGGTCCGCCTCCATATTCACATTCTTTCCACATGTACATTTCACATCCAACCAATGAGAAGCTTAGACCGTACCGGGACGTTTCAACGGCAATAATGCGCAAAGCTAACGAGAACATCTACAGCGTATAACATCGAAACAGCCATAGAACCTGCAGCACGCGTTGCCGGTTGTAGCTGCGAGTGACAAGCAGACTGCAAATCCGTGTTATCGGCGAAAACACGAAACGGGGAGTTTCGTCACAGGATTTTCAAGCTCCTGTACGATGGTGAGTGAGAGCGAGAAAACTCGAAAGCCGAGGTATGAAGGACATCTCGCTCTATCGCATCGTTGCATTTCACTCTAGCGAGGGACCCAGTGGTGCTTCGACAAAGTTTCGCGGCTTGGAGCTGTACGGCCTAGGCCACAACTCTATTTCCCTTGCCTCGCACTCACCCGACGGTTCGTTCACTTCGTACAAGCGGGTCTCAGGCCAGCAGCAGCAGAAGCTTCGAGCAGCCAAGCGTATAGAGCCTCGCCACTAACGTCCCAACGAGGATTTGTACGCTTTTAGCGGTAATCCGGAGAATCCCAACGCCCCTTACGCCCCCATGCCCGTTCCCCGCCAGCCCCTTCATCTGGACCGCACGAGGCCAGGTTAGACCAACCAGAGCTTCCCGTTCCTCCGAAGTATAGAGTACAATCCCAATTCAGTTTTCGGTCCTCTCACGACGACCTGACCACCCGGACGACCATCCAACTGTGGCTGGTTTCCATGTAAACCGGACCAGTGATTGGCAACTTGAAGAAACGGCTATTAACTGGATAACCTGGAATGGATGGGTCTCTATATCCAATGTGGTTCCTGTGCCATTTGCTACACTGGACCAATCATTGATGATGTGCTCATGACTGTGTCGGTCGGTCAGAAACCTTGTGAAAATATAAAGGACCTTTGACGACGTGAGATCCAACGGCGAACCATCAGAACCACCACAGTAGCATAGCAGACATGAACCTTCTGTCAGCTTTGCGATAGTGAACAGCGAGACGTGAACAATGACGAGGCCCTAGATAGACTAGGATTAGTAAAACCCTGTGGTGAATTAAATTTTAATTAAACTTCTCACGATATTGCTACCTTAATCCCGAACTAACTGAATGAAACTGGTATTCTGGCCTACCCGAGTTTCGGTATTATTTTGGGAAATCCGAGAAAAGGTCACAGCGAGGATATATCGGGGATGGAGAGTCTGTTGAAGTTGGATTTTTACTTTCTCGTCACGCAAGTGAAATCCGAAAACTCGAAGGTAACCTAAGCTCACCTTTACTAAATAAAGTGGTCAGTTGAGAGAACAAACTTTTGAATCGTTGCTGGCAGATTAATTGTGGAACATAGTGCATTTATTATCGCAACAAATACCAACAATCGCTTTGCTAAAAACTTGTCAACAATCGGATTGTCCAAATTACCAATACAAACTTTTGAGGGTTGTATTTACTATTACAATGATGGTTTGATGACCTTTTTGAATTGAATGAATGAATCCTTATTGGTCCTTTTAAATTGGTGCAAATATGCAAGTTAAACATGCTGATGAAACGATGCGATCTACTTTGAAGAAAATGATGCCTTTGATAAAAAGAAACTTGTTACCTAACACTTTCTGAGAATACGGATTCTTCATTTCCATGGGTTTATTATGTGCAGTAAGTATATTAAGCTTATTCCCGGTATCTATAAGGGCTTACGATGCTGCACTACCAAGTCTTGGTAAATTAATTAAATTAATTCAGAGTGAGTGTTCCTTTTACTGGAGGGTAAGATGCATCAGTGTGTAGTAATGCCCTCGAGAAGGTCTTTCTGTGAAAAGGGTTGGAAGCATAATTCTAAAGGGGCAAGGAACTAAGTAAGTAATTTGATACATAGTGTGCTATGTACAACTCCGTTGCCTTTCCTCCGTCTCGATTCTTCATCTCTTCTCAACATTATTACATTCTCATGATGACCTTTCATATACCTGACTCCGTCCTCTCTTTATGGCTATTATTTTATGCGTCGTTACTGAAAGCTACCGACTGCCCCACATCCCGAATAACTTTCCCGATATCTAACCATTAATCTCTATTCCTGAACATCTACTCCAGTTTTTTTTGTGTCATCTATCTCTTAATCGATTTTGCGAATCATCAGTCGAATGTAGCGCATTAGTAAATTGAGTCACTGTTCTACATCACGAAAGTGGTACAGTTAATTAACAAACCGAATTGTGAAGTCACTTAAATTATTGCTAAGATGAATCTGTTCTTCATGAGTCAGTAGGTCATTCTAAATCTGTCTACCAGGTTCGCAAAAAATCAAGTCCATCATTGCTGTCTTATGGCCTTTTAAATTATTGATGTCTTTTCAACTTTTAAATCATTGATGACTGATGAACTTTCAAACCATTGATATCTTTTCAACCTTGGAATCATTGATGTTTTATGGACTGTCAAATCATTGATGTCTTATGGGCATTCAGGTCATTGATTTCTTATGGAATTAAAAATAATTGATATCTTATAAAATATTGAGTCATTGATGTTTTACGAAGTTCCAATAACTACATCAACTGCAGAATATGTACTTTATCTGAATGTAACTACTCAAACACGTCGAAAGTTCACATTCTGACTAACCAAATACAGCAGAAGTATATATTCCGGGATTTGCATAAGTTTTAAAAATACATCTGTCATCGACAATCATCGGACATGCTGTAATTCGACTGTGCTTCCATTAATGATTCAAATTACATCAATGATTGACCATTTTCGGACGGGAATTAGGATTCAGTCTATTCATCCTGGCCTTAGTTAATATTTCCACCGTATAACTCGTTTATCAAGTCCAGTTTGTTTTCCTTTAGATCACAATAGTTTTAGCTATATTCTACGACTCGGGATTTCTTTATCGAGTTTGAAGGTCTTTTTTGAGCTCCTACCTCGTTAAAACCGAAGTGACCATTGTAGGGTGAGCCATATATGTAGGAAAAGGTTGTTAGTAAAACGTTCCCGTTTCTGGAAATCCGACAGGGTTGATAAACGTGTACACGCATTATTCTTTCGGGTCGCAATCGATTGCCGGAAGCCGCCAGAATGAAAGAGAAAAGGAAAAGGAGGATATAGCGGATTGTTGCCGGAAGAGCCATGTAGGATGCCTGGAACTGCGAAAAATAATGGCGTCGGGAGGCCTGCAGAAGTTGCAATGAAAAAGCCTGAAGTGCTCATCTACCTCAGCCCCATTAACGGGATCGACTATCACGAGAATAGTCGCCTCTCCCACTTGCACCTCCGTCGATTTCTTCCAGGTCTTTTCACGTTTTCCTCTCACTTTTTTCTCTCTATATGATCGCTCTGCAGAGGAACACGTCTATTTTCCTCGCTGGCCGAATAAGAAAAAAACTTTAGCGCAAGCATTGTCCAGATCGTCCCACTCCAAGCTCTTCATAGTTCCTGATGAGCGGTATCCGCTTCCGGCGCGTCGAACAAAGCATTGCTCTGAACGGAAACGATGCAACATCGTTACCCTGACAGCGACTCTCGCCTCATAAGCGGACATGGTCTTTCTGGACAGGCCATTTTCTCGGGAGATTATTCGCAGGATATAAGGTCTGAGACGCTGGTATGACGAGTAATGCTAACTAGGTTATACCTGTTAATCCTCATAATTCATTAACATCACAAATGGAAAAATAATTACTTATATCCAAATAATTTTGAATAATGCATCGTCGCACAGGATCTGGTAATAATTACTATGGTGCATTTGTGTGTCAAGCAAAAATCTACAAATTTCTCACACTCACACTCTCACACTCTCACACTCCCACACTCCCACACTCACACACTCACACACTTACACACTCACACACTCACTCACACACTCACATACTCACTCTCACACTCTCACACTCTCACACTCTCACACTCACACTCTCACACTCCCACACTCACACACTCACACTCACACTCTCACACTCTCACACTCTCACACTCTCACACTCTCACACTCTCACACTCTCACACTCTCACACACTCACACTCACACTCACATTCACACTCACACTCTCACACTCTCACACACTCACACTCACACTCACACTCACACTCACACTCTCACACTCTCACACTCTCATACTCACACTCTCACACACTCACACTCACACTCACATTCACACTCACACTCACACTCACACTCACACTCACACTCACACTCACACTCACACTCACACTCACACTCACACCCACACTCACACTCACACTCACACTCACACTCACACTCACACTCACACTCACACTCACACTCACACTCACACTCACACTCACACTCACACTCACACTTACACTCACACTCACACTCACACTTACACTCACACTCACACACACACACACACACACTCACACTCACACTCACACTCACACTCACACTCACACTCACACTCACACTCACACTCACACTCACACTCACACTCTCACACTCTCACACTCTCACACTCTCACACTCACACTCTCACACTCTCACACTCACATTCTCACACTCACACTCACACTCACACTTACACTCTCACACTCTCACACTCTCACTCTCGCACTCTCACACTCACATTCTCACACTCACACTCACACTCACACTCACACTCACACTCACACTCACACTCTCACACTCTCACCTTCTCACACTCTCACACTCTCACTCTCACACTCACACTCTCACACTCACACTCACACTCACACTCACACTCACACTCACACTCACACTCACACTCACACTCTCACTCTCTCACACTCACACTCACACTCACACTCACACTCACATTCACACTCACACTCACACTCACACTCACACTCTCACTCTCACTCTCTCACACTCACACTCTTACTCACACACACACTTTAGACGCATACTCACTCACACACTCAATAAAAAAAGCTTGTGTGTATAAAGCTTTTATGCAAACATTTATAAATGTCAATATTTAACATATTTTTTCAAAATCTATATGAACTCTTCTCAAATCGGCCTCAACTTGTTATAACCTCAACTGACAAATCTATTACTGCTCCAGCGAAGACATTTTTCTTATACGAGAAGTCGAAGACGACTTTCTGAATACGGTATTATAAAAAAAAGAATAAAAAAATTGCCTTCGCGAGATTTTTACAACGCATATAAAGCCTGAGAAGTAAAGTGCATTACGGAATAAGGTACATTTCCGATCGCTCAATGTAAGCCCCAAGCGATATCTACCCGGGGAAAGCTGAGAGTAAGCTTGAAGAGCTCTAGCTCGATGCCACAGGACTTCTAGAATGGAGGAAGCCGTCGGCGAGAGATACCTGTCGATAGTGAGTGCGGCTCTGAGGCCCACAACGCGGTACCCGAACCTTTCGAAAGACGCTACTACGGGGGTGGTTGCTGCCACTCAGCGAGAAATTTATGTACCGTAAGTAACGCCGCGAAATCCGATGCTCCATGCGCTACTCAAGACGACGTTCCTGGCAGCGACATCATCCTACCTATCTATAGCCAGCTCAGATAACGGATCCCTGCTGTGATTTTCTATAGGCTATGTGTTGGCATGGTATACTCAGTGATTTGTACAGATAGCACATCGATATATAATCATTGCTCCAGGGTTTTGGATCTTTAGGTCGCTCCTTTGTGTATGAATACATTATCTTCAACATTAATCTATTGGCGTTATTAACGCCTTTCACAGCTAACTTCATTTGTTCCTAGCATTTGTAATTTGTGAAAATTTTAAAGCTTTCTGAACTGGTCCTAATTGCCAATTTTCCGTTAGGAAAAAAATGGCCCGGCGTTTGATTTATTGAATTTTTAATAATCCCTCTTCAAAAAATCAGTGGGTGAAATATCTCGCATTTTCGGAATAAGTATTGTTGTCATTTTATTAGTTCCGTAAATAACTATCGCACCAGCGGGAAGTCGATACTCGTCGACGAACAGCTTCAGGCATATTATTCATTTTGACAGTTCTAATATTGACGCATCGTGAGATTGTGATTTGGGTTAAGCAATAGGAAATTATAATTAGAGATGGAGGAGGATAGTGACAGTGGTGAAAAGATATTCCAGATGGATTCCACAACAAAAAAATGACAAAAACGTCGACGGTTTTTCCGGGGACGTCGAACGGTCGATGACATAGGAGCTTCTTTGATTGGTTATCACGACTAGCACGATTCTAAAATTCGCATCATAGGTCTGAAGGTTCGTTTTGAAGAGGGGTGAGCTTCGAATTATCTACTCCGTTTCATAAATATGGATTTCAATGCTAAATCATCACTGCAAGTTACAGAGTAAATATGACACTGTAATGGTAGTATAATTTCTAACCACGCACAACTTTGAATAGCAATTCACGAAACTAATAAAATGGCACGAGTTCTTATATCGAAAATGCAAGTTATTTCATCCACAATATGTAAAAGTCACAGTACGCTAATAAAAATTTTAATAGTGAGGAATAATGGTTAGCGCGCGAAGCGCGGATCCGCTGTTAGTGATTTTTTAAACTGGGACTTTATTCCGGTTCTGATTTCAGAATTCACAGATCTCATTTCTGGTCCGAAAAGCCAACCTAATTCTGCTTCCTCGTAGAGGAAGCTTTGTTTTCATGAAAAAAATGTTATTCGAGATTTTCATGCCAGTATGCTTAGAATTGTCCAAAACGTCGAGAAAAGTGGTTTAGAAAAAATGTCCGTATGTATGTGTGTGTGTCCTGGGCTCCGAAAATTCGATGAACTATTGCTCAGTAACCGTTCGAGCGATATGGCTCAAATTTGGCACGCAAGTGGAGTAGTTGACCCGCTTTGAATGTCGAGATTTTTTAAAACAAAATCAGCCATTTTGATTTTATGGTACTTTTAATTTTTTTTTAAAATGGCGTGGTCGCTCTAACTTTCGTAAAAATTAGACGATTTTACTAAATAGTTGTGTATAAATTGTAACGCGGCATTTCGCGTTACGCGGTGTCCGTTGCATCTCTCCCCCCTTCGACGTCGCCCGCGACATAGAAATGGTCCAGCCAGCAAGCCGGGATACGGCTGCAAGGCAAAATAGGGCAAAACTGCGGCGTCGCGTCAAATCGACCAGACCTACGCGAGATTATACGAATTATTTATTGACTTCGTTTGGAACACATTTTACATGTCACGGTCCCCGCTCCCACTGGCGATCAACGTTTCTTTCCTTCTACGAGTGAGGTACTGCATCAGTACCTCCAATCGGCATGGTCTTTGGGATCCAGGAGCTCAGAGGAAGAGGAGACGCCAGCAGCGAGGGCAGCTCCATGCATCAAGAAATCGGCACCGTGGCGGCAGTACATCGGCCTCCTATTTTGGAAATTCATACGCGAGAGTTTGGAACTCCCGCGTCGAATGGTAGTCTGTCTTCGCGACAGACCACTAATAAATGTGTCGCTGCGAAGGGATGCGTACCCTCCGCGCACTCCTCTCGTCCTCGAGCGATTTTGGCGAGTCCGGCACGCGCCGCGACTCGTCACTTGTTGGCTGGACACGCGTGCGAACAGTAGCGCACGAACGATTGTAATATTGGAAACCGTATTGGAAGTATTATATCGGAACATAGGAATTAATTGGAAAAGAAGGAAGGACGTTATTTCGGTCCTTAAGACGGAGCATCACGTACTAGAGGTGGGTCAGTGCATTTTAATATTGTACCGTCAGGTGCCGTGACATAATAGATAGTGTTTTTGGTAATTATTGGAAGAAATTCAGGCCTTCTGCCACCACGAGGCGAGACGATTTTCGTCTCGCCAAGAGAATATCTCGCGGGGTCTGCTCGGTTTGGCTACGGCCAACCGAGAGAAAAAATTTAACTTTAACCGAAAGTTGTATTTATTGTATTTGATTTTGAATAGGTTTTTTGGGAATATTTAAGTTATTGGAAAATACGAGACGTGCCTCAGCCGTCCCGTAGCGTAAGAGTGAGAGAGAATCACTCACTATTTTGGCGGCGTGACGCGTAGCGTTCACGCCCATTATTTGACGAATTTGTAATTCTTTTTGTTTTTTATTTTGAATTTATTTATTCCTAATTTTAGTTTATATAGATTCAGTTGTGCCAGTGAGCACGGGTTCCCCGTCCGGGAACCATTTTTTTTGTAAAATCGTATTTGGGAATATTGGAGGCTCCGAGCCTCCTACTGTACTCGCCAACTATTTTATTTGGTTTAATTAAAGCGAGCACATTATATATTACATCGGTTTTTGGGTTCTGCAGTTATTTTTGAAGATTCTCCCCTCTTAACCCCCCACGACCTAGTCTCTCGGATTGAGCAGCTCGTGCGAAGAGTATTCGCGTCGAATAATTGATAGTTTTCTTCCTCTTGGCCCTTCAGGCAATAACAGAAGGGCCTGGCGCCCTAGTGCATTTTTGGTGTATTTCAGGGTGCCGAATTTGTCAAGCGATTCTCCGGGATAATTTTCCCGAATTATCTCGGAATAAAGAATCGTGTTACAAAATAAATATACGTTCAATGTTGTTTCGCATTGCATTTGGGCGAAATCGGTAAAGCGGTTCAGATTTTATAGATATTTGAATTTTTCGAAAAAAATCATTTTTTTTATAAATCACGTCGAATTTCACCAATTTAACCGAAATGTTTTACAGACGAAAAGGAATATGCAGCTATGCCACGTACCAAATGTGACGATGATCGGTAAAGTGGTTCAGATTTTACGATATTTTGAAACTTACAACAAAAAAAAACGATTTTCGCTCTAGCATCAGCAAAAGTTGATAATGCGAGACAAAAGTTTGTACTCAATGAAAATAAGAATACAAAGTAGAACTTTACACATTGCTTCATAAATAATTTGTATTTTTTAAAATTTATAATGACCGCTTGTCCCAAAATAGAATTGCTCATAACTCTCGAACGGCGTGACGAATCGAGATGAAAATTTACACAAAAGAGGAGGATAAACTCCGTTTTCGTTATTTTTATTAAGGTAGTCCTTACGCATTAAGCTGAGATCAAATAAGTTTTCGAAAAATGGGAGGGAATTGCTAACACTTTTCGCGAATATAAACAAGGCTGCAAAGTAGAACTTTGCAAATCGCTTCCTCATTATTGTTGGATTTTTACAAAGCTTCCTCTATGAGGAAGCCAAAATAGATTAACGTGCTTCCTCATAGAGGTAGGTTTGTAAAAATCCAATAATAATGAGGAAACAATTTGCAAGGTTCTACTTTGCATCCTTTTTTTGCTTCATGATATCAAATTTTGGCCTTCACTATTGTTCTCAAGTCGCATATTTTACCTCAGAAAGTACCAGTTACATGCCTTTTTACGATGATTTTAGAAGAAGTCACTTCCCGTGCAGAAATATAGTTGGGGCTCCAACTTGGCCCTTTCTATATGTTCCTAATTGTAGTAGGGGCCCTACTAGGCTAGTCACGCTTGAAAGTACGGGCCTTTAGAGGCTCAATATGGGCGACCCTAGTGAGGATTCCACATTTAACCGTCATTAGTCCCCGAAGTTTGTCGTGGCCGCCTCTGTTGAGCCTAGTAGGGTTCTAGAGTGGATTCCCTATTGTGGATGCCACGTTTATACCTAAAAAGGCCCCTTATTTAATCGCGGCTGCCCGAACTAATTTCTGCACGGGTTTTGGTCGGTTCTTCACACATCCGACTTTTGGTCGGAAAATGTAACCTAAAGAACCTAAATTTTCTTGTCTTCAAGATATCGAATTTTGGCCTTCACTATTGTTCTCAAATGGCAAATTGTCCTCAGAAAAAACCATTTACAAATATTTTTACCATGATTTTAATCAAGAATGTAAAGTAGAATCTTGCACATTGCTTCCTCATTACTTTTCGCTTTTTACAAAGCTACTTCTATGAAGAAGTATGATAATCAATTTTGTCTTTCTTATAGTAGAAGTTTTGTAAAGAACGAAAAATAATGAGGAAGCAATCTGCAAGAGTCTGCTTTGCATTCCTTTTTAAATTAAATTTACCCTTCGTTATTATTTATTTATTAAAAAATTAACTTCCAAATTAGACAGCTTCAATAATTATTGAAGCGTTCATTAGTTTCAAATATCGCCGTTGGAAAAAACAGACCCGCAGTTCTTTATTTTTTCTTCTTTTTTAAATGCTTATATATTTTAACGATTCCTTACAGAAATTGAATCTGTATTATTAGACTTTTTCATAGATGTAGCTTTCCTAAAGTAGGAAAATGATGAGGGCGCTATATGCAAGGTTCTACTTTTAGGCTTCCGAAAATATATTTATTCCAACATAGCGCCTCTCTAGTACGTTATAATTTCGTAAACAGGGACTGTGTATGTAAAATTAAAACGTTGATGGCATTTTTTTTCGCGACCTCGTTCATATCCTAAATATATCTGACTAAAACTCCTCGGTATCGAATATTCGCGGAAATGTTGTATATTGCTCTAAAAACTTCGAACTCTGATTTTTATTTAATCAAGTTGACATTTAATAGAGATACTATTTCCATCGTCGACTTTTTCCGACCAACTCAGTTCGAGCAATTAAAAGAGCAAAAAAATAGTGAACTTTTACTTAGTAATTTTTAAGTAAATTAATAATAATATTAGTAATATTAAAAATTAATAAAAGTTTAGTAATATTACCGCGCAAAAAAAGAAAGTATTAGAATAGTATTAAAAAAGTATTAACACTTTTAATATTTCGGAAATACTGTTTTCATACTTCCATTTTTGCGCGGGAAATATTTCGTACCTCCCGCGGACTTTGAATTTTTTTCTCATAATTGTCTTAGAAATATTTTGTGCTTCTCGAGGACTGCGAAATTTTAGACGGCAATAAATAATAAACAAAAAACAAATTCCTATACCAAAAGTGACAGAATAATCTAAAAAAAAGACAACATTTAAGTGGAATTTAATACTTTTTTTAATACTTAATACTTGAGACTTTTATTTAATACTTTTTTAAATACTTAATACTTGAAGCAGAGTATTAACGGAATATCCGACAGTCCAATACGACGTACTTCGATACTTCATTTTTTGATACTACTTTAATACTTTTTTAATACTATTTTAATACTTTCTTTTTTGTGCGGTATTAAAGTTTCAATCCAAACGTCAAAAGTTGTCATTGAAAAACATTAATGGAGGTTGAATGAGAACCTGTGCTGCAAAAAAAAGAGCCCAAAAATGGAGATTGATGGCAGAGGCAAAGCAGTTGAACCTTTTATGCCAGAGCCAACGTCAGGAAATATTTAACCCGGGCGACAACGCGTGAGAGATCGACGTTGCAAACAGAAGAGCGATTACGGCGTTTTTACGAGTCGGTGGTTGAAAAAAAAAAAAAAAAGAAATGGAAAGCAAAAGGGTTCAGGAAAATACTGCATCGTCGGTGTGGCATTTCCTGAATACAGCGATTTTTGCACTTCATTCGAGGAATGTGCCCTTAGTCCTTTCACCAATGCTCCTCTAGTCTCTCATTCGAAAACGGGTTTTTACGACTATTGTATTCTGTAGCGACTGGAAACTCCACAAACCCCTAGGCGCCACGATATCCGAATTCCGCAGCATTTTATCGGAAGTTTTCTCCGATTCTAAATTTCTCTATCAATCTGTTTCGCATTGTCAAATAATGATAAACATTATTATCATAATCAACAACAATATTGCCAATTAGGAAATTCAATAGTGTCTTATTTTTACTTTCTCATCACATACAAAGTATGTAAGAGAGAAAGTATTGCAAACCAAAAAAAAAAATCGACCCTCAGATTTTGATGGAAATACATGTTTTGAGTGTCCTAGATTCCAAAAAACACATTTACTCATTTCAGTCTGTCTGTCTGTCTGTCTGTCTGATGAAATGAAATTTTTGGTGTGCCTTCTGCATTCAAATCGTCGTTTTGGTATTGAAATTCAATCCAAAATCTTCACTGCTTTTGATACTTTACCTGAAATAGTGAAAAAAAAATAAATTTATTTATTTATTTTTGGACCGCAAGCTAATATAAAAGTTATTATGCTTTGGTATGATAGATACAGACAGAATTACTAGCAAATGAGCAATGAACAACAAGAGATTTAGTACAGAGAAGATTTAGTGGTCTTTTCAATCACTCACATAAGACTTCTGCAACTGTATGTTGTGAAAAATTTATATTGCATGAAACATGGATTGTGTTACACATTCACTAAACAAAAGAACTACTATCAATGATCTTGAGCAGTTTTCAATGAGAAATATAATATGAATATTCACACCATATGTTAGATTAAAAGGAAAGTGAAAATAGCAAGAAAAAAAATATTTGAGGTTATTCACAGTCATGATGTTAGACTATAAAAACTCATACACTCATCGTATCATAGTTTTTATCACTCGCATAGCATTTTATACGAATTCAAAATCCTGCGGAGGCCTCATACACGCCATAAGATTCGAAACTTTTGAAATATGAATAATTGAAATATAAATCCGACTTGTCAAACTATCGAAGTGCCGACAATAATACCACCAAACGAAAGAGAGATGTGAAGTGAGGCGCGAACATCGCACGCGCCACCTTGCGAGTGCGGCTCGTAGCTTGAACTCAAATTTAAAAACGCGTTCTTGACAAATTATAGCGAGAAATGTAATAGATTACAATAAATGTGCGAAATTCACAAATTTCTATTCGTGTAGTTAGTCACTATACCCCAATAAATTCACGATAAAAACTTAACGCCAGTAACAATTGTGATGAGAAAATCACGTGTTGCGCATACGCCAGTAGCAACTTTTTAAAAAATCATATTGCTCCTTGATATTCAAGCTATTTTACTTGGAAATGAACATTAAGTTGGAACGATCTACTAAAAAAAAAATTACTTCCTAGCGGAACTTGAAATTTTTTTAAATGTAAAAAACGGATTTTTACCATAATTAACAATGCACATATTACAAAACCGTTGAGTATGTTTTTTTTATGAGTAAAATAATGTTTTCGTACAATCTAAAGATGCTGAGATTTTTTTTTTCGATCCGTTTTATGGATATGAAAATATTGCAGAATTAGTATAAGGATATCTTTACCTAATCGAGTTTCTATTCAGTTATATTGGAATTCTACGCAGTTATAAGTCTGGCAATATTTTGTATGTTTTTAATAAAGATTGTAAATGAGTAAATAATTTTTTTTTTAAATCTAAGCGGCATTTTTCAACCAAAAGTCGCATCTACAAATTCTGAAATCAGAATCAATGAAAAATTACTTTTTTTAAATCATTGTAAAAACGTGTGCAACACGTGTTTTCTGTGGTGAAATATACGACTTAATGACGATAGTGGCAAAAATCGGCATCAGAAACATTAAAAATATTTTACTTTTTTTTTTTTTAAACACGTGAAAAACAAGTGAATTCCTTGATTTTCACCAGACTCTTTTAAGAATTTTACTACATATATTTTTCTTACAAACAAAATAACTTAATGGTGTCTCCACTGTGACAATTGGTCAAAAAAATTATTATTAAGTGAAGCCATTGCAACGTCATAGAAAAAAAGTTATAAAATCTAACAAACAAATTTCCAATAACCTCATAATCAATATGCCATATTATCCAATTTTTAATCAATTTAAACTCAAGGGTGAAGGACAAGAAAACGAAGGGAAAGGGACAAAATTTCTTTTTTTCTTTTTTTTTATTCAAATAAATGAAAAACAAGTGAATTCCGTGATTTTCACCAGACTCCCTTAAGAATTTTACTACATATATTTTTCTTACAATCAAATTAACTTAATGTCGTATCTACTGTGACAATTGGTCAAAAATATTATTATTAAATAAAGCCGTTGTAACTTCATAAAAAAGGTAAAATCTGATAAACAAATTTCCAATAACCACATAATCAATAAGCCATAATATCCAATCGATACTTTCCAGCTCCATATATAAACCAAAATTTTTATTTCCACCTCATGATGTTTTAATAAATTTAAACTCAAGAGTAAAGGACAAGCATAAAGTTTCGAAATTTTATTTGCAACTAGTTTAAACACCGTTCTATTAGTTTGCCCTCCGGAGCTGTGATACGCTCGCCCGAAGCTCAAAGACTTCCGATTACAGTGGCCACAGAAGTAGCTCTGAAGTTCGCGCAGGGTTCGATGCGTGACTCGACTATGAAGGGTAATATTATTATCAGGCGGGGGGGTTGGGGGGGGGGGGAGGAGTAAAACTTAAACTTAAGAGATTCATTTGGTTTATAGCCATTCGATATATATATGTTACATTGCCTTTACTATATGAAGTCCCTTTTTTGTTATCTTTCCCTTAGAAAGGCTTAATTTAGTCCTTGCGCCTGGTACTCATTTCGCATAAGTTCGAGAAAAATGAGAGAGAATTGCAAACACTTCTCGATGGTAAAAAAATCTGAAAAACATCATGCACATTAAAGGTACTGAAAAAAATTAATTTTGCATAATAATTATTTTTAAATGTTGTTAACAAATTGATAAAAAAAGCAATTATTCAATAAATTTCCCGAAAACCCACTTTTTATTTTAATGAAAATAATTCGTTCATTTTTCTGAACACGTATAAATTTTTTCAGATTTTTTAATTCACTTTGATTTTTTTTTCGTTTTTATATGGACAAAATATGTGAAAAAATACAAAATTCAATGTGAATTTTAAAATATGAGAAAATTCATACGTTTTCAGAAAAATGAACGAATCATTTTCATTTTTTAAAAAAGTAGATTTTTGGGAGATTTGTTACACAATTTTTTTTTCAATTTGTTAATAACATTTTAGAATTATTATTATTAAAAATTAATATTTTCATGCATGAATTTTTGAAGATTTTTATACCATCGAGAAGTGTTTGCAATTCCCTCTCATTTTTCTTGAACTTATGAGAAATGAATACCAGGCGCAAGGACTACCTTAAGAAACTGCTATCTGACGATTATATTCTGTGAGGTCCTTTAAAGTAAAGCCTCGAGCCTTTATTGAAGGCTCATTGGATAATCACTGCTCTCACTATTCTATCTTCCGGGTAAATCAATTTAAACTCTAAACTTTGGAAACTTATTCGATTCACTTATGATCCTATGGTGTGGCAAAGGCAAAGGATTTTGCATTGCGCCGAAGGGCAAATTCATCGAATTATATATATCACATCTTCTTCTCGCACAACTTAGCTACTTTGCTTAGTTTGCAGGAAAATCCTTGCGGCTCTAATATCCGATCAGATTCAACAATTTATTATCGATTTTCGAGACATTTTTCGTTTTCTTTTTAAATTATTTTTTTATCTATGATTCAGACACTTTTTTATGTACTCTTAGTTTTATATAATATGCAGTGATTTTTACAGGAAATATTGAAAAATTTGCAGTGACAACAAATATTTTGAAGGGTGAACAATTTTTGTCTTTTTAATGAGGCTTTTTTTTATCGATGACTCAGACTTTTTTTATTTCCGTTCTCAATTTTATATGACATATAGTAATATTTACTGAATCAACAGAAAAATGTACAGTTTAAGCAAAAATTATTTGGAGAGGTAAACAAATTTTTGCCAAAATTATAGTTGCTGGAATGACGAAGAATGTTTGGAAAAAAAATAAAAATAATTTTGAGCATCACTTTTAACAAAATAAAAAAAAAACAACGATGCTACCCAAAATAGATGTTTCTGAAGTTAATTCAGTGTAAATTCGATAAATGTACAGAAATTTTTTGGTCCTTACTAATAGAGCAGATAATTTTTTTTTAATTACGTATGTATATTTACGATTAACGAATTATTAGTATTTTCTCGACTTGATTTGTCTGAATTGCAAGGTCTACATTATTCGCTTGCCTATTGTAGAGGTTTACAATTTTTTTTTTTTGCACTTTACAACGACTAGTATTCGCACGCTTTACGCATGAAAAACACTATTCCTCGCTTTAACTTTTTTTCTTTCGCGCTCCGACAATACCCCCATATATTTCACACGTTAAATGTTCGTGAAATGCGCAGAGTTTCACGGGGTTAAAAACTCTGTCTCTTCTCCAAGCACCAACAGCGAGTTTGTCATAACAAAAGGTAGTTCGCATTTTTCCTCCTGTAAATAAATTTAAAAAAATATATAAAACAGGGTAAAGATAAAAAGCAACCAAAAAATATTTATTTTTTTATTTCTCTATCGTTTATTCAGCTTATCGTGCGAAAATGACGGTAAAAAAAAATTTGAACAAATTCCGAAAATAGATTCTCCTCTCCCCGAAATATATGATTAATTTTTTTTTACTATATCTAACTCTTCACACTCGTAATTGAACGAACCTCTTAATATTTAAAGAGCTCTACGCTATTTGTATAACAAAAAATCTAATGCCGTGTACATAAATTGAGTTTCAATCTTAAATAAAAAATATCTTTTTCATGAAAATTTCGAAAAAAAAAAATTCACGAAAATAAATCTTCTTCTACGAGGAAGCAAAAATATTACATTTTGTTGAAAAATTTGGAACAATAGGCACGTATATAACAAAATTTTTTAAAATAATTGAGTAACAGTAATACTTAAATTTTATGCACAATTTTTATGAACTGTATTGCTAATTATATTATTTTCCTCAATTGATGCAAATGTGTCATGGTTATTTATACCAAATTTATGGAATGTTAACCCCATACATTTTTTTCAAAATTTAATATTTAATACTAGCATAATAAATGTATCTGTTTATTACCAATGACAATTTAGTATTTCAATGATCGCTCAATAACTCTTTCCTCCAAAAAAAGTAAATCCAACATTATATTTGTTATTAATTACGCCAATAACGAATAAAAACATGAAAAAAAATACAAAGCTGCGATAAAATTAAAACATAATTGCTCCCACGTATTAAATGATTTATAAATTCTCGGTAGCGAAACAGTATTATTCAGGAGCCAGTAAAACCTCTCTTATAAACATTATACTCATAATTACCTCTCTTGTTCGTTTTGTTACTTTTAAACAGGTGCATTTAACTTTTTTTTTCTTTTCTTCACCATTATTGTACACTCATTAGCCTATGTATATGTATTTTATATATGCAGTTTCTGGTGCAATGTTATACACCCTTAAAACGTTGCTCTCTCTCTCTCTCTCTATCTCAAGTCAGTAAATTCCGATAAAGATCTTCTCTCTCACTTTCCATTATATTCTGCAATTTCTCTTCGTCTCTAATCTTCTTTTCTTCTTGCTTCACTTTCTCCCTGCAATAACTGTCTTCGTAATTAACCACAAATTATTATTACCGACACGCGACTGACTTTGCCTTTTGGGGAAGATTCTATAATGATTTTGCCCGAATCTCACAGTGTACCAATTATAGTACGTGTATAATCGTGAACGGATAAATTTTTATACGTTCACGATTGTACCATAGAGACTTAAGGAGGTTGAAGCTCTCCACACTACTCAAATCAGTACTAAATTTTTAAAAGCGTTTCTACAATTTCAGATGGTTTAATAATCTGTTCCAAGGTGTTAATCACATAGTAGCATTAGTTCTTGATATTCAAATACATTCACAGCTGTGATATCAACAGTAAATCGATCAATATCTGCAAATTTCCAATGTTATGTTTTTTCATCCCGTTTTTGAAAGGGGTAAACCGTAATATCAGTCCGATTATGACGATCAATAGCTCATTTCGTTTACTAAAAGATATTCTATCGATTGGCCGTTTATTTTTTAAAATCGTACTAGTAGTTCAAAAGATACAACCGTTTGTTTATCCTATCATAACCTAACATCAAGTCTACAAATGGCTGTAACTTTTGAACGCCTGATACTATAGAAAATCCGGACGGTCAATCGATTAAGGATCTTCCACTGATCAAAATGAGCTATGTTTCGTCATAATCGAACTGATAGTACGGTTTACCCTTTTACAAAGCTGGATGAAAAAACATGACATCGGAAATTTGGAGATATTGATCGATTTACTGTTCATATGACAGCTGTGAATGTATTTGAATATCAATAACTAATGCTGCGATGTGATTAATACATTGGAACGGATTATTAAACCATCTGAAATTGTAGAAACGCTTTTAAAAATTTAGCACTGATTTGACTAGTATGGAGTGCTCCAACCTCCTTAAGACGTACTATAATTGGTATAGAATGTTCATTGTAGTGCAGAATTGCTAATCATATATTGACCGGAATAATTATTTATGAAATGAAATTATATTGAATGATTTATGATTTGAATACTGGTTTATGAAATGGAATTCTATTTGTGCAAGGAAATTATTTTGAATGCGTTATGATATTAATAATGATTTATTAAATGAAATTCTAATTGTGAAATTAAATTATTGTGAATGCGTTATGATATGAATAATGATTTATGATCGGAATAATGATTTACGAAATGAAATTCTAATGAACGATTTATGGGTGAATAATCATTTATGAAATGAACTTATATCAAATTAGTTATGATACGAATAATGATTTATGGCGTTAAATTGTATCGAATTGTTTATGACATGAAATGCTATTTAAATTAATAATGAAATGGTAATGAAAGATGCCCTGGAATTAAACGTTATTATTATTATTCAAGAAAATAAGAACAACATACAAATCAAAGACAAAGAAAAATATTACAATAGAATTTGAATTGCGTATTATTGTCACATTCTGTGAATGACATCAGAATAAATTATTTTGGTTATAGTGATGTAACTAAATATACTATCTAATTTCGTCAAAGCAATATAAAGTAGAGTTTATGTATTTATGAAATAAAGATAGATGAAATTATTGTCGAAATAATAAAAATTAATTAGCCTAGGCGACTATTTTTATAGTTATCATTGTTTCCGTAACGAACTTTAATTAGCTGTAAAATATAAGAATGAAGGCAACATTAATTTCTTTTTTAATTTAGCGTCGAGTCTCTACCGCGACTCTTGATTACCAATTAACAGTTGCCACGCAGAAATAAATATTTTGTTAAACTGTCATGTCTGTTTTATTAATAATTGCTTTTTTCTATTCCACGGATTTGTCTATTAAATTGCAAAGGAAAAAAAAGAATTTTACAAATTCCATAAACTTACAAACTGTTTATTATATACTTAATTTATATACAAAATTAGAAGTGATAAAAAAATGTGTGTTTGTCAAATAAATAAGAAATTGTTACGCATAAAAACATTTTTTCTGTTAATGATCAAAAAATATTTCATACAATCTTTTTTGCCATATTACAAATTAAAGTTTTTACAGGTACTTAAAAGACTACCACATTTATCTGAGCGTGCGAAAGTAATTTTTCTTTTCAACTTAAATAAATAGTAGAGACCAAACATGAAAAATAACGTGAATAACAAAAATCTAATTCACAAATTGCTTTATTATTTAATCATGACTCGCATCTTTTCCATTGGCACTCATATAAAATAATTGACCCGGAATCACCAGCGATACATCCAAATATTCTCACTCACATACTCACACTTTCACTCCAGAGACCTGTAATTTCCCATCAGTTTCCGAGACGTGTCCGTGGAGTGTTCGCCGTTTTAGCCACAAATTATTAGGGGAAGTCTGAGCTGAATAATTCATGACGATATAGAAACGTGTGGTAGATGCTGCTGCGGGATATCGAGAAGAAAACTGTGGGAAACGACTGGTTAATAACTGCCGAGAAATGGTAGAAAGAGTTTGATGGTAAAGCTAGCTCCAAAAGCTAGTGCAGCCATCGCTCTGTCTTTCGCAATTTTTTTGTGGGGTGGTATCTTGGCATTTACGACGAAAACGAGACGACACAGATGGTAGAACGTTCCGATGGAATCGCAGAAACTGGAGGATATAAGAAACAAAAAATAAAATAAAAATGGTGAGAGAAAAAAAAAAGCGAATCGTGAAGTCGATCGCATTCCTTTTCGTTCTGCCCTCGTCGACTCTCTCATACACCACTAAAGTATTTCTTTCCATCTTTATCTTATTCTCGCTGTAGCACTTTCACTATCTCGTTTTCGTTTGGCCGTGGGATCGAAGCCCGAATCTCCAGGGCGAACTAAATTGAAAGTATAAATTACAGATAAGGGATACCAGTCGCCTGGATAGTAGCTACAGTGAGCTATATATACACTGTAACGGTTCTACTCCTGCGTTTGCGATTGGCCGGTTGGAGGGCTGAAGGAATGACGCCCGTCGAGCCGAAAAACCCTGGACTGAAGTCAGTCGGTTATGGGTAGCGCGTGATGTTCTTACCGATCGACTTGCGTGACGTTTAAACCATACTTTGGCTACTGACCCGGAGGGGTTGCTCTTATTCCGCAGTCTATATACGCCATTGGAATAAATACATTGGGAAGGTCTTTCCGTTATTTCAAGGTTGCGAGATAAGTCGATGGAGCCATTTGAACCGGGAAAAGCTTCTTGTGTGTCATCACAGTGCGGATGATCATTCTTCATAAAGATAACGAAAACGGTGACGCGAATTTTGACACGTTGAGTCCAAAAAATCTGTGATTGTAGAGTAAGTTAAGAGTCAGTGATACACTGTCGGAAATTTCGTCGCCCAATGTTAAACGCCTATACCCGAGTAGAAATTTCATCAGTGTGACGGCCCTACATTGCATATAAGAAGACGATTCGAATGAGAGAAATATATAGGTGACATTAGCGCAGTGGTTAGCGCTCTTACTTAGTACCTGAATAATCCGGGTTCGATTCCCGGTGATCACCATATATTTTCTCTCTTCGATACTTCGTCAGTCCATCCGCAATGCCAATATCTACACTTCCCCAAACTCTTCGCCTGGTCATTACATGGTGTCAGAAGTTACGGGCCCAAAAACGTCCGCAATTCCGCATTGTACCGATGGAGCACACACACAGATTCCCGCCAATACAGGCCTGGCACTGAAGAGCTACACCGCGGGATTCAACACGGCCGAGGGAAGAGGTCCGACGTTGGATACAGGCTTCGCGTAGCATCTACGATAACTCCACTACAATCGCGTAACAGGAAACCTAACTCTGCACTGTCGACGAGGACGTCGAATACAGTGAAGGGGGGTGTGTGACGGCCCTACATTGCATATAAGAAGACGATTCGAATGAGAGAAATATATAGGTGACATTAGCGCAGTGGTTAGCGCTCTTACTTAGTACCTGAATAATCCGGGTTCGATTCCCGGTGATCACCATATATTTTCTCTCTTCGATACTTCGTCAGTCCATCCGCAATGCCAATATCTACACTTCCCCAAACTCTCCGCCTGGTCATTACATCAGGCATGCCTGCTGTCACACGAGGTCCAGATCAGTTTTAGGTACGGTAACCTTATTTAGGGCATCCATAAATTCACCTGCTCAGGTCCATGTAAAGCTGAGATATGACATTCGTACTTAATAATTCTGTCTTTCCACCGGATCAGGCTGATGTCAGGGTAGATATGGTAACCTTATTTAGGGGTTGTCGTAAGTTCACCTGATCAGGTCCATGTAAGGCCGAGATATGGCATTCTACCTTAAAAATGCCGTCTTTCCACCGGATCAGGCCCATGTCAGGCTTTACATACGGTAACCTCATATAGATATACCATTCATCGACCTTATCCGTTTCGCATAAGGTCTTCCTGTGGCATTTGGACCAAGATTTTGTCCACTTTACCTTTACTTTCCCTGGTCAGATCCGCATACGGTCTTCGTATGGCATGGTTTTTTTTTAAATATGCCGTAAATTTACATTATTAGGTTCGTATAAGGGCTAGATACGGCATTCGTTAAAAACATTTAAAAATTATTGTTATGCAAAATCAATCTTTTCAGCACCTTGCGTGTGCTGGATTTCTTCACATCTTTATCCCATCGAAAAGTATTCGAAATTTTCGATGAAACTCACGTTTTACGGGACTGTACCGCTAGAATTACTTTGAAATCTATCCAGGTATTGACCGTCAAACGCCACCTGGATGACCTGGATGGCCTGGTTGACCTGGATGGGTGACCGCCCCATCATGTTCGAATTTTGAATATTTCGGTCGTAGTCACAATAAATGGATGTACAGTCTTGACGTCTTTTCATTTTAGGTACACTTCAAATAGACAATAAATATATAAACTTTTTAAGATGTCAATGGCCGAGTGGGCTAAGACGTAGTACTGTCATCCAGAGAATCAAGATTCGATTCCCACCAACGGCAAATAAATTTACATGTGTTTTTTTCAGCAATTAATATGTACTGAAAACTAAATAAGCTCGAATATCCAATAGAAAGTGCAAGATAAATCGAATTCGATGAGCGCAGATAATTATTTTGTAATTTATTTGCCGTTTTTATAAGTAGGGGCTTACTAGGGTAGCCTCTATCCGGCCCTTATCTGACCCTGATCATGCGCTGCGTTACTTTCCTGCAAGGCCGGTATAAGGTTGCCAGGCAGGGGACTTAGATTTAAATCTGGCTACCACACTAGCGCCTGATATTCCCCGTAGCTGAATTTCTACTCGGGTAGGTCTCTCTCGGACATAGTGTTACGTCCGGACCGCAGACTCTCCTGAGTTGCCCTATCTCTCTTTCGAGTCAAGGCGTTGGCCCTTTACATCAGGGACGGAGACCTCGCCATGCGCTACCTCAATTCGTATGTTTCTTTGGGATAACTGGAGACTTGGAGACAGAGTCTCGAAGTAGGAAGACCAGCATGCAGTGCAAAATAATTCCAATCGCAGAGATATATATTCTTTTATACTCACAATTTATTTATTCGTCGAAACGTTGATCAGAAGAGTAGAGACTTTAATTTACTCGAAGAGATTAACCACGCAGGGTTAATGTCGTAGCTAGGAGCTTTGCGCGCTCCTTCGAAGTGTTACAGCAGATCGGTGGTCGGAGAATAACTGAATTTTGGGTAATTGTACGCTGCTTATATACTATTGTCGCCGTAATGATTTTTAGATAAAGTGGTAGGGATACCCGAGAATTAGGGTCCAGATTTATGGTGCGAGGCGTATGGGAAAATAAGTGTCATACGTGTTTATATAAAGTCGAGATACATTTCGTTAACCGCGGGCTTTCGTTTGAAGGGTTTGCGGCGCGTGTACACTCTACTGTTCAACATGTGGTCTGTAGGAGATTTTTACTTGTACTATTGGGAATCTTGCTAGTAGCATGCGACATTTGATGAGGGGCTCGCGTCTGCGTTGACAGCAATCTTTCTTAACGGTAGTGTGATACTTATAGTTACGCGAGACGTAACAATAGCTCTGTCTCTCTCGCACTATTTTTCTTTTAATTCTCACGTAATAACGACTGAATCGATTGAGGAACCAGAAGCTTAGCCCAATTGTACCATCCCTCCCCGTATTTCCTCAAAATGCAAGCCCAATCTGTGTTGTTTTTTTGAGAGAAAATAGCTTTTGAAATTTCTGCGGGGGGGGGGGGAGGGGTGTATCTGCCTCTTAAGTTCAGGGTATCATTGGAGTCAACATTTTTAATTAGAATCATTTATCGGTTCGCCTATGATACTGTACACTGATCGGTTGATTGGACGGCAAATTATGAGTTGAAACTTAGTACAATTCGGTTGGTTTTTGGACCACACAACTAAATAGTCCGGCGAACAACGTGTTGCTAGATGACCCAATTGATCAGTTAGGCCAACCGGGTGTTGGAATAAAAACGACAGCTTATTTGGTGGCGCTTAATGAAACTTACCAGTCAGTTGGGTGGCATAACAACTCTTTAGGCGAATCCTAGAACTTAATGATTGATAGAACATACTGATTCGTTGTTAGACCTGCCAATTCGTTAGACTTACCAATTTGGTAGACTTAACAAGTTGTTAGATTTAACAAGTTGTTAGACTTACCAATTTGTTAGACTTATCAATTTATTAGACTTGCCAATTTGGTAGACTTAACAAGTTGTTAGATTTAACAAGTTGTTAGACTTACCAATTTGTTAGACTTATCAATTTGTTACACTTACCAATTTGTTAGACTTAACAATTTGGTAGACTTAACAAGTTGTTAGATTTAACAAGTTGTTAGACTTACCAATTTGTTAGACTTGCCAATTTGTTAGACATACCAATTTGTTAGACTAGCAATTTGATAGACTTGCCAGTTTGTTAGACCTACAAATTTGTTAGATCTACCAGTTTGTTGATAGACACACCAAATCAGATGCTCGATCGGCCAACTGATCAGTTGGTCCAACCGCCTAGTTGTTTTTTCTCAACCACGCAATTCCATATTTTACCATACAGTTGGTACTGGCAACAAAGTATTTTCCTGGATTGAATTAACAATTCAAAGTTGTCTCTTTATAGTCGTCAGACATATCACAATTTCTCGGTGTACGTAGTTACTCGGCTTTTCGCGGGGAATCATTGGCGCCGAGAAAATCAAGGCGCGAACTGCTCCGTTTCGTAAAAATTTCGCGACGTTTCGTGAGGTATACGAAAGTAGAGCGAGAGTGGTCCCTCGCGTCGCCGGCAACGGCTACGCCCCGAAACCCGTCCTCGTCGACCGTATCTTTTAATTTATGCGACGAGCGAGAATTTAATATTCTCGTGGCGTGCGGGCTCGTAGGACGTTGGCGCGTGCCAACATTGCCGAGAGAAGAGTTTCGCTCTCGATCTCGGTTTTCCTTTCTCTCTCACACTCTTTCTCTCTCTCTCTCGTTTCGAGCAACTTCGAGGCGGCTTTCTCTTTTTCGCAAGGGGTAGTTGCCTCAATGGAGGGCGTAAGAAGACTCTCGGGGCCTCTTCACAAGACCTGGTCTCTGCATCCCAAGAAGGGTTATCGCTTCTGCGTCCTCTGCTCACTCGTACTTCCCCTCACCTCCAACCTTCCTTTACGCCCTACCTGCAGACCCTCTCGAAATTCGAAAGAGAGATTGTAACGTTAATTTTTTATTGCCAGTCAGCCGGAAAAATTTCAAAATATCCTAAGATCAACTGGCCGTCTCCCAAGACGGACGAACATTCGTTACGAAGAATTTTCCCCTCGAGGTCAATAAGCAACTCGAAATGCTTGGTGGATGTGAAATAGAAATGAGTGAATTTATAGCTACTATTGTGTCCCGTGCAGAAATTAGTTCGGGCAGTCGCGATTAAAGAAGGGGCCTTTTTAGGTATAAACGTGGCATCCACAATAGGAAATCTACTCTAGAACCCTACTAGGCTCAACAGAGGCGGTCACGACAAACTTCGGGGCCTAATCAGGCTTAAATGTGGAACCCTCACTAGAC
Source organism: Ephialtes manifestator (assembly GCA_963970395.1). Taxonomy (NCBI): domain Eukaryota; kingdom Metazoa; phylum Arthropoda; class Insecta; order Hymenoptera; family Ichneumonidae; genus Ephialtes; species Ephialtes manifestator. The sequence goes on from OZ019980.1 coordinate 18,417,352, forward strand.
CCATATTGAGCCTCTAAAGGCCCCGCACTTCAAGCGTGACTAGCCTAGTAGGGCCCCTAATAGAACTGGGGCAAACTAGAAAGGGCCAAGTCAGAGCCCCAACTATTTTTCTACACGGGGTACATTGCTGTTAAGGGGAGGGAGTCAGGTAAAAAAAATTGATTTTGGAAATTCAATATCATCCAAATCTTATTGCATATAAAAATGCCCACCGCCCTATATTGTTGGTACTCTATGAAAGGTTTTTTTACTGTCGTCTGACTTGCATATGCTTTGCAATATTATCTTAAGCAAAGTTTTTAGGTTTTCCATTCTGCGCATGATTCAGATCAAACTACTAGGCAGATTGGAATAGTTGACGTCTCATTTTCTTCTTCGTGAAAAGATACACTGGCTAAATGGAGCAAACTATTTTTTTTAATTCTGAAAGCAAAGTTATTCACTGATTTAGAAAATAGCATAACATTTATTTATTAATAATTATGTCACTTAAAAAATATTACCTTTTATTAACATTTGCTCCATTTAGCCGGTGCATCTTTTCATGAAGAAGAAAATGAGACGTCAACCATTCCAATCTGTCTAGTAGTTCGATCTGAATCATGCGCAGAATGGAAAACCTAAGAACTTTGCTTAAGATAATATTGAAAAGCATATGCAAGTCAGACGACAGTAAAAAATCCTTTCATCGAGTACCAACAATACAGTGCGTTGGGCATTTTCATATGCAATAGGATTTGGATGATATTGAATTTCCAAAATCAATTTTTTTGACCTGACTCCCTCCCCTCAAATTAAATATTTTGTAGCTTGCCAAATTGGGCATATTTTTATTTATATTTATCTTAATTTTTTTTTAATGGTGTAAGTGACAATTGCCTAATTTTTCCAATCATTTTAAGCTGACGATTTAAGAAAGTCAGAAATTGCAAGTTTTTCTTGAATTTCACCACAAAAGCAAAATCTCCTCCATGAAGAAGTAAAAAAAAACTACAATTTATGAAAAACGATACGACCAGGAGAAAATTTGTAATGGAAGAAAATTTATGTTAGACGAAAATTTGTAATGGAAAAAAATATATGATGGAATCACATTTTTTCAGCTATGTGGCAAAATGCAAAGTTTTCGGTACTCTACCTTCCATATTTTTGTTTTTGCAGTCTCGAAAGTCCGAATGCCTCATTTGTTAATAGCTCCGAGTCCGGTCGAAATAACGGAATGAGGTATGAAGAGAAGTTGAAGTGTCTGCGGTAAATGTAATGGCGTTCCAATGGGGCGATTAAGAGCGTCAAAGTGCGAGAGAAAAAAAGCAAGTAACGAAAAAGGAAGAAGAGCCAGACAGGTCGGTAAATTTCCAAGCGACGTGAGGCTCTATTTGCATTTTTAAACATTTTTAATCCGACACATTCATCTTTACCGGTGAACACAAATCTCTGAAATTCCACTGTGCAGTTATATGGGCGTATCTCACAAACATTTGACTTTCACGGCCTCAAAGAATAAAAATCTAGTTAAGGAGCACAGGATTGCCAATTTTTCGTACTCATCTTAAGACCTTTAGAAAGCAATATTCGTTAATGGACAAAGCATCATATACAGGGTGCTCGCATAAAAAATCATATTATCATTTTAACTAAAAATCATTTATTTGGTGCTAATTCATTGTAGGAACTATGTGTTATTGTGTTTTACAAGTGTTTAACTTACTTTCAATTTAACTTTTTTTTTTAAATGCCCCATTGATGGCATAGTTTTATCCCTTCCAATAGGTCATCTTTCTAATTCAATTTTACTCAATTCGTATGCAGAAAATGAAAAATATGACTGGTAATGACTCTACTAACTCAAAATATAATTTATATAATTTAGGAACGATAATAGTTTGAATTTATTATGCGAATTTATAAACCTGCCATTCTCGAACCTGACAATTGAATACATTTTGACCCAGAAAAAAATTATTTCTCGTTGAGAGGTCGGGCACATCTGCGCACATCTAATTCGTGATAAGAATAACGTACTCAGATGGAATTTAATTATCTTACTTGACTAATTTGGCCGGATAATGATGCGAAAAACCTGACATTTATTCTCCACGCAGCAATATGAGTCTATGTCGCAGAACGTTGCGAGAAAAATAATTGACTCTCCGACATAAATTTCACTTCATTCAATCCGTGATGATCCTACCTTTATGTGCATCCAATTCATTTGGCTCAATTAGCTTGTGCTGATAATCCTGCACCATATAACGGTGGATGTCAGGTTCACCATCGAAACCGGGTGACAGACGTTCACAGGATAACCGCTTAATTTTCTGACATGTTTGGCGATTACAATTAGGTACATTATGTTCATTGCACCTTACCAGAATTTCATGATTTTTTTTCTTATTTTTCTGAAGGTGCATTTCAATCCTACACCCGTACGAAGTGACGCGAAAATCAGAGTTACAAGCGAAAACGTTGTTAACCCATATAGAAATTAGTCTGGGCGTCCCAGTTTGAAACTCGATCCTGGTCGGGATTGGCTCGGATTTTCATAAATGGGTTATTCAACTTGGAATCCGAATAGATCTCAAATAGACTTCCGGTTACGCACTCGATGACAGTTTATCATTGATTAGAATTTGTTAGGGTTACCCTAAGAGGGCCGTCCTATTTAGAATCGGGATGGATCCCGGATCAGGACGCAATTCTCAACGACGAGCTGTATTATCGTGCATCGGGATTTTTTAGGGTTACCCTAACAGGGGTTCTACTTGGATTCTGAATAGAATCCGGGTCGTCTTCCCGTTACTCAACGATTTGTGTAGAACTAATTTTACTTCACCCTTTATGCAGTAAAATGTTGTAGAATACACGTACGAAAAACTTTTCCTTAACTTGCGTGATTGTAACAACGTGTGCGGTTCATGTGTCCCCAGACGCGTTCTGGTCACTGCCCATGCATAAATTTTGACAGGGATCTAGCTTGGTATTCCCATCTTTCGACAAGAATCCAGTCAGCCATCGGATCGGATCCCAGTTCGAGATCCCGATCGGAATCCAGTTTCCGCGCGTTACATCCCATGTCTGGAATCCGATCCGATGACCGACTGGAATCCGACCAGAAGATACGAATACCAGGCAGGATCCAGCTAGATCCCTGCTGAAATTTCTGCATGGGAATTTCCGTATTTGAACCAGAATAAAACAGTCTATTGATGCATTATAAAATTTATTTATTTTTTTCCGAAAGATTATGCTTTGTACATCTTAGTAAAAGTTTGATACCCGCGTAATTCATTCTGTATAAATTACTATAGCATTCCGCAGTCGAGTTACACGAAAGTCAAAGGTTTGTGAGATATGCCCATATCTTTTTTCCTCGCACTCCTTTCATTAATAAATAATATGATTTCCACCATCATCTTTGAAAATTTACTAGCAAATTATGCTACAGTGTCTAAAAAAAAGATTAATTTTTATTCGAGATCCTAAAACCCTCAAAAGCCAAAAAATTCCATTAAAAAAATCATTTAAAAAATGTAAGTTCTTTAAAAAAGAAGTCAAAGTTTTTCAATTCCTAAAACTTCTGAATATAAATATCCGAGCTTTTATATTAGCCATAAGAGAGGTAAGTACAGAAATTAACAGTCAAATTATAAGACGAGATTACTCAGCTTCTTCTTTCTTCAAAGATATATACATATATATCTTGCTAGATGAGGATTCTTCGTCCGAGAAAAAAGGGTTGAATGTTCTCCAGATGGTTCGCTGCCTCTAAAGTATTCATGATTTTATTAGAAGCCTGGGACGAGAGGAACGATGCTCACGCACTCCATGGCGATATGAACAGGGTTTCGTCCTCGCCTTCGCCTTTTTTTTCTTCCTTCTTTCCCTTCTCTCTGTCGCTGGAAAGAGTTACGCGAGTGTTCGCTTGGTGCGCCCAGATCTCGACGGAATAAAATGTCTTAATTTGCATTTTTAAACAGAGCCCCATTTTTAATCCAGCCGCGCAAGAGAGTTAGACGGAGTGTGCCTCGTTTCACCCTTTCTATTTCGCTGCTTCTGTGCTAGAGACTCTGTCCTATCGTCCTCTTCTCTACTTGATGCTACTGCAGACTCTAGTAGCTGCTGGTACCGCGTGTTCTCACTTACACCCCACTTTTCTCTTTTCGCCCGATTTATCACCACCAACTTATTTCCTCCCTCTCACCTTTTCCACGCTTCGTCTCTTATCTTGTCTTTTTTCTTTGCTTCTTCTTCGCTTTTAACATTATACTCAAACAACGATTTTGCTTACGCATAGAGAAAGTTTGGTTTTTATGAAAGAAAAAAGTTCAGGATTTTTACATAAGAATGGTAAAAATTGCATAGATCGTGTTAAAAGGTCGGCTAGAAAAAAATCTTTGCGTTCAACAAAAGCTTAAATTTATAGCCATTTGTATCTAAAGATCGTTAATTAGTTATATTGATAAGACTTTGAACGGTTATGATAAAATTAATTTTTTTTTCTTTCTACGACCGATGACTTTTTTGTTACACTGTCGATGGATCTTATTTTTTTTTTACACGCATAGATCGATCATTTTTAGACAAGTTTATCGTTATAATCAACTTATTTAAACTTTTCACAAGAAAAAAAAATTAATTTTGCTTCCGCATAGAGGAAGCTTTGTCTTCATGAAAAAAAAAATTTTGAGATTTTTATGTCAGGACACTCAGAATGATCCAAAACGTCGAGAAAAGTAATCTAGAAAAAATGTCCGTATGTGTCTATGTGTGTATGTGTCCAACTTCGAAAATTCAAACGCCGATAACTGAAGAACCACTTTTGCCATCGAGCTCAAATTTGGCACACAACTAGAGTAGAAGCCCCTCTTTAATTGTTGCAATTATCGACTGAATATATGCAAAAATTTAGATTTCGTAGCTTTTTTAATTTTTTGAAAAACGGCGTGGTTGCTCTAACTTCCGTAAAAATTAGTGTATCATGCTAAATAGTTCTTCATAAGAGCATTTGGACTTAATATTGTATGGTATTGAATTTGGCTGGAATCGGTAGAGTAGTTCAGATTTTATTGAATTTTGAATTTAAAAAAAAATAACATTATATCGTTAACGTTTCGAAAATCTTATCTGATATATCAAGCTCAAATTTGGTACATAAACAGAATAATATTCAGCTGTAAATATATAATTTAGTGACAAACAAAAATGTTTGTTTCATGGAATTTTGAATAATTGAAAAAATTAACGGTATCGCATTAACTGCGGAAAAACATGAGATACCAATCACAAATTAAATATGTGAGCGAATTAATATGCAGCCATGATAGATATGTAATTTAGTGATGATCGGAAAAAAATTTTGATTTTATGAAATTTCGGATTATCAACAATCTAACTTTATCGTATTAACTTTTGCAAAACTTAAGATATCAAGCCCAAATTTGGTATGTAAACGAAATCATATTCAGTCATTATATTTTTTTTTCTTTCAACGACCGATGACTTTTTTGTTACACTGCCGATGGACCTTATTTTTTTACACGCATGGATCGATCATTTTAAAATAATTTTATTATTATGGTCAACTTATTTAAACTATTGACAGGAAAAAAAAATTTCTTTCAACGACCGATGACTTTTTTGATACATTATCGATGGATCTTATTTTTTTTTACACACATAGATCGATCATTTCTAAATAAGCTTATTGTTATGATCAACTTATTTATTTAAACAATAAAAAATTACTGAATTTTTTCTTTTTTTTTCTTTCAACGACCGATGACTTTTTAAAAACATTACCACAAAGCTCAATTTTTTTTCCAATAGTACCAGGAACAGTTTAACATCACCCCGACAATGACAATTAACCGCCTTAAGATACGGTTTGTTTATCTGGTCTGCTGTTGACGCACACAGCCATTCAAAATGTGTATAATATACATAGCTCCGGGACGTCGCGTCGTATCCATTGTCCCTGAACTCGATCGTTACGACCAGACGTGTCTCTTCTCATCCCTCTCCATAGACTTCCTTCCTCGAGCACTTGCCCTCCGTCGGAGGCTCTTCTGTGACTCCCAGTAATGCCTTTGGTACTTTCATACTTTGCTCTCTTTTTTTATATTATTTTCTCAGGTTTTTTTTTTTTTGCTTTATCGTCGTACCACTCTCAGCGCACAGTCACCCTTGTATTTGCTTTGTGCCACCGACTGTACCAAGACTCTCGACAGTCTGGCGAGACGCTCTTTTCTTATTATCCTTGCGTTAAGATATGACACTACATGGAATTGTTGTTTATTATTATTTTAGTCGAGCATGATTACCGGCCCACACAGATTCTCTAACTTTCTGGACCTCCGATTGTTGGAATCAGGAAAAAATGGAGGAAAAATGAAGAAGTAAATGGGACGTCAACTTACCCAATCTGCCTAGCAGTTTGGTCTGAATCATGCGCAGAGTGGAAAACCTAAGAAATTTGCTTAAGATAATATTGAAAGACATACGCAAGTCAGACGCTAACATAATTTTTTTCAACGAGTACCAACAATACAGTTCATTGGTCATTTATATATGCATGAGAATTTGGGTGATATTGAATTTTGAAATTAAATTTTTTTGACCTGACTCCCTCCCCTTAACCGAAAAAATAATTAAAATTTAAAAAAAACGTTAAAATGACATAACAAAATTTCATATATTTGGGAGGTGACCATCATTGCCCTCTAATTTCAATACTCGTCAACGTCACGGCCTGTATATTTTGATATAGAGGTCTGCGCATAACAAAAGACTTTAATAATTTCATGTGTTATTAACGTCGACGAGACGAGGTATTAAATTGAAGCGAGGGGTTAACTATGAGGAGTTTGTGCGGGTTATTGCTGCGGCGACGCTTCTCTCACCATGTTTCCACCTTCGAAAACCACTCTGCATCTTTTATGATTTCATAACCGTTGCATTACGCCAATTTGCATTCTTTAGAGTAGCGGGAGATGGAGGTTCAATGTGGAAACGCTAGAGGGCGTCAGTAGGGTTGCGCCCCCCCACCCCACCCCACCCCCTCCCAACCCCCAACCCCATTGAAAGCTATAATGGTTGGTTCTGCGGTGCGAGAACTGGAGATCCGGTAGCTGGGTGGATCGTCAACTTATCCCCAACAGAAACCACAGAAACTCTTTCAGGGTAGGATGATGTTTGACGAATTGATTGGCTGATTTAATCGTTTGATACAACAAGAAAAAAATTATAATTTTGTTAAGAATTAGCGACAGAAAAAATTGAGGGTCTTGAAAGAGGGCGAAATGTTTTTACGGATTGGAAACATCTCAGTCAACTTTTCTCTAAGCTGCGACATGATTTTTTGCTTCGCAGTCTTATTTACAATTGAGACTACGATTCGTTTGCGAGAACAGCGCTTTGCACTTTCGCCATCTAGCGGCGATCGTATGAAACACCGATGCGCCAAGCTCCTTTCGATAGCTGGAGCGTCTCTTGCAGGCGAATTGAAGCCTCAGTTCTAGTTTTTTTCCCTCTAAGCGTAGACCGATCACATTTTTATAACTTCAAGGAATATTTCTTTCTTTCGTCCACGTAGGCCGATGGTTTTTTGATAACTTTAACGATTTTCTTTCCATGCGTGGACCGGTTTCATTTTTGAATATCGATTTGAATAGGTGAGGAATAGCTCGATATAACTGAACTAGTTTTATTGGGCTCTCTCACCGTGTTTCCACCTTCGAAAACCACTCTGCATCTTTTATGATTTCATAACCGTAGCATTACGTCAATTTGCATTCTTTAGAGTAGCGGGAGATGGAGGTTCACTGTGGAAACGCTAGAGGGCGTCAGTAGGGTTTCCCCTACCTCACCCCAACCCCGTTGAAAGCTGTGATGGTTGGTTCTGCGGTGCGAGAACTGGAGATCCGGTAGCTGGGTGGATCGTCAGCTTATCCCGAACAGAAACCACGGATAGCACCTCCGCTTTCTCGCTCGTTCAGTGTAGGATGATGTTTGAGCGCATTTGAATATCAGGAAATGAAGCCTCCTGTCCCATGGGGGGAGGGGGAGGGAGGGAATGCCGAGAACCTCGGTTTGCCACCAGAGAACTGGACCGAAAGAGGCCAAGTGAGAGGGATAGTAGGTAGTGGATAGAAGGAGTGCCATTTGAATAATACTTTGCATTTAAATGCCTTGCCCGATAAAAGAAAACCATCGTGCGCGCCACTTGAAATATCCTATTACGCGCTATTATCTTTGCGCTGTGAACTCAAAGCCGCTGGGAAGAGAACAGTGGAACGAGATATAGAAAAAGCTTCTGTGATGCTGTGTTCGTGTTGCATCTCTTCGACAACCCGCAGTGTTCCATTCCTCGCCATGGCGTACAAGGAATAGACATTTTGGTGTATAGTCACTTTTCCACGGGTATTTGCAGACCGGAAATTTCAACGAAAAACAAAAAACGCATTGTCATTTCTTTTGGAATAAAACTTGACGCTTTTGCTATTTTTCTTCGTGATTTTTGTCTCGATTCTCTTTTGCTTCCTGGATATATTTTCAATTTTTCCATTTATTATTATTATTATTATTATTATTATTATTATTATTATTATTATTTTGCCGATTGTCTGTAGCTTTTATAAAATTTTATTTATATTTGTTAATCGTTGAAAAAAGATTCATATGAATGAATAATATTATACATTTTTATTTACAACTCTCTTTGAATAAATATCATTGTATCATAAATGGACAACACAAATTACAGTGGCAACAGAATTTTGAAAATTTAATGATAAACATTTAAATCCATTTATCAGTACTGCATTGTTTTTTGAAGCACAACATCAATTACGAAACAGCGAGTGGCAGCTACTATGCAATATTCATAAAGTTACCATGACTTTCAATAATATATATTAATAATCTCTGATAAATGACGTTAATACTTTGCCCGATAACAATTATATTCGTGTGGTACAAAAAGGTGTGATAGTACAATACGAAAAATCGTGGTCATAAATGCGATGGTACAAAATTTGCAAATGGTAAATACCTTACTATTTTTTCGTTCGGAAACAACTTTGTTTTTAGAGTATATAAGGCAAGAAGGTTACGATAAGGATATTCCAGTAAAGGTCTATAGCCTTACCGTAAGCTTGCAAGATTTTAAATCAATTTCAGGGAGTATATATACCGTCCGTATGAATCCACACGGGGCTCAGTGTTCCATCTACACCAATAGAGTTTTATTCTCGTTGGTCGACCGTTTGCGGTATAACGGCGATTCAAGTGAATGGCTGGTCGTATATCTCTTCGGGCATTGGGTAAAATGCTCGGCGGCTCGAAATCGAGAGCTTGGCGCAACGTAACGTTTTCCTTCATCCTTCGTTGGACACACGACTGGCCACAAGCTGGCCCTGCTAACCGTCGCGCCTTGTACACAGTCTCAATACACAACGTGAACGTTCTCCACTATTTTCATTTTATAACTTATATATAAGGGAGAACTTTCTATTGCAAACCAGTCCGAAACGGTTCAGAGTCGCAGAAAGCTCAATAGCGAAGGCTCCATTTATATCGACACGAACGTACAGCCAGTTATACTCTCTACATTCAGCGCTTGGGATTCTCGTGGAAAAAGAAGATTTCTCTGGTGGGCAGAGAAACGAAGCTATAGAGTCCTGAGGCAAAACCCACTGGCAATCGCTGCACGACAGGCAATCGCGTCAACATTAGTTTTCCGGTCGCGGAAACTCGTTCGATTCCATTGAGCTTCGTTCGTAACAGTGAAGCGCACTGAAATAGAGAGCTCTTCATGAAAACGGCGACATTGAGAAGGACTTCTAAGACGTGCGAGTTGAAGAATAATATTTAATCTTCAAATCGCCGTTACAAACCCTGAATTTTCTTGACTGGTTCGGCCATGTGTATCAAATCAATTGATTGATACAGCAAGAGGAAAATTAGAATTTTGTTAAAAATTACGCACACGCACGCACACACATACATACATACAGACAGATTTTTTCTCGACAACAAAGCTTTTTCATAGAGGAAGCAAAATGAGATCTAGAAAAAGGGTGAAATGATTTTACAGATCGGAAACATCTAAGGTGACTTTTTTTCTAAGTTGCGACATGATTTTTTTGCTTCGCAGTCTTATTTATAATTGAGACTACGATTCGTTTGCGAGAACAGCGCTTTGCACCTTTGCCATCTAGCGGCGATTATATGAAATAACGACGCGCTAAGCTCCGTTCGATAGCCGGAGCGTTTCGTGCAAGCGAATTGAAGCCTCAGTTCTGATTTTTATTTTTTTTCCCAAGCGGAGACCGATCACATTTTTATAACTTCAACGAACATTTATTTTTTTCGTTCACGTAGACCGATGATTTTTTATATAACTTTTACGATTTTTTTTTGACGTATGGACCGATCACTTTTTTTATAACTTTTGCCATTTTTTTCAATGTATTTCATTTTTGAATATTGATTTAAATAGGTGAGGAATAGCGCGATATAACTGAACTAGTTTTATTGGACTGCGACAAAGAAACAAAAATTGAAAAAATTCTGTATTCAAAATTGGCCTGAAATACATTCAACTCAGCTATCTTACATTTCTAACAACGGTACATATTCGTCAACTGCATTTATAAATCCATATACGCAAACGATACTATATATTGTTGGTACGTACATTCGTTGCCTCTGTTAATTATTCCGGAATATCGATTAAGCCCACGTTATGGACGTGGAACAATATTGCTCGTGGCACGAGACCTTCTCGTTTTCCCTTCACTTCGTTTTCCCCCTCGCTGTGAACATTCATCGAGTTGTAACTTCGTGTTCTCGTGGAGTCAAAATATCACCAATAAATATTATACAACGCATAGACGACAAAATAAACAGAAGCAGAATGACAAAAAAACCGTCGAATATCCAGGAACCATTATTGAATACATGGGAATAATTTAAACCAAAATAATCGAACTTTAATAAATAAAAAAAAGTTATATTGGATCTGCAAAAAAATGGCCGTATATATTGAACCCTGATATCGTATAGATAGATAATAGTAAAATTGATTCAATTTCAGGAAACGCTTTTCCTCAAGCGAATGCTTAAAAATTAAAGTATAAATAACCAACAAAAAAGAAACACTTCACTTCGACTCACACTTTTCACTATCCGCTTCTTAGTCCCTTTATATATTTTTTTATCATTCATTAATTGCATAATATAAATTAGTTAGTAATAAAATAGATTCAATTTTAAGGAACATTTTCCTTCCAGCAAATCGTTCAAAATTGAAGTATAAATGACCAACAAAAAAAAGATACCCCACTTCGGCTGACACTCTTCACAATCCGCTTCGCGGTCGCTTTTTACATTTTTTATCATTCATTACATAATATAAGTTAGTTAGTAATAAAATCGTTTCAATTTTAAGAAACATTTTCCCTCAAGCGAATGATTAAAAATTGAAATATAAATGACCAACAAAAAAAAGATACCCCACTTCGGCTGACACTCTTCACAATCCGCTTCGTGGTCGCTTTTTACCTTTTTTATCATTCATTGCATAATATAAGTTAGTTAGTAATAAAATCGTTTCAATTTTAAGGAACATTTTCCCTCAAGCAAATGGTTAAAAATTTAAGTATAAATGACTAACAAACAAGAGACTCTCCACTTCAGCTGACACTGTTCACTGTCCGTTTCTTTGTCCCTTTTTCCGTTTTTTCATTTTTTATCATTCATTCATACATTCACTTGTTCATTTATTCATTGCATTTATTCTTTTATTTTTTTTCTCTCATTATTGTGCAACCACTGGGTGGTCGGTTTGCTCAGTCACAAAGTTCTGAAAGCGAGCACGTGAACGAGATTTCCGTGGACGGCTGAAAGCGGTTCCTAACACAACGGCGAGTGTCGGGGCAATGTCGATTCGTCGTCGGTGACGGCGACGAGACGACGTGACTGGTGCATAGTCAGGAGAATTGTCAACTAGGAAGTGGACGACAACGACTCGGTGAGGGGACGAGAACAATTGATAAAATGAATTGTATAAAATGGCTTATTTTCCCTATGATACAAATGCTGGGGTAATCCAGCCCAAGAGCTGCACTCACGTTTTTTTTAACGAAACCGCAACGCTGTAGCTGCCTATGGAGTTACCGGTTTTTTTCCTATTTACAAAGTTTTTTTTCCTCTCGATTCGTTTCATAGCAATGCATTATAGGCAGAATAATGGCTACTGTATTTATTGTACTCGTTCACCCACCCCCATTTTTTTTCTCTTTGTGCATAGACAGCGCATAAAAAGTTGTATGAATAAAAAGCTTATGCCTTTCATGACTCATCAAAGAGACGAGATACGATTCGACTTGCTTCACGCTTGGGCATTTAAAAAAGTAGAATCCTTCATGTTGAATTGGATGATATCTGTTCAGTTAACTTTACTCAATGTATTCCGAACTGCAATGATTGATTCATTGCATTTGCCAGATATTTCGTTGTGGGCAGTTTCACAATTGGCCCGGTGGGAGTCTTGATTAAACGAATGTGAGGTATTTATGAATTCGCTGGGATTATCATGGGAATGGAATTATCATTTTTTCAAGCAGTTTGGACCAACATGGAATTGTTTACAGTTCTGTGGTTTTTATGACAGTTTTTCAATAAAAATGTGTTGTAACCCGTGCAGAAAAATAGTTGGAGCTCCTACTTGGCCCTTTCTAGTTTGCCGCAATTTTATTAGGGGCCCAGTATGGAAATCTAAGTACAGCCCTACTAGGCTGGTCACGCTTCAAAGTACGGGGCCTTTATAGATTTCCCTGTGAGGGCCTGTAAAGGCTGCCCTATTGAGCCCCTACTAAAATAATAACGAAAATTGATTGAAAAATATTAATGTTTACTTATTAAATCGAGTAATCCTGCATTTTAAGTAGATATTACATCTTCCTCTACATGATGGTACATTAATTAATCACTGAAAAAACATATTAAAATTTTTTGACATTGACGGGAATCAGACCTGGAACCCTCCGGATGATGTTGCTGCACTGCGCTTTAGCTCACTCGGCTATTCAGATCATATGATGATACAATTTTTTTTTGTCTATTTGAATATCGGTAATATGAAATATAAAATGAAATTCGTGTAATATAGACCGAACTTTATAGATTTATATGATTGCGTCTGCTGTGGTAATAATAGAAGCACATTCAGTTATTTTTCACGGTAATCGGTTATATAAAAAATGATACATTGTATCGTTTTTATCATTTATAAACATATTCGTCGAAGTTGCTTATTACATTGTTTGCGCGCATTAGTTCGTTAGTATTTGGGTGGACGATCGTCTGACTGACCTGAGGGTTAGTACTAGGGTGACCGCATGGCTGACGACTGATGGTCAATACTTAGATGGGTGACCGCTTTGCTAACTCTGACTGATGTCAATACTAGGTTGGATAACCGCCTAGCCTGACGATAATTACTTAGATGGATGACCGCGGGGTTGGCGACTGATGGTCAATACATAGATGGGTGACCGCTTAGCTGACACTGACCTTCAATAGTTAGATGGATGATCACCTGGTTAACTCCGACGGGTTTCAGTAAGGGAATAATTTGTCATACCTATTGCAGAATACGTATCGGAAATATAAAAAAATCAAATTATAAAGGGCCTATAAAGTTGCCTATACAGTGCATATACAGTTGTCTGTAAAGGGTACCTTTGTAGGCAACGAAGAGGCTCAATATGGGTGACCCTAGTGAGGGTTCCATATTTGAGCCTGATTAGGCCCCGAAGTGGACATTTTTTACTATATATTTTGTCGTGGCAGCCTCTGTTGAGCCTACTAGGGTTCTAGAGTGGATTCCCTATTGTGGATGCTACGTTTATACCTAAGAAGGTCCCTTATTTAATCGCGACTGCCCGAACTAATTTCTGCACGGGAAGAGTTTCTTTTTTTTCCCGTGTATTATACTATGCCACCAGATTGAGGAATTTCTCGAAAGTTTTATTAATTAATCGGCCTATATGCGAAATAAAAAAAAAATTTCTTCAACGTTATAGAAAAAGTGTTCGGTCTATTTCTGGAACAAAAGAAAAGCATTTCCGTTAAAATTGTAAAAAAGTCATCGGTCTACGTGCGAGAAAAAAAATACGTTTAAGTTACAAAAAATGATCGGTCTATTTGTGGAAAAAATTAGAACTGGAACTGAGCCTACAATTCGCTTGCGAGAAACGCTTCAACCGTTCGCCACCTAGCGGAGCGCGGCGAATCAATACGTCACAAAAAGCCGCTAAATCGGCCAAACCGATTTATGATCCCAATTTGACATAATTATTTCTTCGCGGAAATTGCCAAACTCTTAAGCAAATCCACACCAATAATCAATATGTAGTTAAGTGAATTCGATGATATTTTTACATTGAAAATGTGAATTTTCACCAAATTTCCAAATGTGAGTAATGGTTTTTTAAATCGGAAACTACAAACACACGTACGAGTTATAACGATGAATAATTAACAACGAGTATTTTCGACATCATATAAAATCATATTATTTGTTTTCTGTCCAATAAATATTGAAAAAAAAGCAACACGATCTTTACGAGCTGAACTGTCACTGCAGATTCTCTTTCCCATTATATTATTGATGATATAACCCATGTCGCTTGCAAAATACATTGTTTATTGGAAAATGCAGTAGACACAGCAGTTAAATAGTTCCATTAAAGGAGCACCAAAAAAGTTATATTCGTACACGTAAATTGGGAATGAAACTGTTGGATGGTTGCACCAAATTTCTCATCGCTATAAACTCGAGTGACATAAACTCGCCAATTTCCGATAGTGACCTGAATGTGTTAAATGCGGGTTTTCACAAGCAAAATGCTTCATAGTATATGTATATATATATATATTATGTACACTTCCTCTTACTCGGTGTCTCCCATCTCGCAAACTGACGGGGAATTAAGCAAACGAATGTGAATTGGATGTATAAGTTTTAATCAAACTTGTTTCGAAGTGGGTCGAGCCTCGTAGTGGGTCTACCCTCTGGTGGGTTTCCTCCTTTTCTTTATCAACGCGATGCAGGTTGAAGGAAGGAGATAAAACGACGTTTCTAAGATTTCTCGATGAACGACGCCGCAAAAGTTTTTCCATCGGGTACTCGATTCAACGCGAATATTTGTTTGGAAAATGGCGTCAAGTTTATTGGTCTGGATTAAGTTTGGTTCAAGTAGGATTTTTAAGTAATTTTATTGCTGCATTTTTTTGTACCCTTAATTTTTTTTTAATAATGTTTAAAAATCATACATCAGAATAATTTAAAAAATATTGTAAAGAAAAAAGCTGTCTAAATAATAGTAGAATTATAAATATGTTTTGTCGAAAGATCATAATTTTATTATTATTATCAAATTCCGCAGTCAATTTAATACGATTATTTGTTTGAAAAGTGTCAAGTTTATTCGTTTAAAATTTTAGATTCAATTTATTGCTACATTTTCTTTTGTTGCACTCTTAATTTTAAAAAAAAGTTAAAAAATCAAATGAGTAAATAAACAAAAAAATGTAATAAAGAAAAAAGGTAATAGCTGGTACGTCAAAATAATGGTGGAATTATAAATGTGTTTTATCGCCGAATCGTTATTTTATTATTTATGAAATTGACTGAAGTAATAAATCATAAATAAAGTTAAAACCAAAAATACACTCTCTGGCTTATCGATTGTTTAATTTTCGGTTACATGCGTTCATCGTAGCGTGAAATCACGATGGTGATATTGCAATTTACTGACCGCTTTACAGTCTGAAAGTAATTAACTACACAACTGAATTATGTTTTACTCATTCAATTTTAACAAAAACGTTTTGCAATTGAACTTTCAATCATAGAATTAATTTGCTGAAAAAATTTATTCCATTTTTTTTCTCCTCTCTTTTTTTTAAGGACTTACAATTATTATCCTAAATTCTTTGAGAATACCACTTATTAAAATAGTTTCGACCAAACCAATTGATGATATTCAGAGAGAATTTCAAACACATCTCGATGAAATAAAAATCTGAAAAAAAATCTACTATACGGAAGATGCTAAAAAATTCATTTTATATTATATTAATTACAAAATGTTATTAACAATTATTGAATAAAAAATGTCAACAAATCCATCGTCAAACTAACAATTTTTTTTCCAATAAAAATGATTTTTCATTTTTCTCGACACATACGAATTTTTTCGTAATTTTCGAAAATTCCGTTTTCTAAATGTTTGAGGTGTATTTGCGAATTTACTTGGTCAATCGTCCGGATACTTCTTATATGTAATTAGTGGTTCAATAACAGACGCATATCCAAAATTCGTGACATTCTACACATTAAAAAGAAATTGAAAAACGCAATTAAATAATTCTTATATATACGAATCTAAACAAAACAAGGCTGCAAAGTAGTACTTTGCAAATTGCTTCCTCATTATTGTTGGATTATTACAAATCTACCTCTATGAGAAAGCACGTTAATCTATTTTGGCTTCCTCATAGAGGAAGCTTTGCAAAAATCCAACAATAATGAGGAAGCAATTTGCAAAGTTCTACTTTGCAGCCTTGTTTATATTAGCAAAAAGTGTTTGCAATTCCCTCCCATTTTTCGAAAACTTATTTGACCTCAGCTTAATGCGCAAGGACTACCTTAACCGAAATAACGAAAACGGAGTTTATCCTCCTCTTTTGTGTAAATTTTCATCTCGATTCGTCACGCCGTTCGAGAGTTATGAGCAATTCTATTTTGGGACAAGCGGTCATTATAAATTTTAAAAAATAAAAATTATATATGAAGCAATGTGTAAAGTTCTACTTTGCATTCTTATTTCCATTGAGTACAAACTTTTGTCTCGCATTATCAACTTTTGCTGATGCTAGAGTGAAAATCGTTTTTTTTTTTTGTGAATTTCAAAATGTCGTAAAATCTGAACCACTTTACCGATCATCGTCAAATTTGGTACGTGGCATAGCTGCATGTTCCTTTTCGTCTGTAAAACATTTCGGTTAAATTGGTAAAACTCGACGTGATTTTTAAAAAAATGATTTTTTTCGAAAAATTCAAACATCTATAAAATCTGAACCGCTTTACCGATTTCGCCCAAATGCAATGCCAAACAACATTGAACGTATATTTATTTATAAACAACTATTTAGCAAAATCGTCTAATTTTTACGAAAGTTAGAGCGACCACGTCCTTTTTTCAAAAAAATAAAAGTACCATAAAATCAAAATGGCTGATTTTTTTTTTCAAAAATCTCAACATTCAAAGTGGGGCAACTACTCCACTTGCGTGCGAAATTTGAGCCATATCGCTCGAACGGTTACTGAGTAATAGTTCATCGAATTTTCGGAGCCCAGAACACACAGACACACATTCACACACATACATAAGGTAAACGGCCCAGTTTGTGACACCTTTAGAGCAGCGGGGTCGATTTTCTGTTATTTACAGATGCGTGATATTGTTAAACTGAAAATGAACGCTTTCAATACGTGCATTAAAACCTTCTGAAACAGATTAGACTATAATTCAAAGGTAAAATGTTGAGAATATTAATAAAAAGATTATTTAAATACTGCTTGTCTACTGCCGGGATTCCTGACCCTGCAGAACCACTCATGTCGTAGCTTGTGACCCTCGCATGTACCGGGATTGTGACACTCACGCCGTAGATCCTGACCCCCGCGTGTACCGGGATTGTGACACTCACGCCGTAGGTACTGACCCCCGCGTGTACCGGGTTTCTGACACCTATCCGGGTTTTTCGAACACCTATTTGGAAAAAAATATCGATAATTAAATGAAAGCGAAACCATAATAACGTTGAATGTTGAAATTTATACAGTATTCAATCCTAACCTAATTTTCAGCAACAAGTAAAAATCGTAAATATTGAGAGGGCCAGCAACCGCGTCAATAACCACAATTACGTTGGAAGTTATTGACCTTTTGAGTTTACGGGAAAAACTAATCAATAGCTTAAGTATTCTATTTACTGTCGATAAAGCTAATTATTGTGATCATTTTCATATAATTGTTATGTTGTATTATACTTACTTAAGAATGAAAACACTCAAATACGCGACCGATGCAGCTAGTGAGCTCCGTCTAGGAATGGCGGTTCGAACTCACTGAGACGCAATACCACGGCTTTCACTAGCGAAATGTATTTCTAAATAATTTGTTACGAAAGTTGTTTATTGCAGAAAATAACTATTAAAAAATCTCTTTAATTTAGCGATAATAAGGTTAAAATTCGACGTAAATTACATTTATGACAGTGTAAAATAGCTATGGGGGATCACAAACCGAGCCAGGGTCACAAACAGGGCCGTTTACCTTACGGACATTTTTTCTAAACCACTTTTCTCGACGTTTTGGACAATTCTAAGCATACTGGCATGAAAATAACGAAATTTTTTTTTTTCATGAAAACATGAATCCTCTATGAGGAAGCAAAAAAGAAAAATAGTAGAATTTGATTAGGAATGTAACATACATTTTTATAAAAAAAAAACAATGCATTGACACGTAAAAAAAAAATTTATTTAGAAACTTGTCCAATATTGAAGAATTTTTATTTTTTCTTACAAGGAGCTTGGCCGTTAAAGGGTTAAGAGATGTACCTCGATTATGTCTGAACGACGATCAATGAAAATATTTCAAAGAAATTCGCGAGGCTTTCGTAGACGTTTCAAAGTCACTGGATAGATACTGCGTGCCAGCAATTCCTACTTACGATTGGAGGCAGCTGTCGCGAAGCTACCGTGAATATCGAATGTGCTTCCGTTTGCTACTGTAAGCCCCGTGTCTGTACGAATGAGAGAAAGAGAACGCTACGAAGATGACGTATGTCTTACGGAGGAACCTTCTCGTCGTCGAATGGACAGGTCGACTGGGCCGTTGGCTTCGTCCCCAATATCTGTGATCGCTGGCACCAGATGCTTCCGCATGCTGTCGACGATTCGACTACTGTTACACCTTCTTCGGAGACTTCAAACGCCCTCCAAAATCCCTCGCGACTTTTCCACGATTGCCTCGCAATAATAATATAAAATTGTCGACTCTCAAAATTCTAACATTCTTCCCTACACTTATTGCAATTCGAATTTTCCATAGAGAATTTATTATTATATAATAATCATAAGTCTGAAAATTAGCCCATTTTCTTGTTGCGTCAAAAAAAATCATTGATTGTGATTTAAAATCTGAAATTTTGAAATAGAGAAAAAATGTCATTGATGATGGGAAACGTTATTGATAATATAAAAATTATTAAATTAGGTATGGATATTTGGCTTAGTCACAGAGAAAGCTTTGTTTTTAAGAATTTTATTTTTTTTATAAGCCAATAATAAACAATTTCTCCAAAAATAATTTACCTACAACGCATTATCATTATTTTTTAAATCTTCGATAGCTTCAATATTATCACATTGTTCTGTTGTCGTAAAGATTAAAAATGCAGCTTCAATAAAAAAAATCTTAAATAAAATAAAATTATTGAGTAGCATTGTATTTTTTTTAATACTGCGAAACTTACATTTTTAATAATAATAAAACATCATAAAAATAAAATATAATAATATTTTATTTTTATAATGTTTTAAAATAAAATAATTTAAATTTATAAAATAATTAAATTTAATTAAAAATAAAACATAATAATATTTTATTTTATAAAAATAAAATATTATATTTTACTTTTATAATGTTTTATTAGAGAATTAGAGATTTTTTAAAATCAGTATGAAATAAGTTGTAAAAAAAAATCCGAATGAAAAAATTATCGAATCAAATGGATGCGAGGGGTGGAAATTATGAATAAATGTATAAAGATGTGAATAAAGATTTCGTTCGGAAATTTTGAGGGGGAGGGTAAGAGTGTGTTAGCTTTTGCATAGTATATGGGTTCGATGACATAATATACTATAAGTCAAGCTCTATAGATCGAACAAATGGGTGGCTTCTCCATCGAGACCAGATGTTTCCACCCTATCGACTGGAGTACGTACCTGCCAAGGAAACTCCAGGAGTGGAAGCTCGACGACCTTAAGACGAAGTCGTAGTCTAGAGCGATATATATCGAAATGGCGCAGCCTCACAACCCTCGCACTTTTTCCCTCTATACTCGTTTAAATTTCAAGATCCCAAGCGAGCGAAATCGTCCGAACCGATCTTACCCTCCCCAAATTGAAGCTCCTGTATATCCAACATTCTCGACCGATTCGGTGCTAGAGAATGCGAATCAAGAGGGAAAAAGAGACTGAGACGTGAGCTGAAGGAAACTTTATCGTTGTACATCAGGTAACCCTCGTGTTCCTCGTTCACTTCCTAAGGAAATTTTATCGTCAAAGACGAAAAAAAAGCTGAGGAGTAATCCTTAGAAAAATATGCTTCACTCTGAAAGGATTCGAAAAAATATAACGAAATTGGGAATAAATGAGCGTGGTTTGAAAAAAAAAAACAAACTGTAAAATTTTTTCTCTTATTTCACTTCGCACAGAATCACCTCTACCATTTTTAACTAAAAAAATGGTAGAGGTGATTAACCCACGTTTATATTTACAAAAAAAGGACATAAAAATAATTAAAAAAGTAAATTTTCCAAAAATGCTATTTACGTAATATTTTAATTTAGAAACTTGTCTAATATTGAAGAATTAAAAAAAAAATTTAAAACATGCTTCACTCTGAAAGGATTCGAAAAAATATAACGAAATTAGGAATAAATGAGCGTAGTTTGAAAAAAAAATTAAACTGTAAAATTTTTTCTCATATTTCAGTTCGCTCAGAATCACCTCTACCATTTTTAACCAAAAAATGGTAGAGGTGATTAACCCACATTTTTATTTACAAAAAAAACGACGTAAAAATAATTAAAAAGTAAATTTTCCAAAAATGCTATTTACGTAATATTTTAAGTTAGAAACTTGTCCAATATTGAAGAATTTTTTTAATTTTTTTAAAACATGCTTCACTCTGAAAGGATTCGAAAAAATATAACGAAATTAGGAATAAATGAGCGTGGTTTGAAAAAAAAAATTAAACTGTAAAATTTTTTCTCATATTTCAGTTCGCTCAGAATCACCTCTACCATTTTTAACCAAAAAATAGTAGAGGTGATTAACCCACATTTTTATTTACAAAAAAAACGACGTAAAAATAATTAAAAAGTAAATTTTCCAAAAATGCTATTTACGTAATATTTTAATTTAGAAACTTGTCCAATATTGAAGAATTTTTTTTATTTTTTTAAAACATGCTTCACTCTGAAAGGATTCGAAAAAATATAACGAAATTAGGAATAAATGAGCGTGGTTTGAAAAAAAAACTGTAAAATTTTTTCTCTTATTTCACTACGCACAGAATCACCTCTACCATTTTTAACTAAAAATGGTACAGGTGATTAACCCACATTTTTATTTACAAAAAAAAACGACGTAAAAATAATTAAAAAGTAAATTTTCCAAAAATGCTATTTACGTAATATTTTTATTTAGAAACTTGTCTAATATTCAAGAATTTTTTTTATTTTTTTAAAACACGCTTCACTCTGAAAGGATTCGAAAAAATATAACGAAATTAGGAATTTCGACATTAATTTATTTGTCAATAATTATTCAGATATTTAGCTACAAAATTGCGGCAACTAGAGACCGCAAAATGATTTTTTTGAAAAACTAAAATTCTAATTAAATGTGAACATATCGTCCAATAATTGTGTAAATTTTTGCAAAGAAAGGAGAGCAACAGATCTACCTACATGCCAAATTTCAGCTCGATTGATAAAACCGTTCTTAAGATATAAATATTTGAATTTTGCTACTCACACACACACACACACACACATTTTTTTCTGCGCCACTTTTTGCTTCCTCATAGAGGAAGCTTTGTTTTCATGAAAAAAAAAATGTTGAGATTTTTATGTCAGATTACTCAGAATGGTCTAAAACATCGAGAAAAGTGGTTTAGAAAAATTGTCCGGATGTATGTGTGTATGTGTGTGTGTGTGTGTGATGAAAGGCCAAAAATTCATTTAACTATAACTTTTAAACTATTCGATCGACTCAGCTCAAGATTAAACAACATATGCAGTACTACCTAATCTTCAATTGGTATAAATTTCGGGAAAATCGATTGACACATTTCATTTTTATAAGAATTTTGAAATTTTGAAAAAAGTACGTAAATGCTCTGGCGCGAACGAATTTTTTACTATCGAGCTGAAACTTCATATTAGAATTCAACAAAGTGATGCGACCTTTGGTATTGAATTTGGGCCAAATCGGTAAAGCGGTTCGGTTTTTATGAGATTTTGAATTTTTCGAAAAATTTTCGTTTTGCTCTAATTCAGGTAAAATTTCAAATAATCGAGTGAAATTTTCTACACAGGAAAAATAACATTCAGCCCTGCTACGTACCAAATTTGGTGATGATCGGTAAAGCGGTTCGGATTTTATATTAATTTAAATTTTTAAAAAATTGACTGGTTTCGCTCTGCATTTCGTAAAACATCAGAAAATAAGAATAAAATCAAACAAGGATGCAAAGTGGAACCTTGCACATTGCATCCTCATTGTTTTTCGCTTTTTACAAAGCTTCCTCTATGAGGAAGCCAAAATTGATTAACATACTTCCTCATAGAGGTAGCTTTGTAAAAAGCGAAAAATAATGAGGAAGCAACGTGCAAGGTTCTACTTTGCATCCTTGTTTTCAATGTTTCAGACTATTTTGAGTAACCCAATTTTTAAACATTTTTTAAAATTTTACGAAAATAAAATTGTATGAGGAAGTAAAAAATAAAATGTGTGAATTCTCTCCATGGAATATTATTATCATCACGGAGCAGGAAACGACGCAGAGTGATATTTCGGAGGAGGAGACAACTGTATATTAGAAAGGCAGTGTGAGAAGGTGAAGGAGGATGGGACGACAGTGTTTGTCCGAAATATGAGGGGGTGTTTAGGGACCACCCTGCTATTCCCAATCCAATTCAAGTAATGGAGTCTGAAACATTCCACTCACACCCGGTGGCCACCGCGATTATAGTTTTGGTGGACGCGTGTGCATCGGGCCTCGACGGGGCGAACCTGTCTTGCACCACGTTTGACATATAAATAACCTCTCTGCTCGCACGAATCATTAGAACCATTGGGTCGAGACAGATAATGGTCTGTAGTATGAAAAGGTCTCATTAATGTTTTTATTGCTTGCCATATTCATCGAACATCACCCTTAATTATAACATTGTATTTTTTCTAAATAACAGATGAACAATATTAGCTCTGACATTACATAATAAAAAAAATTAATATTATTAAATACATTAAAAATATCGATTTTTTATAATAATGCTAAAAAAAATATTAACATATGTATAAAAAATAATCCATTAAGAAATTTTTGTAGAAACTTTTTTTTTCATAGTTAATTAATCATAGTTAATTTTTTAAAGCTGATTTAATATTCAGGAAATTTTAAATATTGCAACTGGTTATTGAATTGTATGAAAATATTTGTATGCTATTTTATTGATAATTTTTTGGCATAATTATTATCCGATATCGCTGTATTTTCAATGATGTTCATTTTGTTCAGAATTTGATCTGAATATATTGAAATTATTTTCGAAACAACTTTTCTTTAGGAATATAAATGTGAAGCAGCAAAAAGAAAAAATGATGACCACTAATAACGGATTTACGGAAGTGAAATACGCCAATAGCCTGTTTGGCAAAAGTTCCAATGATCTCAACCGGTTTCAAATTCCGGAAGCGTCTTGCGGCAGGTGCAACGATACCAGAACCAAGCAGACTCACGAGCAGAAACACCAAGCGAGAGAAGGTGGAAGGCGATATCCGAAGATGTTGTTCAGTCGCGCGTCGGTTTAACGCCCTATAAATCCCGCCTCAAAGTGCTGGGCCAGCTTTCCTCCTTGGCGCAACCATGCGCTGGTATACCACCAGCGCCAGCAACACCCAACACACGTCTTGAAGTTTCCTCTAGCGACGTTGCTCTGATGCTATGAAAGGATTCGCTGCTGTGCTGTACCTCGGAATAAAAGCGAACCAGAGAAGGAGGTGTACAATATTCTTGCCCTCAGAGTACATACTACAGAGCATATATTAGGTGCACTAAAGCCTGAGGAAAACAGGTATTCGTTCAGTTTGATCAAAAGCTCAGAGTATCTGTATTCAAGTTTACACTCATTTTTGTTCACGAAAAAAGAAACTATAGCGAAACTGGTAAGAAAAAGTGTCCTCAAAAAGCGTTACACATTATTCCAAGTTTCCATAGGATTAATCAGGGCCGTCGATGACTAGGGAAACTTAGGATTAATAGAATGTTGGGTGAAGTGTCTAGAGGCACCTGGAATAATCGGGGCCTGACAGGAGGTCTCTAGTGGGACTTGGAATAATCTGAGCCCGGTAGGGTCGCGTTTAGGGCGACTTGGAATAATTAGAGCTTGGCAGAGCGCTTTTAGTGAGACTTGGAATAATCAGGATCAGGCAGGGCGCTTTTAGTAGGACTTGAAATAATCAGGGCGTCTCCAGCGGAACTTGGAATAATCGGGGCCTGATTGGAAATATCTAGTGGTACTTGGAATAATCTGGGCTCGTTAAGACGTATTTATTGCGATTTGGAATAATCTGGGCCCGGTAGGGTCGCGTTTAGGGCGACTTGGAATAATTAGAGCTTGGCAGAGCGCTTTTAGTGAGACTTGGAATAATCAGGATCAGGCAGGGCGCTTTTAGTAGGACTTGAAATAATCAGGGCGTCTCCAGCGGAACTTGGAATAATCGGGGCCTGATTGGAAATATCTAGTGGTACTTGGAATAATCTGGGCTCGTTAAGACGTATTTATTGCGACTTGGAATAATCTGGGCCCGGTAGGATGTATTTAGTGCGACTTGGAATAATCTATGCCTGATTGGAGGTCTTGACTGGGATTTGGAATAATCAGGGCCTGGCAAGACGGTTTTAGTGAGACTTCAAATAATCAAGGCCTGGCTGAGCGTTTTCAGTGGAATTTTAAATGATCAGGACGACGCTAGCGGAACTTGGAATAATCGGGGCCTGATTGGAGGTCTCTTTTGGGACTTAGAATAATCTGCACCCGGTAGGACGCATTTACGGCGATCTGGAATAATCTGGGTCTGGTAGGACGCATCTAGTGCAACTTGGAATAATCAAGGCCTTGCAGGATGTTTTTAGTTAGACTTGGAATAATCAGGGTCTGATTGAAGGTCTCTAGTGGAACTTGGAATAATTTGGGTCCAGTAGGACCCATTTAGTGCGACTTGGAATAATCTATGCCTGATTGGAGGTCTCGACTGGAATTTGGAATAAACAGGGCCTGGCAAGACGCTTTTAGTGAGACTTCAAATAATCAAGGCCTGGCTGAGCGCTTTCAGTGATCAGGACGACGCTAGCGGAACTTGGAATAATCGGGGCCTGATTGGAGGTCTCTTTTGGGACTTGGAATAATCTGCACCCGGTAGGACGCATCTACTGCGATCTGGAATAATCTGGGTCTGGTAGGACGCATCTAGTGCAACTTGGAATAATCAAGGCCTTGCAGGATGTTTTTAGTTAGACTTGGAATAATCAGGGTCTGATTGAAGGTCTCTAGTGGAACTTGAAATAATTTGGGTCCAGTAGGACCCATTTAGTGCGACTTGGAATAATCTATGCCTGATTGGAGGTCTCGACTGGAATTTGGAATAATCAGGGCCTGGCAAGACGCTTTTAGTGAGACTTGGAATAATCGAGGCCTGGCTGAGCGCTTTCAGTGGAATTTTAAATGATCAGGACGACGCTAGCGGAACTTGGAATAATCGGGGCCTGATTTGAGGTCTCTTTTGGGACTTGGAATAATCTGCACTCGGTAGGACGCATTTACTGCGACTTGGAATAATCTGGGTCTGGTAGGACGCATCAAGTGCAACTTGGAAAAATCAAGGCCTTGCAGGATGTTTTTAGTGGGACTTGGAATAATCAGGGTCTGATTGAAGGTCTCTAGTGGAACTTGGAATAATTTGGGTCCAGTAGGACGCATTTAGTGCGACTTGGAATAATCTATGCCTGATTGGAGGTCTCGACTGGGATTTGGAATAATCAGGGCCTGCCAACACGCTTTTAGTAAGACTTGGAATAATCAAGGCCTGGCTGAGCGCTTTCAGTGGAATTTTAAATGATCAGGACGACGCTAGCGGGACTTGGAATAATCGGGGCCTGATTGAAAGTCTCTTGTGGGACTTGGAATAATCTGCACCCGGTAGGACGCATTTACTGCGACTTGGAATAATCTGGGTCTGGTAGGACGCATCAAGTGCAACTTGGAATAATCAAGGCCTTGCAGGATGTTTTTAGTGGGACTTGGAATAATCAGGGTCTGATTGAAGGTCTCTAGTGGAACTTGGAATAATTTGGGTCCAGTAGGACGCATTTAGTGCGACTTGGAATAAATCAGGGCCTGACAGGGCGCTTGTTCTGCGACTTGGAATAATCAGGGACTTGCTTGACGCTTTTAGTGGGACTTGAAATAATCAGCGCAACCCTAGCCGATCCTGGAATAATTGGGGCCTGATTAAAGGTATCTAGTAGGACTTAGAATAATCTGGACCCGGTAGGACACCTTTATCGCGACTTCGAATAATCTGGGCCTGGTAGGACGCATTTACTGCGACTTGGAATAACCAGGGTCTGGCAGGGCGTTTGTGGTGGTTTTTTTTAGAAGAGATGATCGGGGCCTGGCATGGCCAATCTAGGAATCAGAATTTAAAGAACCGGTTTTAAAAAGTTCAACGCTTATTGAACTAGTTCGAAGCGTTTCATTGTTCTTAACCGGCCTACAATGAATCTCTGTAATGCAAATATGTAAGTTATAGATATTTTCAGTTAAAAAGAACAACTTCGTTTCGACGTTAAAGTATGTATGACCTATTTGGAATGGCACATCGATTTCCTATATTATTCCCAGTAGCATGCTCACATGTATGGTAACTATTATTTACCCAAGTTGAATGTGTATGTATAGGTAGATTTTGTGTACACGTATATTTGTCAGTAGTTCAGACACGCCCATTTCACGTCACTCTTACACAATCTTGCTCACAGCACGAGGTTCGGGGAAGCTCTACATGTTCTCCCTCCAAACTACTGCGGTACGTACACATATAGGGAATCGTAGCGCGCTTTCGAGAACCCCTACTGCAGCCTAGATTAATTACACCTTCTCGCTTTCCACCCCAGTGCGATTTCTCTGGCGCACCACCGAAGCTGTAATACACACTATGTGTTGTACGAATACCGGAGTTTCCCTATTTCTTCGCTCTGCATACCTGCCACGATTAATTACCTCTTAAACTTGAATACAATTTTCCTCATACATTTTCGAAAAATAAATTTCAAACTGACTTTTTTACTGTCGATAAAAAAATTCTGCCTTACAAAGTGTATGCCATACGAACCTGAATTGGGTAAAACAGACTCGAGAGCTCTGCTCAACCATGATCATAATTAAATATTAACAATTTTATTGAAAAGACCTGACCTATCTGCAAAAAATCTGTAAACATTTTAATAAAATCAAAAAAAAATAATTACTAAATTACTAGAACAATTCTGCAAAGTAGAAAGGCGGGAATGATTTTCAATGTTTTTTTAAACTGAATATTTATGAATATTCTAACCAAATAAAGATTATATTCTGAAACAACAATTAGTACCAAACGATTTACAAAAAAGACAAAAAAAAGATATCACAAATAGAGTGAGTCGCAAAGTAAATGGGATAGTTACAACTCTCGTGGGTAGATCCGATTATCCCTGGTAGGAAAAGAGAAATGGGTTTTGGATCGACTTTGAGTTTCACCGAGGCGTGTAACGGGCAGCGACGCGGCTGGTCAGAGTTTCCGGCCCTTTTCCGTTCTATCTGCACTTTCGAATGGCGAATTGGCGCAGCAGGGACTAAATTTTATTGAAATCTCTTTCTCTGGCCCCTTAGCCTCATCGCCTATATAAACTTAAAGGACATTTTTATCTGTCGGATAAATTTTCTCTGAGCTCTTGGTGTTCTGGCCGCTCAAGTATGTGTATCTATAGCGGGAACGCGCGATAGAGAAATCCCGGTGAGTTGGAGAATCGTGTGGAGGGCTCAGAGAGGAAAGATCACCGACGTAGGGTATAGGGCCTAGATAGAGCGAGACGAATTCTCTACTACCTCAACGAGGCCAGCGCAGTAGTAGCTCGAATAACCAACCTGCTGGCCTCCTGCCCGTTTCCTCCCCTTCGTTCCTTGCACTCTCGAGGTGAAATTATTGGCGAGATATGAAAGACCCGAAGTTATTGCTGATAAACTGAATGGGAGCGTAGATACCTATCCCGCTTTCGGTGGGAGGCAGCGTTGGAATGGGAAGCGCGAATTTATGCGAATTGTGGTGAAATCTATAGGAGGTTGAAGTTGCCTCTGCTTCGACGACTACGACTACTACTACTACAACAATGACGACGAGGAGGAGAAGGACGACATGAGCGAAGCAACGGCCGTGTGTACGACCGAGTGAGGGCGTTTAATTGAAAAATCGATCTATAGCTCTTTCGCTTTCTATCGCGCTTCGTGTTATGCCGCTGATGCCTCTCGGGCCGACGTCGTCGGTTGTTTACGAGCTTGCGGCACTCGTTCGACGTAGCCTATAAGAGACTAGGGGTAAACGACAGCCCCTTCACCGTCCCTTCTCCACCCGCTAACCGCTTATTTTAGTCGAGATACGTGCAGCCGAGAGTACGTTGCATTTCAGATATATTTCACAAGCCTTCTGACATCATGAAGTGTCGTTTTATAGTGTGAAAGTAGAAATGAAAACGTCGGGAATGGTGGTAGTTACTGCAGTAACGGGATAGAACAGTGTGGAGGAAATATGAATGACATTCTGCCGAGGTCATTATAACTTTTGTTGCGTTAAAGGTGATGGGAAACAACGAATTGCACGATTACGGTTTCTGGACTGTCGAAGTTTTACTGTATGGATTATCAGAAGCCTGGATGTGGGACACCGAATAATCGGAGTCTGGGAGTGGGACATCGAATAATCATAGCCTGGCAGTGGGACATCGAATAATCAAAGCCTGGGAATGGGATAAGAATAATCAGAACCTGGAAGTGGGACATCGAATAATCAGAGCTTGGGAGTGGGACTCTGAATATCCAGAGCCTGGGAATGAGACATTGAATAACCAGAGCCTGGGAGTGGGGCATCGAATAATCAGAGCCTAGAAGTATCGAATAATCAGAGCCTGGGGGTCAGAATAAGAAAAATCAGAGTCTGAGAGTGCGACACTGAATATTCAGAGCCTGGGAGTGGGACATCGAATAATCAGAGCCTGGGAGTGGGACACCGAATAATCAGACCCTGGGTGTAGGATATCGAATAATCAGAGCCTGGGAGTGGGACACCGAATAATCAGAGCTTGGGAGTCGGACATCGAATAACCAGGGCCTGGGGGTTGGAATAGGAATAATCAGAGTTCGGGAGTGGGACATCGAATAACCAGAGCCTGAGAATGGGAAACCGAATAATCGGAGTCTGGGAGTGGGACACCGAATAATCAAAGTTTGGGAGTGGGACACCGAATAATCAGACCCTGGGTGTAGGATATCGAATAATTAGAGCCTGGAACTGGGGCACTGAATATTCAGAGCCTGGGAGTAGGACATCGAATAATCAGGGCCTGGGAGTGGGACACCGAATAATCAGCCCCTGGGTGTAGGACATCTAATAATTAGAGCCTGGGAGTAGGAATAAGAATAATCAGAGTCTGGGAGTGGGACACTGAATATTCAGAGCCTGGGAGTAGGACATCGAATAACCAGAGCCTGGGAATGAGACACCAAATAATCAGAGCCTGGGAATGGGACATCGAATAACCAGAGCCTGGGAATGGGACACCGAATAATCAGAGGCTGGGAGTGGGACATCGAATAACCAGGGCCTGGAGGTCGAAATAAGAATAATCAGAGTCTGGGAGTGGGACACTAAATATTCAGAGCCGGGGAGTGGGACATCGAATAACCAGAGCCTGGGAATGGGACACCGAATAATCAGAATCCGAGACGGGGACACCGAATAATCACAGCCTGGGAGTGGGGCACCGAACAATCAGACCCTGAGTGTAAGACGTCGAATAATTAGAGCCTGGGAGTAGCAATAAGAATAATTAGAGCCTCGGGGTGGGACATCAATTAATCAAAGTCTGAAAGTGGGACATCGTATAATGCAGATTTATTTTTCGAAAAAATCGAAATCCTGTAAACTTCGAACCTCTTTATAGATTCCACTCATATTCAATACCGATCGTCCCCTTATATTCCCTTACCTGTAGAGAATAAATTTTCTGAATTTGTTCACTTCCATAAGTTTTCAACAACTAATAATATTGACCTAGCCAATCAATACCGTTGTCGACTCTCATGACACTAACCAGGAAACGAGATCGTCCACGTTTAACTGGCTCTTCAGTTCTAGCCAATAGAAGCATTCGATGGCACTCGCAGTTTATCCCCATCAGCAACACCTTCAGCTATTTTCAGGTTACCTGGCTCTCATGCATTCCGTCTATCCCTCTTTCGTAACGCTCCATCACTGTACCAACCACTCTTTCTCCTCCTATTCGTCTGCCGTTCCAATGCCATTCCGGCCCTTGTTTCTTTTTCATTCCTTCTATTTCACCTTTTAAAGTAGCAAACCGAGAGCTAGAGATTCCATCATACTGTCTTCTTTTCTCACTGCTCAACTAGCAGCTCCTATTCCGGTATCTGGCGCTTCTTCCGAGGGGCAATAAATATTGGAGGTGAAGGGACTGGAAAAGCCCGTCGCAATGCACCCAGAGAGAGGAAAGAGAAAGAAAAAAAAAGTAAAGGTGAAGGGAAAGTGAGCAGGGGATCGAATAAGGATAAAGAGAAATTACAGGCCCTCGGATGCACCCTCTCAACCTCCCACACTATCTCCGGACCTTGAAGACTGCCAACCTCTCATGCTACACTTCTCGATGCTCATACTTCCATCCTTCGGCTTCCAACTCTTTCGCTTCTTCCTACTCGACGTTACTTACTTTCCAATTCGCCGTATGTAACATTCTTCTTTCATATTTCTTCCTTTCCAATTCCACTTGGCTGTAGCAAATTATTTTTCTTCTGGATTCAGTGTATCACTAGAAAAGGTAAAAAAAATTCCATCGCTCTATAGATTGTGTTATATTTCTATCAGATCCAATATTATTTCTTTCTTTTTTACTGTATCCGATCTGACCTTATACTTATCTTCAATCGAAGTTTCCTGAAAAGTTTTTCGGTACTACAGAACTATACGAACTGTACGGCTTATCCGGCTGAAGTTGAAGACAGACTAATTGGCTATACCAGCTAGAATTCAGCTTCAGCTTAACGGATTAGTTGGGACTAATCATTAGCTGTTCAGGCTGATTAGCTGTAACTAAGCCTTAGTTGTTTATGTCTATTACCAGCGACTAAATATTAGTCGACCAAATATTAGCCAACTGAATATTAGCAGATTAAATATTAGCCGACTAAATATTAGCCGACTGAATATTAGCCGACTAAATATTAATCGACTGAATATTAGCAGATTAAATATTAGCTGACTAAATATTAGCCGACTAAATATTAACCGACTGAATATTAGCCGACTAAATATTAGCCGACTAAATATTAGCCGACTAAATATTAGCCGACTAAATATTATCCGACTAAATATTAGCCGACTAAATATTAGCCGACTAAATATTAGCCGGCTAAATATTAGCCGACTAAATATTAGTCGACTAAATATTAGCAACGACTAAATATTAGTCGACTAAATATTAACCGAGTAAATATCGAACCGACTAAATATTAGCCGGCCATAAGTACTAACTATGACTAAACATTAGCGGCAAGTTAGTCGCAGTCATTTTTTAGTCAGTCTCTTCTATTAGCTATGGCTAAAATTTAGTGTACCAAGCCGATTAGCCGCAGCTAAAATGACATGATAACAAATAAATCTAAAAACTTAATTAATCACATTAGACAACTGCGCTTATCACATTAATTGAATTTTTAAATTTATTTCTTGACCAGTAAAATTTTGTTAGTTTAAGAATTTGTAGAAAATTAAGTCCTCATTAAACCCAAAACAAAAAAGCAATTTGCAATATTTTGCACTGCATAATTTTCTTTAAGTTCAATAGTACGTTTGGATTCTTAACTTCTACTTCCGAGACGGAATTAGTCTGATTAATAATGCAGCCAAAATCAAAAGCGTCCGGCAACATAGTCTCAGTCGTGTTTCTAATGGATGTCGCTAGGGTCGCCATGGGAATGAACGTAAGGACATGTAACTTTGTCGACATCTGTCCCAAGGTTCGCGGCCTTCCCGTCGTGATTCAATCGCTCTTGCCTCCGGACGGATAAAGGAAAAGAGGAATATCGACTACCGTGGAAACTCGTCGTGTCTCTTCCCAATCCTGTGTATACGTATACAAACGTTGCCTATTGCCCCTGAGGATAAACTCCGTGTTGAACGAAGTTTGAAACGAGACGACATATCATGTGCCATCGACAGCACACACCATGAACCAACTCAGTTTCGATCTGGACTCTAAGCAACGCATCAAAGACTTTTCTTCTTTATCGTTCAATTTTTACAAAATATCGGTCGTATGACCGGATGAGTGTGTCGGTAAATCGCACACATTTTCTCGAGGGGCATTTATGTATCAAAGATCAGAATCGGGGCAAAGAAAACTAAATTCCTCTTGGTGTGCTTAAGGCATGAATTCTTTAAGTTAGCTACTACGATTAACAGTAATAACTAAAATGAATTTTTTGTCTTTTGAATGAAAATAAAATAATTTTGTTATGTTTACAGTACATTTTTTTATCGATTTCTATGTATTGAAAAAAAAGTACAAAAATAATTTTGTTTATGATATTCAGAAAAATATTAACTTTAATATTATATTGATACAAATAGCGTGATATTTATGACGTTTGAGAGTTTAATTTGTTTATCAACAATTGCTCGGACAATATCGTACTGCGATTTTTATTATTATAATTTTTTGAAAAGTTTTAGTTATTCATTTTTTTTAACCTGATATTAGCCATTTGAATTAGTTGTAAATAATCTGAACGTTTTACTTCTAGTGGAAGATTCGTGGGTTATGGGAATGTTTGGCATAATCATTTTTTTTTTGTTAATCTACAATCCAAAAAAGTTGTTTACAATTTTTTATTTTTGTTGTTTTAGGTAAAGTATTGGTAAGAGGGAAAAAAATTGCGCTGTATACATAGACGACACACACCAAATTTCACTGTGGTCTGCAGCCTCTTTAAAAAATTATGGTATTTTCTCACGACACCCACAGACGGACAGACGGACGGAAGTTACTAAATACTTTTAAAAAAAAATAGGACCCACAAAATAATACATACGAAGTACGTACAAGAGATAGTAAAAATGGCTACATTTTGTCACTTTTATATATAACTAGTATCTAAAAATAGTGTTTTGCTATTTTTTTTGTTATTCATACTTCAATGTATAGTTGAAATTTGACTTTTTATAACTCACGAGGTATTTAAGTTGTTTATTACACTGAATGTAATATATTATTCTATTGGCCTTTACATGGTAAACACTTAAAAAATATGTATCATACTCTCAGTTTTCGGTCAAAATACAATATTTTTTTAAAAATTCGACATCCAAAAAAGTCTCATGGCAACTTTGAATACAACATATATCTAAATCGATAAATATTAAGGGAGCTACATTTCGGCTCTAATTAGATGTGTCTTTAGAAATTATCTTTCAATTAAGTTTGATAATATTGAAATATGCGATATTTCCAAAAGAGTTTTAAAAAATAATAAAAAAATCAAAATTTATTTATATTTCGTGGCAAGTTTTTGAAGCTTTAAATATGGGGGATTCCATCCCGATTCGACCTGAGTCTGACCCTCGACCTCCCCGATTGGATTTGTAATTTTTTCATGGATTGGTTAGACCCTCAAATGCACCAGATTTTAATTTTTTTTTTTTCTATGCAAATATTTTTTTAAAATGTTTTCTTAAAGAAACATATCGAATTTTAAATTTAAATGTAAAAAATATTTGCATAGAAAAATTAAAAAATAAAAATCTGGTGCATTTGAGGGTCTAACCAAACCTATAAAAAATTACGAACCCAATCGGGAAGGTCGAGGGTCAGACCCAAGTCGAATCGGGATGGACTGCGCCATATATATACATACTAGGATTTTATTGTGGCTCGCACGCTACCCGCGCTCGCAATTTCCCCCGCCGAACTCAGAATATTCACGGTAGCATGATACGCTACTGCTTGGTCGGTAAACCGAAACTGTAAAGTGTCATCCACAATTGATCTTTTGGGCAAAATATGAGAACTACTGACTGTGTCTGAAGGACGGAAGGAATAATTGAAGGACTTAGAATAATCCGGGCTTAGGGCCCCTCCCCTCCCCTTCACCCTTGCCATTCCCCCTCCCGCTCCGCCGCCCCCTCCTGGGTCTCACAGATCCCCCTGGATTTTTCTAATAATTCGGGCTTGGGCTTGATTGAGGGACTTGAAAAAATTCGGGCTTGGGAGCTATTGAGGGACTTGGAAAAATTCGGACTTGGGAGCTATTGAGGGACTTGGAAAAATTCGGACTTGGGAGCTATTGAGGAACTTGGAAAAATTCGGGCTTGGGAGCTATTGAGGGACTTGGAAAAATTCGGACTTGGGAGCTATTGAGGGACTTGGAAAAATTCGGACTTGGGAGCTATTGAGGGACTTGGAAAAATTCGGACTTGGGAGCTATTGAGGGACTTGGAAAAATTCGGACTTGGGAGCTATTGAGGGACTTGGAAAAATTCGGACTTGGGAGCTATTGAGGGACTTGGAAAAATTCGGACTTGGGAGCTATTGAGGAACTTAGAAAAAATCGGGCTTGGGAGCTATTGAGGGACTTGGAAAAATTCGGACTTGGGAGCTATTGAGGGACTTGGAAAAATTCGGACTTGAGAGCTATTGAGGGACTTGGAAAAATTCGGTCTTGGGAGCTATTGAGGGACTTGGAAAAATTCGGTCTTGGGAGCTATTGAGGAACTTAGAAAAAATCGGGCTTGGGAGCTATTGAGGGACTTGGAAAAATTCGGACTTGGGAGCTATTGAGGGACTTGGAAAAATTCGGACTTGGGAGCTATTGAGGGACTTGGAAAAATTCGTTCTTGGGAGCTATTGAGGGACTTGGAATAATTCGGACTTGGGAGCTATTGAGGGACTTGGAAAAATTCGGACTTGGGAGCTATTGAGGGACTTGGAAAAATTCGGACTTAGGAGCTATTGAGGGATTTAGAAAAAATCGGGCTTGGGAGCTATT
Source organism: Ephialtes manifestator (assembly GCA_963970395.1). NCBI lineage: Eukaryota > Metazoa > Arthropoda > Insecta > Hymenoptera > Ichneumonidae > Ephialtes > Ephialtes manifestator. Next base: position 18,452,872 of record OZ019980.1, read on the forward strand.
GAGGGACTTAGAAAAATTCGGGCTTAGGAGCTATTGAGAGGGGCTTCATTTTAAAAAAAAATAAGCTAACTTTTTAAAAAATACGCCTAAATTTGTAAAAGAAAGGCAAAATTTTTCAAAAATAGTATCAAACTTGTCAAAAATAGTACCAAACTTGTCAAAAATAGGCCTAAATTTTTCAAAAATAGGTAAAACTTTTTTTAAAATACGTCTAAACTTGTCATACATAGACCTAAATTTGTCAAAAATAGGCAATTTTTTTTCTAAAATAGGCAAATTTTTTCATAAACAGACAAAATTTAAAAAAAATAGTCAATTTTTTAAAAAATACACCAAATTTTTTAAAAAATCAGTCTAATTTTTCAAAAATATGACTAAAAATTTCAAAAATAGGCAAATAAAAAAAATACACCAAAATTTTTCAAAAATAAGACTAAACTTGTCAAAAACCAACCAAAATTTTTCTAAAATAGGTATAATTTTTCAAAAATACGCCTAAATTTTTCTAAAATAGGTATGATTTTTTAAAAATAGGCCTAAATTTGTCAAAAATTGGCAATTTTTTTTTCAAAAATAGGTCTAATTTTTCAAAAGAAGGCTAAAATTTTTCAAAAATAGGCCCTACAAGCCCCAAAGGATTTGGGGTCAGTACTTGGATGGGTGACCGCTTCTAGCCCGAATTATTCTAAGTCCCTCGATTCTTGATACGGCGGCGGCGGCGACGACAGCGTGATCTTTTTATAATATAGAGAGATAGAGAGATATATCAGACATGAACCATATTTATATAAGCGATATGTGATACACAATTCAAAACTGTAATTCGGACAGTTTCTTTTTTTTGTCTCCCCTCATCAACCGTTATCACAACCGCTGCGTTTTCGTTACTATTAACTAAACCACCCAATCTTATCTAGTATCAGTCCTTATCTATAAGGAGGAACCGGCGGTACCGTTAAATCATTCGAGCACAATATTTCATAAATTGCTTGTTCACATTTTCGATGAGAAACCAGTACAAATGAAATTTTTACAAAAGTTTTTTGTAAAAATTTGTAAAAGAAAGGCAAAATTTTTCAAAAATAGTATCAAACTTGTCAAAAATAGTACCAAACTTGTCAAAAATAGGCCTAAATTTTTCAAAAATAGGTAAAATTTTTTTTTAAATACGTCTAAACTTGTCATACATAGACCTAAATTTGTCAAAAATAGGCAATTTTTTTTCTAAAATAGGCAAATTTTTTCATAAACAGACAAAATTTTAAAAAAATAGTCAATTTTTTAAAAAATACACCAAATTTTTTAAAAAATCAGTCTAATTTTTCAAAAATATGACTAAAAATTTCAAAAATAGGCAAATAAAAAAAATACACCAAAATTTTTCAAAAATAAGACTAAACTTGTCAAAAACCAACCAAAATTTTTCTAAAATAGGTATAATTTTTCAAAAATACGCCTAAATTTTTCTAAAATAGGTATGATTTTTTAAAAATAGGCCTAAATTTGTCAAAAATTGGCAATTTTTTTTTCAAAAATAGGTCTAATTTTTCAAAAGAAGGCTAAAATTTTTCAAAAATAGGCCCTACAAGCCCCAAAGGATTTGGGGTCAGTACTTGGATGGGTGACCGCTTCTAGCCCGAATTATTCTAAGTCCCTCAATTCTTGATACGGCGGCGGCGGCGACGACAGCGTGATCTTTTTATAATATAGAGAGATAGAGAGATATATCAGACATGAACCATATTTATATAAGCGATATGTGATACACAATTCAAAACTGTAATTCGGACAGTTTCTTTTTTTTGTCTCCCCTCATCAACCGTTATCACAACCGCTGCGTTTTCGTTACTATTAACTAAACCACCCAATCTTATCTAGTATCAGTCCTTATCTATAAGGAGGAACCGGCGGTACCGTTAAATCATTCGAGCACAATATTTCATAAATTGCTTGTTCACATTTTCGATGAGAAACCAGTACAAATGAAGTTGAACCTAAATTGAAGAGATCTTGCTTAATAAACAAAAAAATGAAAAGCAATTATTTTACAGAAAAAGAGCTCAGTTTACATTAATAATCAAAAGGACATATTATTCGCAGTTTTTTTAAAGTCAAATTCGTAATTATAGTATGATCTTGACTAGCGATAGCTCATTTTGTTCGTTAAAAGACGTTTTATGAGTCCGCCGTGGAATTTACATAATTTTACTTCTCAATTAGGAGGAATATTTTGTTAACTTAGTAACTTTGTTTTTCTTTCATAAACAAATGGAATTTATTTGTGAACGATAAATATAATCGCAAAGATTAACTGATATATTTATACAGTATTTATCAAGAAATAAAATGAGCAATCACTTATCAAGATCGAACTATAATTACAAATTTTATTTCGATAAATGCTACGAGTAATATGGCCCATTGGTTATTAGCGTAAAATGAGTTATTTTTTTTTTGTAAATTAATATCTATATATATTTTTTACATGATCTAATCTATTTAATTCTGATTCTCTTTCATTTACTCTATTTTGTACACTGAATGTGTTAATGGCCGATATTCAACAGGTGGTATCAATTTGCTACATAACCTCAAAACTTCAAATATAATTTACTTGAAAACAGGTCAATTAAATTTAATTAAATTTTAGGATATTGTTTGTTCAATAATGTTGCATTAATTTACAGAAATATATTATTTTTTAACTACTCATTACGAAAATAAATATATATAAAGTTTCGAGATGGTAGCCGAACAATTTTTACACCATATTTTGTCTCAATTTAACTCAGTGAACAGAGTTGCTATTAACACAGAATGAGTTAAATCAAAAGTTCCGAACAATTGTGTTTAACGAGCTCAATTTTTAACAGTGCATTGATAACATATAAATGCTTTAGTAATATTTTAATAAATATTTGGTTTCTGAGTTCGATGCTAATCGACGAAATAGTCACTTTCTCATATCACAATTTGATTCATAATCTCCCAAAGATTGTAATCATCGACGTTATAAATCTCGTTTAGTCAAATATGGTAACTTTTGTAGTTTTTCCTGAAGAGGACATTTGTCACTCTTGTACCAGGCTGAGAGGAGGGTGTAAGATTTCGTCGCATTATTTTCGTGGAGGTATTGGCACAAATCACAAATGACCCTTTGACCCGCTGGAACGACTTTGTAATACTGTTTCCACTCAAAATATTTTTCGTATTCTTTTGGTTCTCGAATAAGTCTCTTCAGGTATTCCGCAAGTTCCTTTGGGCTATCAAAGTCCAAAGCGTTAATGTAGGATTTAGGCGGTGCAAAACGACTGTAGTTTGCACCTCCGTACACAATTGGTACCACATCGTACCTGAAAAGAAAAAAAAATAGACTCAATGAAAAACATGAATTACGAAATATCCACTGGCTCATAACGCTTCACCATGAATTTAACTAACTAAATGCAATTAGATTAGGGAACTAAGATCATTGATTTTCAATAATAATAATATTAATAAAAATAAAAACACTATTAATGATAATGCCAAAAGGGCTATTTATAAATTAGTTACAAAAATAGTTACACAAACTTTTGGATAGCTTAATTTTTTTATCTTATGGAAATGAGTTGGCTTTATCGAATGCATATAATTTTTCATGTAATAATATTTTTTTGCGTTTTTTAATTCTTTTTTATTTTGAGAAATAGGAGCTATGTCCCGACATTAAGATATGATTCGATATATCATTTCAATATTACGCATAAGAAGGTTAGCTAAGGTTAATGATTAATTAAACAGTTTCATAAAAACAGCCCAACAATTTTCTATAAACGAACATTATCGAAGACACTTTATACGAAAAAAAACAAAATAACAATTCATCTGAGAGTATATTTATAAATTATTTTATCATTGAATTTAAAAATTGAATTTTTAAATTCAATGATTGAATTTAAAAATTGAATTTAAAAATTGAATTTTTAAATTCAATGATTGAAGCAAGATATCATTGAACAAAAATTGAAACAAGATATTATTGAATTTAAAAATTCAATGATATCTTGCTTCAATCATTGAATTAAAAAATTCAATTCTCTTGATTTCTCAACACTGAGAAATCAAGATATCATTGAATTTAAAAATTCAATTACGTAACATTGAGCACTTTGGTATGAGAAAACACTGAGAAATCAAGATATCATTGAATTTAAAAATGATATCTTGATTTCTCAATGTTGTCAAAGTGCTCAAATGTTACGTAATCGAATTTTTGAGTGGGAATGTATTTGTTAACTTTGTGAAGTTACATGCGCCTTTAAAGTCAGTCACTTATTTAAATCGATTGATGTTCTACTGAACAGAAACGTGTCAAAATTATCATATCTATTTTGTCAAGTCTGCCAGACGTTGAAAAATAATGTTTGCTGCATTGCAGTCACATATACGAGACTTCAGTCACGCATGTATGACACAGAACAAACATGGAGAGAACAAAGCTACTATCTGTTCCAAAATTATTATTACTTCAAGGCATTATAGAGTTTCTCGGTCACGTAGTCGAGGCACATGCTGTTCTCGAACGAGAGATAGAAGTAATAGTTAGGTTCGAGGACTTCGCGAAAACAGTCATCGCCCTTCGGACATCCTTGCTTTCCACATCTTCCGAAAATGTCAACATCAACGTGTCTCGCAAGTTCATCGACGTATTTCTCTCGTTTGCTCTTCGTATGACAATTGCTTACGAGCCAAGCAGCTGTCTTCGTCTTTGTCCTTTTAATCTGCGTATTTTCCTTGTCCTTACGAGTGATCAATGATCCAGAATCTGCGCATCGAAAGAAAATGATTAAATCAAAATGTTGAAAATGATCAGTTTTTAAGAAAATTAAATTTATTTATTTATTTATTTATTTATTTATTTATTTATTTATTTATTTATTTATTTATTTATTTATTTATTTATTTATTTATTTATTTATTTATTTATTTATTTATTTATTTATTTATTTATTTATTTATTTATTTATTTATTTATTTATTTATTTATTTATTTATTTATTTATTTATTTATTTATTTATTTATTTATTTATTTATTTATTTATTTATTTATTTATTTATTTATTTATTTATTTATTTATTTATTTATTTATTTATTTATTTATTTATTTATTTATTTATTTATTTATTTATTTATTTATTTATTTATTTATTTATTTATTTATTTATTTATTTATTTATTTATTTATTTATTTATTTATTTATTTATTTATTTATTTATTTATTTATTTATTTATTTATTTATTTATTTATTTATTTATTTATTTATTTATTTATTTATTTATTTATTTATTTATTTATTTATTTATTTATTTATTTATTTATTTATTTATTTATTTATTTATTTATTTATTTATTTATTTATTTATTTATTTATTTATTTATTTATTTATTTATTTATTTATTTATTTATTTATTTATTTATTTATTTATTTATTTATTTATTTATTTATTTATTTATTTATTTATTTATTTATTTATTTATTTATTTATTTATTTATTTATTTATTTATTTATTTATTTATTTATTTATTTATTTATTTATTTATTTATTTATTTATTTATTTATTTATTTATTTATTTATTTATTTATTTATTTATTTATTTATTTATTTATTTATTTATTTATTTATTTATTTATTTATTTATTTATTTATTTATTTATTTATTTATTTATTTATTTATTTATTTATTTATTTATTTATTTATTTATTTATTTATTTATTTATTTATTTATTTATTTATTTATTTATTTATTTATTTATTTATTTATTTATTTATTTATTTATTTATTTATTTATTTATTTATTTATTTATTTATTTATTTATTTATTTATTTATTTATTTATTTATTTATTTATTTATTTATTTATTTATTTATTTATTTATTTATTTATTTATTTATTTATTTATTTATTTATTTATTTATTTATTTATTTATTTATTTATTTATTTATTTATTTATTTATTTATTTATTTATTTATTTATTTATTTATTTATTTATTTATTTATTTATTTATTTATTTATTTATTTATTTATTTATTTATTTATTTATTTATTTATTTATTTATTTATTTATTTATTTATTTATTGCAAGTTGACAAATACAATAAAATTTTGTTAAGTGAGAAACAGAATGAAAAATATTCTTGCAAGTATCAAAACCATTTCTGTCCACCAGTTCCCTTCGAAATCAGGTTAAGGCGCTTTCGTGGGAGCTACGTTTCAATTCTAATTGGATCCCTCTTTAGAAATTTAATTCAAATTCTTCAAAGGCGCTTTATACTCTCCACAAAGTCCAAAAAAAATCAATCTAAGAATCCCTCGATAACGTTTCACTTTTTTTCGTAAGAACATATTGTATCGGATGAACGAAAGAATTTTTTTAAGGGCCTCCATTTTTTAGTGTCACGTTTTTTTTTGTATTATATATATTAAACATTTTTTAGAATAACAATCCCTAACATTTCCAGACTTTTTTGTTGCACGTGCACATTAAAAAATAAATGCAGGTCCGAAAATATATTATAGATTTTTTTTCGTCTTATTTATTTTTAATATACACTGATATTGTGAAAATAATTTTACTAGAAATTTTATTTCCAAAAATTAATAGAGTCTCAAAATTTGAGTTGGAACTAAAATAAGTGTGAATCAGTACAAATTGTGCAATCAAGTTTGTGAACATGAGGGTCAGAAGACGAGCGGGATATGTGCCAAACGCTTGCATATAGATTTCATTGGCATAGAACTTTAGAGATCGTATCATCACGATAATTATAAATAGACATTTCTATTAGTAATTATCGTATTGGAGTAACATTTCGAAAGTACGATGTAAAATATATTTTTAAACGATATATTTAATTTAAAATGTAATAGAAAAATGTAAATAAATTTTTCAAATTTAATGTAAGACTTTAATACTATTTTTTAAATAGTTAAAAAAAATTAATTCTAGTGTTACGAATGGAATAGGTTTACCAAATCCCATATATTTTTTCGTGTGTTTTTTCTTCATGATTAACAGTCCTGAAGGAAATTGGAAATAGCTCATGATTACGTCATCGTTTTATCTCTTAATCAGCAAACAGGCTAAATTCTCCATTTTACAGATAACACTGTTTTTTGTTAAGTTGCTAATAACCATTGTACAAAAGAATGCAACGTAGAACCTTGTACATTGTTTCCTCATTCTTTTTCGCTTTTTACAAAGCCGCCTCTATGAGGAAGTTTCTTTATTTTATTTTTGGCTTTCTCATAGAGGAAACTTTGCGAAAGATAAAAATTATTGACGAAGGTGATGATTTCTGACGTTTTACGAAATCCACAGCAACACCAATAAATTTTCTAAAAATTCAAAATCACGTAAAATCCGAACCGCTTTACCGATCATCACCAAATTTGGCACGTAGCCGAGTTGAATGTTATTTTTTCTGTGTAGAAAATTTCAGTCGATAAGTTGAAATTTTATCTGAATTAGAGCAAATCGAACATTTTTAAAAAAATTCAAAATCTCATAAAAACCGATCCGCTTTACCGATTCGGCCCAAATTCATTACCAAAGATCGTATCACTTTGTTCAATTTTAATACGAAGTTTCAGTGCGGTAGCTAAAAATTCGTTCGAGCTAAAGCATTTACGTACTTTTTTCAAAATTTCGAAATTCTTATAAAATGTGTTAAGCGATTTTTGTAAAATTCATACCAATTTAAGATTAGCCATTACTGCACATGTTGTTTAAATTTTAGCTGATTCACACATACACACACATACGTGCATCCGGACAATTTTTTAAAATCACTTTTCTCGACGTTTCAGACGATTTTAAACGTTTTGACATGAAAATCTCGAAAAAAAGAAATTCATGAACAAAACTTCCTCTAGGAGGAAGAAAAATTATAATACTTCCACCGAAATTATCCTAAAATTATATTCTGATTGAATCAAACGTGCAACAAAAAAAAAATTAAAAAAATAAATCGAAAGTCGCTTGTCCGGATGAGTCACCTGTTGATTCGTAGAGACTCGTGTTCCAAACAGTGTCGCCATTGGGAGCGACGAGACGTCCATCAATTACCTCCCGAATATCGGAATAAGACCAGACAATATCACTGTCAAGTCTGTACGTCATCGTGACGTTAAAAAAATCGTCATCTAATTTTCGGTAAAGAATCGGCCGATTTTCCGGACTTTCCAGGTTTACAAAAACGTATCTCTGTCCATTTCGTCTAGTGTTTGGAACATCGTGATCGCCGTCCAGATTATTGGTATGAATTAAGACGGCATCAAAGTCCTCGAGATCGACGATCGTACGATCGTGGGTCGCCCAACAATTTCTCGAAATTTCCCGACAGTGTTTGAAAATGTCACCTTTGCCGAAATAAAAATTCTCGTCACCGAACATCGTGTTCCAGAATAATATCTTCTTTGCTGAATCATTCGGATAGTCGGATTCGTCATTTCCGAAATCGAAGCTGCTTATTCGCCACGTTGCAATGCTCACATCGTAATAAGTAGCAAATAGTACGTAGAGTAGTACCACTAAAGTGACACAAGCCACGAGCCAAAATTTGTTCAGACTTTCCCATAATCGCATTTCCAAAATTTAGGGTATCTTCGTTTTAGGTTTTTTTTTTAAGAAAATCCCACGTAGTATTATTGCATTTGCTGCAGAGGAGAAAACGCCCAATTTGTTTTTTTTAGGCCAACCAACAAATTTTTTAAACAGTCATACTTTTTTTCGTCTATTTGTTGCACAAAAGGGAAAGTTTGTCCTTTTTCAAAGCAATATTTTTTTAAATAACTGCCTCACTTTTATTCGGATTGTTGCACCGAATGGAACAATCGGGTTATTGTTCTTCGGATAAATTGTTTTTTTAGACAGCCGCCGCACAATTATCCATTTTGTTGCACAAAAGGGAAAGGTTGTCCTTTTTCGTAACAATAATTTTATTTAACGACTGCCGCACTTTTATTCCATTTGTTGCACAGGAGATAAAACGTTGTATTTTTATTTAATTTTTTCACTATCGAACAGATTTTTTTAAAACACTCGCACCGTCATTCCATTTGCTTCACAAAAGTAGACGCTTAGATTGTCTTTAGGTTAGATAAGCGAAAAGTAAAAAAAATTTGAAATCACAACTCATGCCCGTATAAAGAACATTTGCAGCGACAGTAAAATTTTTTTTTTGACCTGGTAAACATTTTTTCTGGCCTAGCAAATTTTCTTTTTTTTTATTTTATTCAATTTTAATAAATTTTCTTTATTTTATTTTATTCAATTTTAATAAATTTTCTTTATTTTATTTTATTCAATTTTAATAAATTTTCTTTATTTTATTTTATTCAATTTTAATAAATTTTCTTTATTTCATTTTATCCAATTTTAATAAATTTTCTTCATTTCATTTTATTCAATTTTAATAAATTTTCTTTATTTCATTTCATTCAATTTTAATAAATTTTCTTTATTTTATTTTATTCAATTTTAATAAATTTTCTTTATTTCATTTTATCCAATTTTAATAAATTTTCTTCATTTCATTTTATTCAATTTTAATAAATTTTCTTTATTTTATTTTATTCAATTTTAATAAATTTTCTTTATTTTATTTTATTCAATTTTAATAAATTTTCTTTATTTTATTTTATTCAATTTTAATAAATTTTCTTTATTTTATTTCATTCAATTTTAATAAATTTTCTTTATTTTATTTTATTTAATAAAAAAAAATTATTTTTATTTATTAAAAAAAAAAAAATTCACCATACGAAAGCTGATTCTTTTTGATAGTGACTTCTTAATGAATACTGACAAACTGTTCTGCTGCGCTCGAAGCCGAGTGAACCGAGGCTGAATACTGAAAATATATCCAACGAGATAAGAGAGGAAACGAAACAGTCTCTAATGTTAGAAATGGAGTTACGGTCCTAGTCGCCTTTCGTAGAAGCCGTTGGCGTACTCGTTGATTTCTAGCTCGGCACGGAAATCGCGGTTTGTGAAAGTAACAAACACTGGCATATCATAATATCAACTATGTGCAGCGAGAAATCGCGAATGACCTGCCTGCCTGCTAGCCTATGATGGAAATGTCCCCTCAGTGCAACTCCCCACTAAATGCAATGCCCCTTCTACTTTTAGATTTTCCTCCTACTGCTCGGCCTCGTTAAATCTACCTACGGGCATTGCGTAAAAAAAGTAGCATCGTATTTCTCTAGTAATAAAAACAGTAGTGTACATAGATAATGGAATTCTTTTTCTTAGGCGGATTTAACAGTAGATACCCATAATTACCTAGAGCCTGGGGCGATAAAAGTTTGGAGTTGAAAAATTTTCCGACGTTATACCGAGTTTAAATTAGCCTAGTTAAAAATAATGTATATATAATAAATTCTATTTTTTCTTGGGCTACAATATTTTTAATAATTTTATCTTAATTTTTGAATTCTCGATATTATTGCAATTGTCTTTGTATCGACAACAAATATTTATGTTACTGTCTATTAAAGAAAAAAAAATTATTAATTCAAAATTTTAGTTAAATATTGTTTCTAAATGTTACGGAAAAGGCGGAAAAATTTTCAAGGCGGAACATTTTTCGACATTATATTGTTTAACATTTTTTTAAATAAAAAAAGCTTAAAATTCATTACACATAAATTAACGAATGCGAAAAATTAATGAACGACAAACAGAATAATTTTAAATATTTAGATTTCAATAGCGCTCTCTTAGTCCGGCAAATATCAAAATACCAAATCGAAAATTAAAAAAAAAACTTTATTTTTCGTTTTCGAAAAAAATATACCAGTAAAAAAAATCAATTGATACTGAATTTATATTCGCTTATCAGAAATGTTTGATGCTTTAGTGTATATAACATTAAGCTCCGAAATCCAATTATTCTGTTTTTGTTTTTATTATTAACAAAATACACAACTTCACGATCTTCACTGTGAATAATGATAGAAAATTTTTTAAAAAGCTTAAAATTCATTTTAAAAAATGAATGAATGCAAAACGGCAAACAGAATAATTTTCAATGTTTAGATTTCAATAGAATTCTCTCAGTCCGGCAAATATAAGAATACCAAGGGAAGAATTTAAAAAATTTAGTTTTTATTTTCCTTTTTGAAAAAAAATATCCAAATAAAAAAACAATAAATTGATGCTGAATTTGTGTTCGCTTATCACAAATGTTTCACGTTTTAGTGCATACAACATTAAGCTCCGAAATCTAATCAATTTATTATTAACAAAATACACAACTTCACGATCTTCGCTATCAATAATGTTAAAAAGATAATAAAAATAAAATAAAATCCATTTAAAAAATCAACGAATGCAAAACGGCAAACAGAATAATTTTAAATGTCTAGATTTCAATTTCAATTCTCTCAGTTCGGAAAATATGTCCGGCAAACACCAAGACGAGAATTTAAAAAATTAAATTGTTATTTTTCGTTTTCAAAAAAATCATACAAGTAAAAAAAAATTGATACTGAATTTGTGTTCGATTATTCGAAATATATGACGTCTTAGTATATAACATTAATCTACGAAACCCAATTAGATAGTTAATTCGAGTTAATGAGCAGTTGAAGCTCAAGTTACACAGACAGCAATATGAACTGTTTTTATCGGTTATGGAAATGCCACGGGACATACGTCACCGATCACCAGTAGCTACTCTTCACTATCTCGCGTCAATGTGCTAGAAACCTCGTGCTCCGCTGTCCGTCACTTTGAAACTCGTATTTAATTGATCCTAACGCCTATCCAATGACAAGGACGAATATACGACTATACTAAAATATAGGTTATAGTTGATGCACCGCAGATACGTTCGTTATTGCATACATGGGCTTTTGCGGGGATCGTATGTTTCCAGTGATAGATTATAAATGATGAACCGATATCTCATCGACGCGACGATTTTGAATAACACACAATATTAGAACGGGACATTTTGCACTAAATCTGCATTTGACAATCACTGTACAATAGTTCAAACTACTATATACGCAATGGCTGCACCGATTGCTATTCACAGTCATAATACAACCTACACGTAAATCAAACGTTGCGCTCTAACGAACAAGACAATTGATCTGACATTTCCGGAGTGTCTTTATGCACGTGATTTTTTTAAATCTATTCTACATTATTATCTGAACAAGCAATAGTTTTTAGGATATTAATTTATTTATTGCTTTCTCATAGAGGAAGCTTTGTTTTCATGAAATTTTTGTTTCTCGATTTTCATGTCAAAATGTTTAAAACGGTCTGAAACATCGAGAAAAGTAGTTTAGAAAAATTGTCCGGATGTATCTATGTATGTGCGTGTGCGTGTGCGTGTGCGTGTGCGTGTGCGTGTGCGTGTGCGTGTGCGTGTGCGTGTGCGTGTGCGTGTGCGCGTGTGCGTGTGCGTGCGCGTGCGCGTGTGCGTGCGCGAGCGAGTGCGCGTGCGCGTGCGCGTGCGCGTGTGCGTGCGCGTGTGTGTGCGCGTGTGCGTGCGCGTGCGCGTGTGCGTGCGCGTGTGCGTGCGCGTGTGCGTGCGCGTGCGCGTGCGCGTGTGCGTGCACGTGTGCGTGTGCGTGTGCGTGTGCGTGTGCGTGTGCGTGTGCGTGTGCGTGTGCGTGTGCGTGTGCGTGTGCGTGTGCGTGTGCGTGTGCGTGTGCGTGTGCGTGTGCGTGTGCGTGTGCGTGTGCGTGTGCGTGTGCGTGTGCGTGTGCGTGTGCGTGTGCGTGTGCGTGTGCGTGTGCGTGTGCGTGTGCGTGTGCGTGTGCGTGTGCGTGTGCGTGTGCGTGTGCGTGTGCGTGTGCGTGTGCGTGTGCGTGTGCGTGTGCGTGTGCGTGTGCGTGTGCGTGTGCGTGTGCGTGTGCGTGTGCGTGTGCGTGTGCGTGTGCGTGTGCGTGTGCGTGTGCGTGTGCGTGTGCGTGTGCGTGTGCGTGTGCGTGTGCGTGTGCGTGTGCGTGTGCGTGTGCGTGTGCGCGTGCGCGTGTGCGTGCGCGTGCGCGTGCGCGTGCGCGTGCGCGTGCGCGTGCGCGTGCGCGTGTGCGTGCGCGTGTGCGTGCGCGTGTGCGTGTGCGTGTGCGTGTGCGTGTGCGTGTGCGTGTGCGTGTGCGTGTGCGTGTGCGTGTGCGTGTGCGTGTGCGTGTGCGTGTGCGTGTGCGTGTGCGTGTGCGTGTGCGTGTGCGTGTGCGTGTGCGTGTGCGTGTGCGTGTGCGTGTGCGTGTGCGTGTGCGTGTGCGTGTGCGTGTGCGTGTGCGTGTGCGTGTGCGTGTGCGTGTGCGTGTGCGTGTGCGTGTGCGTGTGCGTGTGCGTGTGCGTGTGCGTGTGCGTGTGCGTGTGCGTGTGCGATGAAAGGCCAAAAATTCATATAACTGTAATTTATAAAGTATTCGACCGAATCAGCTAAAATTTAAACAACATGTACAGTACTGGCTAATCTTCAATTGGGGGCAAAACGGTTCGGATTTAATGGGATTTTGAAATTGTTCTTATTCAAGGTGATGTCTTTTTTTCAATTTTATAACTATCATTTATTTTCGGCATCATACATGGTTACAATTATGTATTGAATTATCGTTTTTCTTTCTCTATTTGATAATTTGTTACCAAATTTTATATCTTCATGATTCAAATTTCTATACATATGAGATTTTAAAATTCTTATTTAAAATAAGCATATATTAATATATAATATATAAGATAAGAATGCAGTAAAACTTTGCACATTGCTTCGTGACCAATAACACGCAGAAAGTGAAAAGCAAAAATTTAAAAAATGGAAAAGCAAAAGTACGATTTTATATTGTTAATTTTTGGGGTGTTTTTTAAAATACTTTTCGATTAAAGCCTAAAACTAAAATTCGTTTACGTTTCTTGGTAATACTCTTTTTTTTTAATCAAAATTGTAGCGACAAATTCTTCATTAAAAAAAAAAAGAATCCAAAAAGTTTTAAAAAATCGGAATAACATTATTTCATGATGCGGTCATATATGATATTATGATTTCATATGCGGATATATTTTAAAAAATAAATAAGGTGGCACTCTTAAGTTTTCATCATTTGGTTTCAATAAAAGGGTCAAAATTTCAAACTTTAATTTCCTTCAATGTTGCTCTTGTAAAATTGTAATGTTTGCACCTCATACATATTTATTGGACGTACTTCAAATAACTAAAAGCTTAAAAAGCTTTTAGTATTCTCCTGAATTAATTACTTAGCAAATGGCGACGTGAATTAATTCGTAATTTCATGTTCTGAATCACAGTAAATGTACAAATATATTTCTGTTTCTCTTTGCTCATTATAAAATAATAAAACTTGTTAACATTAAAGAATTCTATTCATTTTGGAATATTCGGTCTTGAGACGTCATCGCGTTTCTGATATGTAAAAATTTTGCTTATCATTGTACGTGTCGCTAGCTAAAAAATTATGAAGGAGCAGACAAGTTCGCCAAATATAGTGAGCAACAAAAACTGAACTATGAAAATATTTTTATTTTTTATTATTTTTTTTTTAACATTATATTCTCACTGTTTTTTCATCCAAACTGTTTTTATTTAAAAAAGCGATATTTTGCGACTAAAAAAAGAATCTCTACGTGAATAAATTAAGTCAATATCGCCGCCATAAAAAAATCCAGTGTACATCTCTACCACATGGAATAACTTTTCAAATAACACGATTATTAACCGACAGTCTTAATTAATCGTAAACCCTTAGACTTGCAATTTTCGGTATTTTAATTATGGTAAAAAATATTAATTATTTTGATTTTGTGTTTATGATTGATAATTTTTTTTTCTGCCACGCACGCTTTGCGTGCATAAAACACCTATTTGCAGATCTTCCGAGACAGTACTCTACGGAAAACCTTTTTCGGAGCCCATGTGATTGAAGCTGCAAACTCATCCTCGTGAGAAAAAGTTTTTCCGCACTTGAATCATAATATACTATAGTACGAATCGATTGCAGGTAAGTTGTGAAAAGAAGCTTTTCCCACATGGCTTTCGTTTTCTCATCTTACCGATGCAGCTTGAATGAAGAAAAACTGCAAGACACGCTGGCCTTGATAATAAACGCAACATTCATGAAAGAATGAAAGGCGAGGCTTGAAAAATTACAAGATGGAAATAAGTGGTGTGGTTAAAAGATTTGACGACGTCGACGAAAACTCTTTTTATAAATTGTATTGGTAAATCACAAAGTATCGATGTTAATGTGTAATAAAAAATTGTCACTATGATCCGTGTGTAAAGGGTTGACATTACCCCTGATGTTTTTCAAAATGCCGAACGTTGCTGTAATAGCTTTAACAAACTTTGGATTTGTTTAGTCGTTTTTTAATTGAAACGCTGAAGCGAGGTGATATGGTCGATCTTGTATCGAGATCGAATCGCTAAAACGTGCTGATACGGTCGGTTTTGATCAAAAGCGATATGAACATAGCACGCATGCATTTGTTTAAGGAACAAACAATACCGGAATCATATGTTTCGTTTCAAGCCCTGATAAAAATCCACCTACACTGATGAGTCACAACTTCGCAGCTTAGTGAACAACGCACAAACTGTTGCATTCGGATGAGCGAAAGGCTCATCCGATGAGTCGATGAATTCAAGATTGCGAATCAACTGAATCACGACATGCGCGTCTAAGCTGCCAGGTAATCGTTCATTAGCCGTTCATAAAAGGTTGTGAAAAATAAATTCTGTTTTAATCAGCAAGTGGCGCCCTCGCGACTTAACGAAGGGTGTTTCATTCACGATGAAAGCAAAGAGCACTGCATACTCGACAGCAACCTGGAAAATACAGCTTGACCACTGTAATAAGAGTAAACGATAACATTGAGTTGCAACAGAATTAGAAAGTTTAGACTCAAACCTGATTTCTAACTATGATTATAATAAGTTTCAATGTTGATCCAAGTTTAAACTTAGTTTCAATTTTGAGTCAAGTTTAGACTTAGTTTCAATTTTGAACCAAGTTTGGACTTAGCCCTAATTTTGAACCAAGTTTGGACGGAGTCCAAATTTTGAACCAAGTTTAGACTTAATTCCAATTTTAAACCAAGTTTTGACTAAGTTCCGATCTCGAATCAAGTTTTAATTAAATCCCAATTTTGAACCAAATTTAGACTTAGTCCCAATTTTGAACCAAGATTAGACTTTATTCCAATTGAAAACCAAGTTTTGACTAAGTCCCAATATTGAACTAAGTTTTGAGTAAATTCCAATCTTGAACCAAGTTTTGACTAAATTCCGATCTTGAACCAAGTTTTGACTGAATCCCAATTTTGAACCAAGTTTAGACTTAGTCCCAATTTTGAACCAAGTTTAGACTTAGTCCCAATTTTGAACCAAGTTTAGACTTAATTTTAAACCAAGTTTTGACTGAGTCCCAATTTTGAACCAAATTTGAATAAGTTCCAATTTTGAATCAAGTTTTGTATAAGTTCCAATTTTGAATCATGTTTTGACTAAATCCCAATTTTAAACCAAGTTTTGACTAAGTTCCAAGTTTGAACCAAGTTTTGATTAAGTTCCAATTTTGAACCAAGTTTTGACTAAATTCCAATTTTGAATCAAGTTTTGACTAAATTCCAATTTTGAACCAAGTTTTAAGTAAATTCTCATTTTGAACCAAGTTTCGACTAAGTCCCAATTTGGAACCAACTTTTGACTAAGTTCCAATTTTTAACTCCATTGCAAATTTGGGACAAAAAGTTCGATCCTGAAACGTTTTCTGGCAAAATGAACAATGCCGACAGCTTTTACCTATTTACATTTTTTCCTGATTGGTTTTGTAAAAATTGTTCGAGAGATAAAAAATGTTGAAGTCTATAATTTGCGAAGATGATGGGAGTTTAGATGCTCTTAATGCTTAGCTATATAGTCAAGACAATGCTAACCAACAGCGACGAAGAGTTAATTGCCGTCTGTGAGAAATTACATGAACAATGTGACAGTCCTTGACCCAGCGGAATCCCACACCCATTTTCTGCGAAGTATGTTCAGTTGCAAGCGCATGACTCGTCAGTTGTACACCTCTTCGTTCTATCGATTTAGCAAAATGGGCCATTCGCGTGCTGGCTTCTTTTTCCTTTTTTTTGCTAGCACTAAGGATGATAGGTTTTCCCTTGATTGTAGGAAATTTCCCAGCAGAACTGGATAAACCGGTTATTAAATTAGATGTGGCGTTGGGTGCACAGGGCACGTTTTGTCGACTGAGGTAAACTTGATTGGATAATGTGCAGAGTTGTGCAATCTCGTTTCCAGGACAAAAGTAATATAGATACAGATTTTTGTAGAGGCATTTACAATCTACTTGTTTTATAACAACCGGATTACTTCAACCATTCTTGGTGATGGCAATCATAGCACTTTTTTAGAGTAGAGATTAGTCAGTAAAACAATTGTTGATTACCAATTGTTGATAATCATAAAAATCAACTCACTCACGTAATCCTAAAGTCATAAGTTAATTTAGCGTGAAAGCCTTCTACAGAAAATCCACCACCTGAAAAAAATTCGACCATCAGATGATCCACATTTAAAAAAAAGAAGAGACGTGTCTGGTTATCCCGTAGTCATAGGCATATTCGTATCCCCATCAGTTGTCCCTTGAGTTGACAATCATTCTATCATTTACCCCAACATGAGCAGCGGCCTTCAGGACTCCCGGAAATGCTTCAATGATCCAAAAATTCCAATCTAAAACGTAGATTCTACAATCACAAAAAAGTGTCTAATGTGACCATCAGATGATCCACATTGAAAAAAAGAAGAGACGTGTCTAGTTATCGCGTAGTCATAGGTATATGGCTGTCCCCATCAGTTGTCCCTTGACTTGCCAATCATTCCATCATTTACCCCAATATGAGCAGCGGACTTCAGGATCCCCGCAAATGCTTCAATGGTCCAAAAATTCCACTCTAAAATGTAGATTCTACAATCGCAAAAAAGTAGGTAATGTGACCATCGATGATCCACATTGAATAAAAAGGAGAGACGTGTGTGGTTATCCCGTAGACATAGGCATATTTGTATCCCCATCAGTTGTCCCTTGAGTTGCCAATCATTCTATCATTTACCCCAACATGAGCGGCGATCTTGAGGATTCCCGCAAGCCCATAGTTGAAGAGAACAGCCGGGGATCTGCTTCTGTGTTCAACAGACAACGGCCTCTCACTCTTACCAGCTTGCCCTGTTTTTCTCAGCCATTCATCTCCCTCAAACCCTGGTAAGAATCCCTTTTGGTGTTTGCCCGTTCGCTCTCCGGTCAGTGAGGGTAGAAGTGTATCTTTTCGACCGGAATCGAAGTCGCTCGGCCTTCCAGTCGAGCGACCAGCCAACTACCCTTCCCTTCTTCACCCTCGAGTGCACTACCTCGAAACTTTCCGTCGAGGAGCTCGCGGCCGGCAGTCCTCTTGCATTTCACAAGATGCCCCGCAGTCCGCATAGTTGAATTCAGCGACAGAATGACGGGGAGGGTTCGGGAGACACCAGAAGTAGGGGATAGTGATTTCTACTGATGGCTATATATCTTTCTCTGCTCTGGTGTGAAAACGGATGTCACTATCTCATGGTATCGGGACAAACACGACGGATTTCGTTACTGATTAACTCCTCGCGTCTTTTCCGTCACTGTCTTCACCATTCAGTCGTGTGGTTGCCATTAAAACTTTCTCCACCCTGCCGCGTATTCTTTCATAAAGTTTGTGAATACAGAACAAAATTCCAACAATGCCATTCTTCGTTGCGTCCTATTGGATACAAACTTCTTTGTTGAAAGTTGTACACCTTTTGGACTTAATGACATCCTTGTTGGAGCCCAGTTTTTACGATGTTATTACTACAATGAAGATATCATGTCAGAATATCCCCGCGAGAAATATCTCAGGAATGATGTCTTGTGTGGATATATCGACTGTGGAAAATCCGGAGTTTGGATATTTTGGTATAAGATAGTCTCTCGGGATTGTATCTTAGGATTGAAAAGCGGTAACGACCTAACGACAGAAATAGGGAACTCTTGTATGCCCGCGAATTTTGAGGAAGATGGAAAACCGGTGAAAAGAAGGAAACAGGTTAAACTAGGTACCTCCAGTTTCGTGCATCGACGCGAGACATAAATGTTACCCAATTTCGGTCTCCGGC
Organism: Ephialtes manifestator; assembly: GCA_963970395.1. Classification (NCBI taxonomy): domain Eukaryota; kingdom Metazoa; phylum Arthropoda; class Insecta; order Hymenoptera; family Ichneumonidae; genus Ephialtes; species Ephialtes manifestator. Next base: position 18,472,095 of record OZ019980.1, read on the forward strand.
GGATTTTGCCGAGGAACAAGGCGGCCCGAGGGGTTCACCTCTTTATTCTCTCATGAAATTGACAGGGAAATGGATGTACATATAACGATCAGACTTGGAATACACTTACGGCGAATGTTGAAACTGGTTTCACGAAGCAGTGACAAGCTTAGCGCATACTCACACTGGCGTCTATCCGACGCTATCAATCCCTCGGTTCCCTCAGTCGCGAGGGAATCTATTCGACGTTAAAAATAAATTATACTGGGGTGGTCGGAGAAAAATGGTTTGTTTGGAGAAAAAAACTTTTAAATGCCTGGGTTAGGTTAGTTCTAGCACACATTAAAATTTGTTGCCGCAGAAATCGCTTACTTTAATCACTGCCGATTCGGTGGCGTCACTAATCGGTTAATTAGCGTTACCAATCGATTAATTAGCTTTATCAATCGGTTAATTAGCCGTATCAAACGATTTATTAATTACACCAGCTGGTTAGTTAGCCCTACTAATAGATTGGTTTCCTTGTCAATCGGTTAGGTAGACGTATCAACCTGTTAGTTAGCCGCATCAATCAGTTAGTTAGCCGTATCTATCAATTAGTTAGCCGTATCAATCGATGAGTTAGCCTATCAATCCGTTAGTTAGCCGTATCAATCGGTTAGTTAGCCGTATCAATCGATTTATTAATTATACCAGCTGGTTAGTTAGCCCTACTAATAGATTGGTTTCCTTGTCAATCGGTTAGTTAGACGTATCAATCTGTTAGTTAGCCACATCAATCAGTTAGTTAGCCGTATCTATCAATTAGTTAGCCGTATCAATCGATGAGTTAGCCTATCAATCCGTTAGTTAGCCGTATCAATCGGTTAGTTAGCCGTATCAATCGGTTTGTTAGCCGTATCGATCGGTTAATTAGTCGTATCAATCGGTTAGCCGCATCAATCGGTTAGTTAGACGTATCAATCAGTTAGTCAGCCTTACAAATGGCTTGATCAGCTTACCAATCGGTCGAGTGACTTATTAATCGGTTAAATGGATCACCAAATAATAAGTTGACGTTGTCAATCGGCCAATTTTGAAGTCAACCAATGAAACCTCGTTCATGAACACAATTACTGTTTTAAGCCATATACTTAACATGCAAGTCGTTGGCACCAATTATTTCGATGATTTTCTCAAATGAATCCTTTTTTTTCGATTGCCGTACTTCATATATATGCAATATGACAATATATTAATTTTTGAAATATTCTTGTGTTTCAGCTCTGTCGGAAGCGCCGATGTTCGCCGAGCCAATACCAAATGTGACGGTTGCTGTGGGCAGAGACGCAAACTTGCCCTGCGTGATCAACAATCTTGGTAATTACAAGGTAATTGAACGTCGTTGCTGGGCTGCTTCGATTGAGACACGCTTGCTATAAAGTTGCACTGCTATCTTGTCGGGCAGAACACGCATAGACGGTCCTTCACTTCCTTCTAAGTCCAGGACGATCGAATACAAGCTATAGCTATAGTCATCGCAGTGGTGTACAGTTAATGGAGTAATAAGATAAACCGGATTATCTGTCGTGTTTCTATTCGATGTAGTCGTTCACCAATGCCAGACCCTTCCACTGGATTGCCGGATAATCCATCTTTACCGAGTTTCTGATGCTTTCCTAGATGAATCGAATTTCCCTTTCCGCAATATTGACAACACTGGAGGAGGTACGAGAATCACGCGAACCGGAAGCCTGTTATAGCGGAGTGGAAAAGGACAGTGTTATATGGATCGGAGGGCAATGAGGGTCTTTTATTACTTTTTATTGGAATTTAATACAAACGTGTAAGGTTTTGTTCTATTCTTAATTTTTCTTTTGCTTATACCCCGCCAATATCGTTAAGGAAATTTGCTTTTTTCGTTTTCTTTTTAGATGAAAATATCTTCAGCGAGTTACGACTCTTTGGTAACCAATTAATTGAATTTTTACGAAATGTGATCAAAAAATTTTACGTCCCTTTGGAAAAAAGTGAATTTTGACCAAATGTCCTCAAAAAGCGTTTTTATAAAATGACGTCAAAAAGGGTTAGGGCCCTTCGGGGAATAAAGTGAATTTAGTAAAATAAAATCCCGAAACTGAACTGCTAAAGATGTTTAATACTGGATATGACGTATATGAATCCCTTGATAATTCTGTCGTTTTTCGTTGAATATGACTTTTAGGGATAAAAATATATTATTATCCTAGCAAATCCAAAAAAATGTCACTAACACTTCCCGTCCGATCTCTTTATGTCCATGGCATTTTGTTGGACTGTTGGCAAATTATATTCGTCCTCTTCCTTTTTCCGAATCCGAAGAGTGGACAAAATTGGTGTCGGAGGAGAATAAGAGATGAATATAATGGAATCCCTTGCTTCCGCCTCGTCAAACTGGGCCAATCGACGAGGTCGTTACTATCGAGGTTCAGTCGAGAGGAAATGTTGAGAAATTCTTGTACTGTTTCACTTCTTACCTCGATCCGCTCTTATCGTCTGTTTTATAACTATATTTTCTATCATTATCATTATGGTTTTTTTTCCTTTGCATACTTGCTGGTATTTTTTGCAATTCGTTACAGATGCTATTTTTGAACGATATAATTACTATGAAGTTTCACTATTGAGCTGAACTTTATATAAATGATCAACAAAGGCAAATAAAAATTATGATATGATATGGATAAAAAATTTTATATGAGTAAATTAAAAATTTTCTTATATTTTCTACAATTACATCATTCAGCCACAGAAAAACAAAACACCGTAACCATAATATGCCGCTCCATGACTCAGCCATAACTTCAGTTACTCATGAACCTCGCTTTCCAATTCGCACAGACCATCTCCCTTTCACCGCTTCCTCTTTCAATCTTGTCATTGCCTGAATGAATAAAACCTACAATTCTATCGCACAGCCACAGCAAGAAAAAAAAACCGCAACCATAATATGTTGTTCCATGTCTTTAACACAATTTCAGTCACTGATGACCCTCTCTTTTCAATTCTCATAGACCTAACTCCCTCTCATAGCTTCCCTCTTGAATCTTGCCATTACCTGAATGAAAAAACCTACAATTCTATCATTTAGTCACTGCAAGACAAAACACTGTAACCATAATATCCCGTGAAGAAAAATATTAGGGTTGCCCTAAGATAACTTAGGGCCCTATCGGGCTTTAATGTGGACACCATAAAAGGGAGTTCCATATCACTCCCAATTAGGGACCTGCTAAGGAAACTGTAGGGTTTCATGCCGATATTTAATGGGGCTATATTAGGGCAATTAATGAAGGGCCCAGTCAGGCTTAATCATGGCACCAAGTAAAGAAATCAATATTAATTTTGCCACGCAAGGGCCTCATAAGGCAATTCTAGGTTGCCACGGTGAAGTTTAATAAGGGCTTGATAGGGTAATCACTTAAGGGCCCAGTCAGGCTTAATCATGGCACCAAATAAACAAATCAATAATAATTTTGCCAGATAAGAGTCTCCTTAGGCAATTCTAGGTTTCCATGTCGAAGTTTAATAAGGGCTTGATAGGGTAATCACTTATGGGACCAGTCAGGCGTAATCTTGGCACCAAGTAAACAAATCAATAATAATTGTGCCACCTAAGGGTCTCATAAGGCAATTCTAGGTTTCCATGGCGAAATTCAATAAGGGCTTGATAGGGTAATTACTTAAGGGCCCAGTCAGGCCTAACCATGGCATAAAGTAAACAAATCAATAATAAATTTGCCAGATGAGGATCTTATATGGCAATCCGAAGTTTCCATGGCAAAATTGTTGGTCACCTATCCAACTAATGACCGTCAAAGTCAGCCAGGTGGTCACCCATTTTAATACTGGCCCTCAGGTCAGTCAGACAGTCACGCACCTAGATACAACCGAACTAATTCGCGCAAACGATAAAACAAGCAATTTTGTGGAATATAATTATAGATGACAACAACGATACAATGTACCCTATTCGATATAACCAATTCCTGTAAAAAAATAACTGAATGTGCTTTTATTTTTACACATCAAACGCAGTCATGTAAATCTATCAAGTTCGGACTATATTACATTAATTTTATTTCATATTTCATATTACAGGCATTCAAATAGACACAAAAAATTGCATATTCATATGATTTGAATGGCCAAGAGAGCAAGGGCGCAGCGCAACTACACCATCCGGAGGGTTCTAGGTTCGATTCCCATCAATGTAAAAAAAAATGTAATATGTTTTTTTAGCGATTTATATGTACCATCGTGTAGAGAAAGACGAAATATCTAATTAAAAGTGCAGCATTACTCAACTAAACAATAACAAATATATATTTTTTAATTAAATTTCTTTATTATTTTAGTAAGGACTTAATAGGGCAGCCGTAAAAGGTCCTCATTATTTTGCCTTTAAAGGCCCCTAACATTTAGCCTTTAAAGGTCCCGAAGAAAAAAGCGTGACCATCATTTGCGAAACCCTATGAGTCTTCCACATAAGGCCCCTAAGAGAATTAAGGAATGTTAATCGGGGCCTTGGAAGAAGAATCCTGATAAGATTTCTTCACGGGATGCTTTTCCACGTCTCTGCCGCAACTTCAGTCACTGGTGATTCTCTCTTTCCAATTGTCATTGCCACCATAACCATAATATGCCTTTCCAATTCTCATCATTGCAATCTTGTTATAGCCTAAATGAATAAAACCTATAATTCCATCATTCTACCACAGCAAGACAAAAAAACATAACCATACTCTGCCGATCCATGTCTCTGCCATAATTTCAGTCTCTCGTGGTGCTCGCTTTCCAAATCTCACAAACCTATCTCCCTTTGACTGTCTCCGGGTTGAATCTCACCTTCGCTTAGGCAGGAAATCTGCCGAAGCATTATTGTACTAGAAGAGGATACCGAGTGGCCTGTCGTTACGCAACGGTATTGGAAACACATTAGGCTAGCTAGGTCGTGTGTGTACCATCAAGGGAGGAAGAGCTCCGTTGGTGTTGTCAGTGCTTTTGGCTCTGTAGAGATTCAGCTATCAAAGGTATAGACCCGACACAACCGTATCGTAGCAGGTAACGCGCCGTCGGGCCATTTTTGCCGAATGAAACGAGAGAACGCCCGCGTTTCTGCTGCGAAGTCGAGCAGTATTGCTTGCTTGCCCATTCTCCGCTGAGTATAGAATACTCCGTGTTATAGTATACACATGGATACCTGTATATCTCACTGACTCGCAGTGGAATAGGATAACCCAGCAGTGTTACAAGCAGTACTGTCCTTACGGTGAACATTCACCGTACCATCTGTATATCCGGAGGTTCGATACAGTCCGCCCAAGCCATTCGCTTCGATACACTTGGTCTCCGTCCGTTGGGAATCCGTATTTTGCCAGTGAAAACTAGAAATCGCTTTTCCTACTGACTGACTCGCACCTACATTCCGTATGACAAAGATGACGACTTTTCCATATCTGTGCTTATGGCATTCACCGGAGTTTCTTGAAATTGAGCGACGGTTTTCGATTTGCAGCGTATATAAATGACTCAATGTCGAAACTCGATAGATGTCTCAATAAGCATTCTTCGAAATGACGTTTCTGGGTATTGACGATTTTTGTTCAATGTAAATTGACGATGGATGATGATATTTGCTGAATTTTTGGAGATGCGCAGGCTGCTTATCCGTGTTGGGAATGTTGGGTTAAGAAATGTGAGTTGAATAATGGAGATGTGTGTTGAAGAACATTTTCGTAGGATTATCAACCAAGTTTTTGGGCTGTACCAACCAAATCTTTTTCTTGGTAGTATTAGGAACCAAGTTCTCGGATTGAACCAAATAAGCCGTTTTCGTGGTAGCATTTCCAACCAAAGTTTATGGGCTGTATCAACCAAATCTTTTTTTTTATAGCATTATCAACCAAGTTCTCGGGTTGAACCAATCAAGCCCTTTTCTTGGTAGCATTTCCAACCGAGTTCTATCAATCAAACCTTTTTCTTGGCACCATTTGTAACCAGCCATGTATTTTTCTTGGTAATATTATCAACCAAGTTGTCGGATTGAACCAAACAAGTCTTTTTATTGGCACCTTTTCCAACCAAGTTCTTAGGCTTCACCAACCAAACCTTTTTCTTGGTAGCATTATCGTCCAAGTTCTTGGGATATACCAATCAAACCTTTTTCTTGGTAGCATTTGGAACCAAATTTATGGGCTGTACCAACAAAATCTTTTCTTTGCTGTAGCATTATCAAACAAGTTCTCGGGTTGAACCAACCAAGCTTTTTTTCTTGGTAGCATTTCTAACCAAGCTTTTGGGATATACTAACCAAATCTTTTTCTTGGTAGCATTTCTAACCAAGCTTTTGGGGTATACCAACCAAATCTTTTTCTTGATAGGATTTTCAACCAAACCTTTTTCTTGGTACTATTTCCAACCAAGTTTTTGGGCTATACCAACCAAACCTTTTCGTTGGTAGCATTATCGTCCAAGTTCTTGGGTTACACCAATCAAACCTTTTTACTTTCTCATCACATACGGAGTATGGATAAAGAGAAAGTATTGCAATCCAAAAAAAATTCGACTTCCAGATTTTGATGGAAATAGATGTTTTGAGTGTCCTAGATTCCAAAAAACACATTACCTCATTTCTGTCCGTCCGTCTGTCTGTCTGTCTGTCTGTCTGGCGTCTGTATGTGCCGTCCGGAAACACAATAACTTTTGAAAACATCTATGGACTGAAATGAAATTTTTTGTGTGTCTTCTGCATTCAAATCCTGGTTTTGGTATTGAAATCCAATCCAAAATCTCCACTGCTTCTGATACTTTACCTTAAATACAAAATAAAAAAAAATAAAAATTTTATTTATTTTTGTACCGCAAGTTAATATAAAAGATATTATGCTTCAATGTGATACATACAAATAGTATTACCAGCAAATAAAAAATGAACAACAAGAGATTTAGTATATAGAAGATTTTGTTTTTTCAATCACCCACATAAGACATCTTAAACTGTTGTAAAAAATGTATTGCTTGAAATATGTTACTTTCTTGTGTTATTGTGTTACACATTCACTAAAAAAAAGAACTGCAATGATCTTGAGCAGTTTTCAATGATAACATACTATGAATATTTACACCATATGTTAGATTAAAATTTAAAAAAAGAATGTAAAAATACAAGAGAAACACATTTGAGGTTATCATCACTCTTGATGTTAGACTATAAACACTCATGCACTCATCACATCATAGTTTTTTTATTTATTTTATCACTCGTATAGCATTTTATACCAATTCCAAATGCTGCTCATACACACCATAATATGCGAAACGTTGGAAATATCAAATAAAATGTAATTCCGACTGTCAAACTATCGCAATGCCGACGATAATAACATCAAAGGGAAAGAGAGATGTGAAGGCGCGCGCCGGCGCGCGATGTCACGCTCGCTTTCTCGCGCGCGCGAATTTCGAATTTACAAACGCGTTCTTGACAAATTATAGCTAAAAATGGAGATTACAATTAATGTGCGAAATTCACACATTATTAATCACTATAACCCAGTAAATTCACGATAAAAATTTTACACCAGTAACAAATTTTTACTTTTTCATCACATGCAAAGTATGTAAAATAATATTTAAAAAATAGGTCTAATTTTTTTTTTTTTTTCAAAAATAGACCTAAATTTAAAAAAAGACCTAATTTTTTTTTAAATAAGCCTAAATAAGCTAATTTTTTCAAAAATAGACCCCAGAATTTTTGTGGTCAGTACTTGGATGGGTGACCGCTTCTAACCCGAATAAGTCCCTCGATTCTTGACACGGCGGCGAAGGCGGCGGCGCGATCTTTTTATAATATAGAGAGATATTTATTCATATATAACTACAAAAACGAATATTACGAACTAACTTCACAAACTAATTTCACAAACTAATTTCACAAACTAATTTCACAAACTAATTTTACAAACTAACTTCACAAACTAACTTCACGACAGTAACGTGACGCCAGTAACAATCGTGATGAGAAAGTCACGTTTTGCGATCACGCCAGTAGCAAGTTTTTTTTGGTAGCATTTGCAACCAAGTTTATGGGCTGTATGAACCAAATCTTTTATTTCCGTAGCATTATCAAACAAGTTCTCGGGTTGAACCAACGAAGCTTTTTTCTTGGTAGCATTTCTAACCAAGCTTTTGGGTTGTACCAACCAAGTTTATTTCTTGATAGCATTTTCAACCAAGTTCTTGAGCTGTACCAATCAACTCTTTTTCTTCGTGTAACCATGAAGGATCAACAAAAAATTGTTTAAATTTCCCGAAAGGAAAAATGATTGCAATTTCATGATTTCGTAATTCGGTGCATGTGTGTCCTTCAACTAGTCAAATACTGACAGCAGTTGTTTGTTACGACAGCGCCAATGTTGATACAAGTAGCAGTACCAACGATCCGTCGATGCTTGCATTGCTTCCGAAGACCCTCGCTATTTCTCGTATGTGCTGCTCGCATCCCCATCTCTGTATCACCCTATCTCTCTATTCACCTCGTTCATCGACGCCCACGGATCAAAGGAAATCCGTTCAGCCGCTTCGCAGCGTACCAGTCCGAAGCTCAGCGGCATCTCACGAAGTCGACACTTCTGTGGCTACTCGTCCGTCAAACTGCTGCCAACCAACCCTCAGTCACTTATATGCATAGCTTAGTACACATCCTATAACGTCGATATTCACTGTAAACTTGGCGGTTAACCGTATAATTGATCAAACTAATTATCGATAATGCACTAAATAAACATATGCATAAGAATTCCAAAAAACTTGCTACTGGCGTGATCGCAAGACGTGACTTTCTCATCACGATTGCAGCTGGCGTCACGTTACTGTCGTGAAGTTAGTTTGTGAAGTTATTATATCATTTTACATACTTTGTATGTGATGAAAACGTAAATATTTGTTACTGGTGTGAAATTTTTATCGTGAATTTACTGGGTTATAGTGACTAATAATGTGTGAATGTCGCACATTAATTGTAATCTACATTTTTCGCTATAATTTGTCAAGAACGCGTGTGTAAATTCGAATTTCGCACGCGCGAGAAAGCGAGCGTGACATCGCGCGTCTGCTCGCGCCTTCACATCTCTCTTTCGTTTAGATGGTATTATTGTCGGCATTGCGATAGTTTGACAGTCGGATTTACATTTTATTTCATATTTCAAAAGTTTCGAATATTAATGTGTGTATTAGCAGCATTGTGAATTGGTATAAAATGCTATACGAGTGATAAAATAAATAAATAAAACTATGATGCGATGAGTGCATGAGTGTTTATAGTCTAACATCAAGTGTGATGATAACCTCAAATGTGTTGGTCTTGTATTTTTACATTCTTTTTTAAAATTTTAATCTAACATATGGTGTGAATATTCATAGAATGTTCTCATTGAAAACTGCTCAAGATCATTGCAGTTCTTTTTTTTAATGAATGGGTAACACAATAACACAAGAAAGTAACATATTTCAGACAATATAAATTTTTTACAACAGTTTCAGATGTCTTATGTGAGTGATTGAAAAGACAAAATCTTCTATACACTAAATCTCTTGTTGTTCATTGCTTATTTGCTGGTAATACTATTTGTATGTATCACATAGTAGCATAATATCTTATATATTAGCTTGCGGTAAAAAAATTAATTAATTTTTTTTTGTATTTAAGGTAAAGTATCAGAAGCAGTAATGATTCTGGATTGGATTTCAATACCAAAACCAGGATTTGAATGCAGAAGGCACAGAAAAAATTTCATTTCAATCCATAGATTTTTTCAAAAGTCATTGTGGTTTCGGACGGTACATACAGACGCCAGACAGACAGACAGACAGACAGAAATGAGTAATTGTGTTTTTTGGAATCTAGGACACTCAAAACATGTATTTCCATAAAAATCTGAGGGTTGAATTTTTCTGGATTGCAATACTTTCTCTCTTACATACTTTGTATCTGATAAGAAAGTAAAAAAAGATATATGCATATCATGATTTTATCAATGGATAATCGTATCAGAGTTTTGTTTCCTTGTGATTTTTTCCGTGCAGTATTATTAATTCATTAGAATTTTAATGAATGATTTTCCTGTTTTTTGCTACCAATTCTATGACAACGATTATAATCGGGGTCTTGACGTTTAATCCACTTATCAACCAAATTCGCCATCAACATTATACTAGATTAACATATGAAGATAAATCATTATAAAAAAAATTTAGTGATCGTATTATGGAAATTTAAATAAATTTTGGTGTACACTGAGAAAAAGGCTTGGCCGGGCTTACTAAGATCTTGGTTAAAAGTTTGACCAAGAAAAGTTTGGTGGCGTAACCAAGTTATTGGTTAGGCGTACCAAATACTTGGTTATGTTAACCAATAAAATCTGGTTAAGACAACCAAGTTTTCGTAGTCGCACTTTTAACCAAGTTTTTCGTAATTCGAACCTTTTACTGAGTGTAAACGGATAATCATGATAAGAGAGTTTTTGCCTCCGTGACATTTTTGCTGCACTTTTATTGGTTCATTGGATTTTCAACGGAAAATCTTCGAGTTTATTTCTGCATGTCTGCCTGCAAGGACTCTTTTAAAGCTCCTCTAAGCCCTTGGGCCATTGTCCAAGACGATTGCTATCCATCTTCGTGTTTCGTGCACAGAAAGCTTACGCGAAAAGCACGATTTCCTAGCGACGAGAGCAAAGCTGGACTAGTCGACAATCCGAGTATTCTCTAAGCACAAAAAACCGCCAACATGTTTCACTCCAATGTAATGGAAAGCTAGATAAATAGACCTCAATGAAAACGTTTGTCATTACTTACCAAATCATTTAAGGTAGTTCTTGCGCCTGCACTGAGAGAAGAGTTTGTTACGAGTTAACAAATCTTAGTTAAATATGGCTAAATGAACCATTTAGTTATTCTTATTGAATCTCACTTGAGCTAAATAAAATTTGCTTGTCGCAAATAAAGCTCGCTGATATTTGTTAATAGTTAACAAATCTTATTTGGCTCACATGACATTCGATAAGCACAGAGTTGTAAATGCCTAATACTTATAGAAATAATGATGATGATACTATCAGCTCTGTAATTACGATTTTATAATAATAACATGTAGCGATTGTAATGCGATGATTAAACTTTGGAATGGCTGCAAAAATTATTATTTTTCAATAAAAATTCACGGTAATCCTTTTGAAAAAATGGAAAAAAATAAGTAATGCATTAAGAAAGTAATGCATTACTTATTTCTTCCATTTTTTCCACTATTTCTTGCAATATTAAAGCGAAAATTAGTATTTTTTTCAGCGATTCAAATGTTTACACTCTATTTTATAATCACTATATATTATTATTATGAAATCATAATTACAAAACAAATTGTACTGTAAACTATATCTCATGAATTAATGGGGATTTACAACTCTGGATAAGCATAACTAAATGGTTCATTTCGCCATATTTAACCAAGGTTTGTTAACTGTTAACAAACTCTTCTCTCAGTGTGGTATTAATTCCGCATAAGATCGAGAAAAATGAGAGGGAATTGCAAACACTTCTGGATGGTATTAAAATCTTTTTAAAAAGTAGAACTTTGCAAATTGCTTCCTCATTATTATTGGATTTTTACAAATCTACCTCTATGAGGAAGCATGTTAATCTATTTTGGCTTCCTCATAGAGAAAGCTTTGTAAAAATCCAATAATAATGAGGAAGCAATTTGCAAAGTTACTACTTTGCAGCCTTGTTTGAAAAAATTTGAAATGGCATTAGTTTTCAACCCCTTGACAGTTTCTCGCCAGATTCGAACTGATGTTTAGTTTACTCACATTCTACTTGTGGACCAAATTTGAGCCCGATATCTTAAAAATTGCGGAAGTTAGAGCACAAACAAAAAATTCAAAATGCCATAAATTTTAAACCTCTTAACGGATTGACGTCAAATTTACTCCCAAACTTTATTTAATAACAGTCCACTTGTGGACTAAATTTGAGCTCGATATCTTAAAAATTGTGAAAGTAGAGCACGATAAAAAAATGTCAAAAAATTAAAAAATGCCATAAATTGTGAACCCCTTAACGGATTGACACCAAATTTAATCCCAAATACTATTTGATAACAGTCCACTTCTGGTCCAAGTTTGAGCCAGATATCATAAAAATTGCGAGAGTTAGAGCCCGAGCTGGCATTCTCCAAAAAATTCAAAATGCCATAAATTTTGAACACCTTGATGGATTAACTCCAAATTCAATCTCATACCTTGTTTAACGACAGTTTACTCGTGGTTCAAATTTGAGCCCGATATCTTAAAAATTGCGACAGCTATCGTGCTAACAAAAAATTGAGCACATAAGCACACACACGCACACACATACATACAGACATTTTTTCTGAACCACTTTTCTCGACGTTTTAGACTATTCTGAGTTTCCTAACATGAAAATCTCGAAAAAAAAATTTTTTACGAAAACAAAGCTTCCTCTATGAGGAAGCAAAGATTCTTGCATATTACGGAAAAAAATTAGTTTTGCATAATAATAATTCTAAAATGTTATTACCAAATTGATGAAAAAAAAATTGTTTATTCTCCCGGAAACTCACATTTTCTTTTTTATGAAAATGATTCGTTCATTTTTCTGAATACGTATGAATTTTTTTCAGATTTTTTAATTCACTTTGAATTTTGTGTTTTTTCACATATTTTTTCCATATAAAAAAGAAAAAACCTTGATATCTATTTCATCAATTTTATTATTATTATTTTATTCACGGAAAAAACCCTTTGACCATATATAATTTCAAAATTCAGTGATTGTTCACATATAAATTATTAAGCACGAAAGGGAGAAATGAATATATATAAACCTTGTATAAATATAAAACATTTATAGATAACAGGAATTTTGCTTCCTAATCGTGGAAATTTTGTTTTCGAGGAAAAAGAAATATTGGATTGTAATTCTGCAAAATCGACTTTGATGACTTTACCAATTTTTTAAATAAATCGTAAATAGGATTTTTGTAATGAAATTTATTTGGGTTAAATAATAGGGTTTAAGAGTTATTAATTTTTTTTTTAACTTTTAAAAAGTTTCATCTACGAGATAAACAAACTTGTTTGACACACTTTCACATAGAAATTTCTCATAAATTTTCACCTTTTAAAAAGCTATGAGGTAAAAACAATGTTGTTTAAAATACTTTCGCATACAGGTAGTTTTGTGGAATGTTAAAATTAATGAGAAAGTCACGACTTGACTTTTTAACCCACTTCGAATTTACGAAACAAAGTACATTCAACAATTTTTTTTTTTCACCGTCTTATAACGTGTAAAAGTGACTAAAATAAAAATAAACTTTAAAAAAGTAACTACATACGTACACACGAGGATTTATAGCGAAGAGAATGAAAAGAAAATCTAGCCAATTTTGCCACTGAAATCCGGCCTGCAGTTATGACGAGAGGCTGGAGACCCTCAAAGGGCCTCATAGGACCAGAGCGAGTGGAGAACCAGTTCAGCTAGTGGTTAGGTCGCGTACAGTACCGACAGAAACCGTACGATCCCACCAATTTTTACTGGACTCAATTAGAACTCTCGTTGTCCCACCGGAAAGGAAAAAAAAGAAGAAAAAAAAGATGATTCCAGTATCCCAGATGTCCTGGTGGGTACATCGACCAGACTGACGAATGACAATAACTCTTTGATATACGAGTTTTTATCTCGTCGTCCGATTCGTTCAGGAAATTAGGACAAAAGGCACTCGTCCCGAAAATAATTTTTTACCTACCCTGATATAAAATAATCCATGATGAGATGAAAGAATCAAAGGGCCAGGAACAGAACACGAGTTCGAGGATGTGTGAATGGGGAAAAAGGAAAATAGGGAGTGTGAACGTTAATGATTAAAGCTGACGTACCGTTAGAATAAATTATGCATTTCGTGATGCTATCGTTTGTAAGCAGGATTTAAAAAATACGACCAACTGGACAGGCTCAAGTAAAAGATTAAAAAATGTTGCAAACATGGGATTTGATGTGGTTTTTTTTATCGTTCTGAAGTCGCATATTCTACTCCATTAAAATGTCGGTTACAACCCCTTTTACGATGATTTAATAAAAAATGACTTTTTTCCGTTTCTGATTCCAGAATTCAGAGATCAGACTTCCGGTCGAAAAATTCAACCTACATTTTTTGTCACATATTCTACTTCACTAAATACCAGTTACAAGTCTTTTTACGATGATTTTAAACAAGGATGCAAAATAGGTCCTTCGACATTGCTTCCTCATTATTTTCCGCTTTTTACAAAGCTACCCCTCTGCACTGAGAAAAGAGTTTATTTGTGGTTACTAGGATTTGTTAACTATTGACAAATCATAATGTTAAATATGGCGAAATGAATATTTTGTTGTAATTAACAAATCGCTTGTTTGACCCTTTCAATTGGAACAAATCGTGATTTATTAACAGTTAATAAACGTATATTTGAACTCCTAAATTGGCCCAAATAATGATTTCTTAATAGTTAATAAATTTATATTTGAATGAATATTTCCTTTATTGGTGTCCACAGAACATTAAGTTGACTCAATATTGCATTGGCTTTTAATTTAAACAATACTTATTAACAGCTATCATTATAATAATTTGAATCAATTAATGCATAGCTTGACAGAACGGTAGATTTAGTTAGATGTACTGTCCGATCGGATTGGTTGAAGTAAAGGTAAAACTACAAATAAATAAACGTATATTTAATGAGAAATATATTTATTATACATTTTGAATGGTTATTATATCCTATCGTTATGCATTCCTTATAAATAAATATTTTTCTGATTCCGTTATAATAATATAAATGCCGGTTACAATTATATTAACAGGGTCACTCCTATCATTGTTTCTTGTGTAAAGATTATATTTTGGTTTATGCGTAATACCGTTTACTCGAAGCCCGATGTTACTTCGAAACTTGGGGTGTCAATAATAGGCAAATTGATGTTCTCGACGTTTTCGGTTCGTAGTTCTCCGATGATACGTCCGACATCGATTGAATCGGCAATTCCCATCTCACTCAAAAAACGATATGTAAGCTGCAGTTGTAACGGGGCAACGTTAAACCTCCTTACTTGTATGTGCTCGTAACCTATTTATTAGTACATTATTTCTGTACTTACGTTCGAAGGCTTTTTCCAATTCGTCGTGTAAGAACCACAAAATGAGGAGGTCATCCATCTTATGCACTGTTTCGCTCGCACTGCCAAACTACGACTGTGGCGTGATTGCGTCGAGAACGAACTGATCCACTGAGGGTGGACGGTTGTAAACAACCATAACAGTCACGGCAAACAGACGGTACTCGACTCAAATATATTTTTGTTACCTATTAACAAATCTGCGTAACGGCAAATAATGATTTGTTAACTATTAACAAATCTGCGTAACAGCAAATAATGATTTGTTAACTATTAACAAATCTGCGTAACGGCAAATAATAATTTGTTAACTATTAACAAATCTGTGTAACGACAAAATAATGATTTGTTAACTATTAACAAATTCGAAGTTGTCCTGACTGTCTTTAATCTTGTTGTTCCAAATCGTTCTTTATTTATAACAATTATCGAACGACTTATGTCAAAAAAATTGCATAAGCAAATCGTTCATTTGGCGGAAATGCTGTCAGAATAAGACTTTGTTATGAGAACACTCATTTTTGTTTGCTGTTAATAAGTTTTGTAACTATTAGCAAATGTTTTAAGAAACAGTTCAACTAAATATATTTTGCTGTAGTGAATGAACTGTTTTCTCAGTGTAGTGTCAATTACAGTGGCTGTAAATTTTCCGAAAATTCGTGAAAATGTTTTTTCCAGAAATAATCACCAGTGTATATGTTTGCACTGACGAGCTAGTTCAAAATGTAGTTGTAAATATTTTATTTTCTCACCGTTTGATTATAAATATTAAAGCATCTGCTGGTAACAAATTTTTTTATTTTCTCTGTCGTCTGCATGCACTCGTCTCATATGTGCATATATGGTGACACAGGACCAAAAAGTGCAGTTATACTTGGATAAAAAAAAAATCCATTCGTTTTTTCAGTCCTCTCATTCAACTTACGGCATATCATTTACCTTTCACTACATCAAATAAACGAGCTTACGAATATTCATTCCGACGGTATTAGTTTGTCCTCAGAGACAACGACAATTCCGGAAAAATTCTCGTTAAAGCGAAATTTATTCATTAATTCTGTGAAAATTGCTTTTGTATTGTTTGAGTGTACTATTCAGTGAAATGCAATTTCAAAACGTAACCTATGTAGGTATAGTAAGGAACGTCACTCAACTTGCTCGCATCTCCCAATATATTTTCCATTAATTATAAAACCAGTTCACTTTTATTTTGATTAAAGGGGTTAACAAAAGTTTACATTAATAAAATAAAGATTTTTAAATTTCAACTTTTATTCCATCCAATTTATATCGCTTTCTGAATGAACATTTATTTTAATTCTTCACAAAATAATTGGGTCAAACAAATTTATTTTCTCAAGCTTAAGCTTCAACTTCTTTTTTTAAATCAGTGAAGCATTTTCACTTTGTTCCATTTCCAAACACTTTATGATGAATTAATATATTTGGTAATAATGGCAAATAGTTGATAATTTTTTTTTAAAAATCAAAAACATGTGAAAAATTTATTTGACCTCAAATTTCGAAAAATATCTGTACGTTCTTGAGAATCCGCAAATTTTTAGCTATTGAGCTAAATATTGTTTTATGAATAAAGCTATGTTGAAGAAGGATCGGTATTGAATTTGTAATGAATCTGTAAGAAAGTTCAATTTTGATGGGATTTTGAATTTTTCCAAAAAATTGTCATTTTGCTCTAACTCGCGTAAAATCTCACCAAATCAACTGAAATTTTCTACAGATCAAGAATAACATTCAGCGCTGCTACCTACCAAATTTGGTCGTGATCCTTAAAGCGGTTTGGATGTTACGTGATTTTGAATTTTTCAATAACTACATGGGTAACAAAATGCAAATTTCTAACTCTGCAACTGTTTTTTTCACGATAATATAGAAATGCCATTAAAAATATTCTTTTAAACGTGACCATTATTTTTCTATCCCATATACATCGCCCAGCGTGACCTTTTCTATCCAATGTATGTGGTGCTGAACAGTCGAGGTCGTATCGACCGAAAGTGCCGTCGTGGAATTTTCACCAGCGCACTAAAATGCACCTCTCTGCACCGTCTCCCCCCTTAAGCCATGAGAGTCGAGGACCGAGAGACGAGAGACAGAACGAATGAAAGCAAGAAGAAGATGGCCGTAAGTGTTTTCCTTGGACTCCTCTCCACGATCCATGTAGTAATTGCTTCGGGATGCTTCGCGAGTGGAAGCAGCAAACCTGGTACAGTTCTCTTCGCCTCTCTAGCGTTCTATCCTTTCTCCTTGTTTCTTCTTCGCGCATTCTCATCCTGTCTAGTTTCGCAGATGTTCCTCGAGTTCTTCAATCCGTGGCTCGAAGCCTTTTCCAGGCACTTCGCCCGCAACTGGAACGAAGTAAAAATCCAGTTCAGTGATGACCCAGCTCCATTGGAAAGGTTTTACCTGCTCGACTGACTAACATTCTGAACTTTTTAACTTACCTACCGAATTAGAAAACAATACTTCATTTTCCCTCGCTTGTGTAAAGAAGTTGCTTTGATTGCAAATATTTTCTCTCCTGGTTATATAAGTTGTCCTGAAATCCGACATTTCTCTTTCGACCCTTTTCGGAGTTATTTGCTGTTGTTCCCAGGATAGTTCAGCCAGATTTGTATTCCATGGTACAATTCTGTTTCAAATGACGGGATCTCGGTAAATAGGAACTGGCCCGTCAATACATCAACTTGTGTAGCTTCACAGAAGTTGCTTTGATTACAAATTTTTGTCTGGTGGTCATTTAAGTCCTGGAATCCAACTTTTGAATGCATTGGTTTTTTTTTGTTCACTTTACAGTGACTTATCCCTTAAGTTAAGTCGTAATTTTCATATTTTTTACATCATTATTTCTCTTCCGATTCTTTTCGTGTTTATTTGCTGTTGTTCCAATGATAGTTCAACCCGATTCGTATTTCATGGCACGGGTCTGGTACGTTTCGCCGACAATCGTTTGACCGACGAATCAGTTGGCCGACACATCATTTGACCGACAGGTACGGTTGACCGACAGGTACTCTTAGCCGGCACACCATTTGGTCGACAGGTACACTTGGCCGACAGGTATACTTGGCCGACAGGTACATTTGACCAACACGTATACTTTTTATTAAATATGGGCGTGCGAAGTTCGTCTTCTTGCACCTGCGTAGCGTGCGCGGAATGGTCGATTCTCGGATCTTATAGGGCAGAAAAAAATGTCGATTTTTTAGCATATAAATCTTATGTATTTACAGTTGGGGTGCTCGCCCCCCCCCCCCCCCAAAACCCCGGCGGGGCTCCGCCCCTCGGCCCCGTTAGCCCCCCTCCCTCTCCCCCCGTTAGTGTACCTGTCGGCCAAGTGTACCTGTCGGCCAAGTGTACCTGTCGGCCAAGTGTATCTGTCGGCCAAGTGTAGCTGTCGGCCAAGTGTACTTGTCGGCCAAGTGTACCTGTCGGCCAAGTGTACCTGTCGGCTAAGTGTACCTGTCGGTCAAATGATATGTTGGCCAAATGGTGTCCACCAACTGATTCGTCGGTCAAACGATTGTCGACCAAGTGACCGGCACCGCATGGCACAGTTCTATTCAATATGACAGGAGCTGAGTAATAACCAAGTTTCTAAATTTGAGTTTCGAAGCCTTTTCCAGGCACTTCATCTATACTGGAACGACATTAAAAGCCTATGCAAGATTTTGCTTCAGAGATTTCCATTTGACATCAGAAAACAATGCCTCATTTTCTTTGCTTTTATGTAAAGAAAAAAAACCCGTCTTGTTGTTATTGAAATTAATAACAAAACTTATGATTCTTTATTCCCCAATCGACATTGCGTTTATTTACAGCTCTTAAGGTTCTCCACTTCACTTTTTACATCAGCATATTGATATTCCCATAACAGCTCTGCAAGAATTTTAATACATGGCAGATTTCTGTTCACTATGACAGAAACTCAATAACCATCAACCGGTTAATAAAAAAAAATGACAAAAAAAATCCTTCATTATTCACTAAATTATGAAGACGAAACAAAGGCATCGTGAAACGAAACCTCAACGACGCTAGCCACAAAAGCTTTACGATCATAATTAAAATTGTAACTTCTTCGGTCTTCAGTGTCGTCCCTTTAGAATTCACCAGGGCAACACTAACCCACATATTGATTACACTTTAACGAAAGAAAACAGTGATGTGAATGTCTTTATTTTTTTTCCAATAGTTTCAAGTTTAATACGGCCGGTTTGCAAGTGATGCCCATAGAAACCAACGAATATAGGCACCAAGCAACTCGTTTCGTTTCATCAAGCGTCGAGGTGCGTGCCCTAAGGCACCACAAAATGGCTGTACTTACATTATTTTTTATTTTCATTTTCTTTCCCTTTTCAAGCCCTTCCACACTTTTACCACTGCTTCTTAACGTTTTCTTTTTCACAGTAGCACTGCAACGATGGATCTTATGGGAAATCAAGATATACTCTCGTGCAATGTTGATAAATGGATAAATAAAGGAGAGGATTTAGCTTCCTCGCAGAGGAAGCTTCGTTTTCGTACAAAATTTTTTGTTTTTCGAGATTTTCATGTCAGGACACTCAAAGTATTGCAAAATGACGAAAAAAGTAGTTTAGAAAAATTGTGTGGATGGATGTGCGTGTGGCCGGCATCCAAAATTCAAATTTGCATATCTCAAGAACGACTTTAACAATCGGGCTGAAATTTGGCACACATGTGGGGTAGGTCGATGCCATTGCTTATGAAAATTTTCAAAAAAATTAAAAAATATGTTCAAATTTTATTTAACTTTGCAACTTTCGAAAAATGTCTGTGCGCCCTCTAGCATCCGTAACTTTTTTAGCTCTTGAGCTAAATAATTTTTAATGAATAAAGCTTTGTTAAAGGAGGATCGGTATTGAATTTGGAATGAATCCATAAAAAAGTTCGGATTTTATGGGATTTTGAATTTTTCGAAAAAATATTCGTATTGCTCTAACGAACGTTAAATCTCACGGAATTAACTAAAATTTTGTACAGACAAAAAATAACATTCAGCGCTACAACCTACCAAATTTGGTCATCATCGGTAAAGTGGTTTGGATTTTACGTGAGATTGAATTTTTCAACAAATTTGCATCTTCTTATAACTCAGATCAATTGACAATGAATGAATTGGAACTTTTTATAAATGAAAAATGCACATAAAATATTCACCTTTTCTATGAACCAAATTCCAATCCAAAAAAAACCAAATGACAATCGGTATGGGGCTTCTGATTTTTTAGCAATTCGAATTTTTCATTTTTTAACAGATTATAGTTTTGATTTAAACACTTGTATAATTATTTGTTGTATTTTTTAGTACCTAATCAATAATTTCGCTTTTTACAAAGCTTCCTCTATGAGGAAGCCAAAATCTTTGTAAAAAGCGAAATATAATGAAGAAACAATATGCAAGGTTCTACTTTGCATCCTTTTGTTTCCTCATAGAGGAAACTTTGTTTTCATGAAAAAAAAATTTCGCGATTTTCATATCAGGACACTCAGAATGGTCCAAAACGTCCAGAAAAGTTATCTAAAAAAAATGTCCGTATGTATGTATGTGTATGCGTATGTATGCATACAACTCCGAAAATTCAAACGCCGATAACTCAAGAACCATTTTGTATATCGAGCCCAAATTTCGCACACAAGTGTAGTAGCAGACCCTCTTCAACTGCAGCAATCATCAACAAAATGTGAGCGAAAAATTTCGATTTTATGCCATTTTGAATTTTTTAAAAAAAGGAGGTGCGCCCTCTAACTTTCATAAAATTTAGTCTATTCTGCTAAATAGTTGGTTATAAGAGAAGGTGCACTCAATATTGTTTGGTATTAAATTTGGCTCGAATCGGTAGAGTGGTTCAGATTTTATGGAATTTTGAATTTTTTTAAAAATTGACATTATCGCTCTATTGTAACTTTTGCAAAACTTGAAATAGCGAGCTCAAATTTTGTATATAAATAAAGAAATGTTCAGCCATTATATATGTATAATTTAGTGACAAACGGTATGAAATTTGTGATTTTATGGAATGTTGAATTATTTTTAATAATATACGTTATCACATTTACTTTCGAAAACGCTCTAATAATAACGAAATAACGGAATAACGAATTAGAAAAAGCGAATTCACAATATGTTTATTTATCTAATTTAAAAAAGGATGCAAAGTAGAACCTTGCACATTGCTTCCTCATTATTTTTCGCTTTTTACAAAGCTTCCTCTATGAAGCCAAGATTGAATAACATACTTTTTTCGCTTTCTCAGAGAGGAAGCTTTGTAAAAAGCGAAAAATAATGAGGAAGCAATGTGCAATGTTCCATTTTGCATCCTTTTTTTAAATGATTTTTTTAAATAACAAAAGCTTAAAAACTGTAAGAAGGAAAATCTTCCCCACTTTGACTATAAGCTAGATAAGTTTGTTATTGAACAAAGTATTTTTCAGAATTTTATCAGATTTTTAAATCATGGGGTTTTCTATGTCACTTTAAAAATATATTTAAAAAAAATGGACTTGAAAAAAAAAAAAAAAAAATTTGTGTAGTTGAGGGTCCAACTAAGCCTGTAAAAAATAATGAACCAAATCGGAAAGGTCGAGGTCAAATCCAGGTCGAAACGGGGTGGAATGCACCATATGTATAATTTAGTGACGAACGGCATGAAATTTTTTATTTTATGGAATGTTGCATTATTTTAAAAAATATACGTTATCACATTTACTTTTGGAAAAGCTCTAATAATAACGAAATAACGATACAGAAAAAGCGAATTCACAATATGTTTTTTTTTAAATTTCCTACAATTTCGGCAGGTATCGTATTTCCGGCCGGAAATGGTCACCATTCACTTTTATTTGGCTTCACGGAGAGGAATAATATTGGTAATTTGAAAATCATCGTTGTACGCTGATGCGTGAGCGAACGATAAAATGTAAATACCACCAATATTCTCGTCCTGCTGAAGCATGAAAAATCATACGGCACTTTTTTACCACCTTTTTCGATATCGAATCGTTTCACGTACCAAGAGCAAACGTTTCGATAATTAATTGGTTTCAACGCTTCACTCGCTTTTTCTTTACCTCTGTAAATTCAATATCGATATGAAGTACCAACATTAGTCACATATTTGCGGGGTAGGAGAGAATGGGACACTTTGGACACTAATTTATTCGAAGAACTGATGTCGACAAATATTAATTTTTTTTTATACTAAGTGAATTAAATTAGTGAGTTAGAAAAAAAATCAATTATCACTACTTAGATACACTAAAATAATAAAGTGGGTTAACGTGACTCATGATTTCATTATTTATTGA
Source organism: Ephialtes manifestator (assembly GCA_963970395.1). Taxonomy (NCBI): domain Eukaryota; kingdom Metazoa; phylum Arthropoda; class Insecta; order Hymenoptera; family Ichneumonidae; genus Ephialtes; species Ephialtes manifestator. Next base: position 18,494,673 of record OZ019980.1, read on the forward strand.
AGCTTAGAAAAATCGTTTTGACAACTTTTTAGTGATACGTTTTTCAAAATTTTATTACAAAATATGAAAAAAAACCATAAACGAGAATACGGCTAATCTGCATTAAAAAATAAAATAAAATCTCAAAAATTCTCTTCTCATAAATTAGCAGTTTTTAAATTGATCCGTAACCGGTTGAGCGAACAATTTAATAGAAAGAACTAAAAATAAAAAATTTTTAATAAAATGAAAACGAAATTATGTCAAAAAGTTGTAGTCGGAATTTGTTGTAAACTGGCCAGAATTATAACTCCTATTCTACGATATTTTTTTTTTTTTAGTGTCAGCTGAAAACGGCCAGTTATGAAAAAGGGTGTTCAATTTAACTGCACAGTGGAGTGAAAAGAGTTTTCCAGGACGTTCATGGAACAGGAAATCACGTTGGTCGTTGTTAAACCGAGCTTCCCGGCCTGTGTGCATCCTCTATTTTCTCGCTCTCGGGCATTATAGCATGCTGAGCTGCGACGTCTCGCTTCCCGGAAGTGAAGTGAGCGTGTCGAAAAGTTACATTCAACGTCGCAGTACTAATTCGCACGCGGCTCCCGCGCGATCCTATGACACCGTAGGGGGCGCGAGGGACGCGTGTACGGTAGTGGGTTTGTATAAGCAGAAAGCCCGTCGGTTAAGGCGGCTTTTGAAACGTTGCCAAGGATTTCAATCAGTGGGAAATGCCCCCTGGCGCTACTCGGTACCACGACGATTGAAACTTCTATCTCGCCGTAGAGCGTTCACGGTCGCGCGGCAAAGTCGCGTTTCCGGTTTCACCGCGCTGTTACCCGCCCAGAAGGCAAGTAGTATTCCAGAACTCGGGAACCCTCGGCCAGCTTACGGTTATCGTTCAACCAGCTGCGAACTTCCTTTTACTTTTCAATTGAACAATCAATTAGGAAAAATAGAAATAAAAAAAACACACACAACGAACGGGAAATAAATTCTTCGAATGTGAAATAATTTGCAAATGAAAAATAACAAATATCAAATATTTCTCAGCCGACGCAGATACTCACACAGACACTCACACAGACACTCACACAGACACTCACACAGACACTCACACAGACGATCACACAGACGATCACACAGACGATCACACAGACGATCACACAGACGATCACACAGACGATCACACAGACACTCACACAGACACTCACACTCACACACACTCACACTCACACTCACACTCACACAGACACTCACACAGACACTCACACTCACACACACTCACACTCACACTCACACTCACACAGACACTCACACTCAAACTCACACAGACACTCACACTCACACTCACACTCACACTCACACTCACACTCACACTCACACTCACACTCACACTCACACTCAAACTCACACAGACACTCACACTCACACTCACACTCAAACTCACACAGACACTCACACTCACACTCACACTCACACTCACACTCACACTCACACTCACACTCACACTCACACTCACACTCACACTCACACTCACACTCACACTCACACTCACACTCACACTCACACTCACACTCACACTCACACTCACACTTACACTCCCACAGACACACACTCACACTCACACTCACACTCACACTCACACTCACACTCATACTCATACAGACACTCACACAAACACTTCAGTTCGTACACTATTAGAAAAGACTGGAAATTTTTATTCATAAACTCGTAACCGAAATTTAATATACATTTGTGGTATAAAATTCATGTACTTCAACTGTAAAATTCAAGTACTTGCACTGTAAAATTAAAGTGAATTATTGAATGTGCAGACATTAATTTTCCATTACACTTGCATATTAAATTTAATATACTTGTTTATGCATAAAAACTTCCAGTAAAGGTACATTAAATTTCAAGTAGATTTTATTTACCGTTTAGTCTGGCTATCTGTGAGATTATCAGAAATGATTAATTCATTTTCACGTATCCAGAATAAGTATGAACTAATATACCTAGAAATACATAAAACATCAATTGTCAATTTTACTTGAAATAAAAAAAGGAACAAAAAAAAGTTGACATTAAATTAGTTAAAAATTAATTTTTCTCTCTAATATAAAAATCTTTTTACTGAATATCTTTAAAAGTACGTAGTACCGAAAATAAAAATAAACTTTGTAGTTACGGTACATTTTTCGATAAAAGGCGAACCGAAAATTCGTTTGTCATTCACCGAGGAACGAAAAATCAGAGTTGACGCCCGTTTGGACGGCGAAAAACAACCACAGCTTTGGCAGAAGCGCCTCACACGATTTTATGTGAGAACTGAATTTAACAAGCCCGTATAGCTTTAATCCTCTGGTCCCACGAGAGACAGATAGCTGTGGATGTGGCCGTAGTTGTGGCGCAGCGATCAAACGAGCATCGCCCGATGAACGCTGGAACGCACGAGCGAGTGAACACAGCAACAGCAAAAGCATCGAAGCACACCGAGAGTGACACGATCGTGTTTTTGACTCGGTCAGTTTGGGGGAGGCGCGTGTAAAACGGCAGCTCATATGGCTCCAATACTCCCGGCGAGATTAAATTCTCGGGGTTGCTTGTTTCGACTCTGTACACGCGATGTGTCTGTTCCATTAAATTACACCAGAGTCAAGCCGAAGTTTGTTGAAGCCGTGATGGAATGACAACTATTTCTAAATTGTGTTACGCTTTATACTTTATGCAGAGTAGCATCTAATATGAGTTCAAAGGGTAACTAAAGTTTATTCTTACAGAGTCAATGCAGTTTATACCTTGATACCAAGTTTTTGAACACTTCGAAAAAAAAATTGAAGTTCCAAGGAATTCAATTTTATGAGCATCGTAACGTAGCATTTTTTTTCAATTTGCTTTAGATGAATTAGATGTAATTTGAAAATGTGCGAAATATAAAACTTTCCTTTAGGCGAATAGAGAAAACATTTTTTTGCGAATTTCACAATATTTTGATAATTGAAATTTTTTTTTTTTTTTGCAAAATCTGTAAGTTTATTTTAGAAGAAAAGTTTTAAGTTTTCTGGAGGTTTATTAAACTATGTTATTTATCTTACTAGCTTTGTCGAATTTAACTTAAATTGATTTTTCATTTTGATAAATTGGATTAGAAAAAAAAGTTAAAAATGGTAAAATATTAGATTTCCGTTTATGCCACACTGGCAATTATTTTTACGAATTTGAAAATTGTTTGGAAGATATTACAAAAAATTATGTATTTAGAAAAATCAATAAATCTACTTTGTAAGAAAAAAAAGAAAAGTTTGGCAAAAGTTGGTTGACCAATTTTTTTTTTACTTTATTAATTAAATTGCCATTATTATTATTCAAAATTAATATTTTTAGTACAGTCAGTGACGTTTTGAATTTTTATTCAGAATTTTTCTAATTTTCCGAAGTACTAAAATTCTACCGAAATCAACCGTTGATTTATAAACGTATGTGTCTGCTCTTAAGGGGATGGAATTCAGTGGGACATGGCGTATAAGTTACATCACGAGTAGAGCGTCGCAGTGGCTTCGTATATCATGCAGCGTCTCGAAAACTGTAGGATATACAACGTATCTCTTCAGGTTCAAAGTACATACTTTAATGATAGTTAAGATGTAATTAATTTTGCGAAGTAAAATTATGAAGAATCTGGGGTGGGATGAAAAGTTCATAGCTGACAGTGGCAGGGCGATAAAACGTAGAGGAAGATGATGTGAAATATAGTAAGTTTGTGCAAAGGGTAGGAAGGAATCGTGAGAGGGGAACGAAGGGTTCCAGACGAAGGCATAGGAAGCGAGTAGATGAGGACCGAGTGAACTTGGGAAGCGCAACGTCTTCGAGAAGCTTGAGGGCTGCACAGCTAAAAGGGTGAAAGGGGTATGCCACTACGCTCTCCCTTTCTCTCTCTCTTGCTCATTCTCTCTCGCTTTCTCTCCCTCTCTATTTCTCTCTGCCTCTCAATTTCACCTTCTCTCTCACTTTCTCCCTCTCTCTCACTCTCTCTTGCTTTCTCCCTCTCTCTCACTTTCTCACTCTCTCTCTTGCTTTCTCCCTCCCGCTTTCTCTCTCGCTTTCTCTCTAGCTTTCTCTCTCGCTTTCTCTCTAGCTTTCTCTCTCGCTTTCTCTCTAGCTTTCTCTCTCGCTTTCTCTCTAGCTTTCTCTCTCCCGCTTCTCTCTTGCTTTCTCCTTTTCGCTTTCTCTCTCGTCTTCTCTTTGGCTTTCTCTCCCTCTCTCGCTTTCTCCCTCCCGCTTTCTCTCTCTCTCTCTCATTTTCTCTCTTACTCTGCAGTCGTTACCCCCTTCACCCTTTACCCTTCACCGCGGGGTGGCTTCGCGGGTTAACCGGGAATTTCTCGGAAAGTGCATAAGCTTTGTCGCGGAATAAGCTTAGTTAAGGGAGAAGTTAGTCTGTCGGAGCGTAAAATACCGGTGTAATAACGTTTGTCAGTGGTGGAGGTGCTGATGGTGCGCGTTCCACAATCTCCCGCACCCTCAAGCCTGACGCGGAAAATGCCGCTACTAGTGCAGTTAGGAGAGTATCGGCTTATGCCACTTCTTGTTGGGAAGCCTGGCGACATCGTCCTTGTTATCGGGCGCGAATTACGATCTACAAAAAAAAAGAAGGCCATAAGATGAGATCAGATTAATTGCATGAATAAAAGTTATGAATTTTGTAATTTTATTACGATTCTATATAGAACGAAAAATGAATAAACAGGGATTTGGCTTATAACTGAATGTCCATCATCCGAAAATTCAAGGTATCTCGCAAATATCGTCATTTTTTCGTCTGGCAACATTTTTAAAAATACTTGGCGCCTGGATTCATAATCGTAAACCATTGGCTGGTTTGCAAAACTGTGCTGCTTCATTTGTGCTGGTTGCAAAAATGAAATATCGATATGCCGGAAAAAAAATGTTGAAGCCGATTTTTTTTTTTTTGTTTCTCACATCGAAAACACCGAATTTTTTTTTATTGGTGTGTAAAGGTATGAAATGGGTGTTTTTTTGTGACGATATATACGATTTGAGTCCGATAGTGAAGGTCATAAATCGATATCATAAAAAAAAAATCGCGAAGTCGTTTTTTTACATTTTTCGACCGGAAATCGGATCTACGAAATCCGACATGAGAAACGTCAAAAAATGATTTTTTTTTTAAATGACTATAAAAAAGTTTGAAACGAGTGTTTTCTGTGATGAAATACACAATTTAAGGCCGGAAATGAAGATCAAAAATTGATATCACGAAGAAAAAAAATCGTGAGGTCATTTTTACATTTTTCGACCGGAAATCGGATCTGTGAATTCTAAAATCAGAAACGTCCAATTAAGACTTTTTTTACATCTCTATAGAAAAGTGTTTACAAAATGAAATATACCTGAAACCGGTGGAAAAGGTTAAAAAATAAAATTATGAAAAAAAAAATTTCTGGACATTTTTCGACCGAAAGTCAGATCTATGATTTCTGACATCAGAAACATCGAAAAATCGTGACACGTGCATGAAAAGCGATGCTTTTCATATATACTATTTTTTTTATTTATTTTTTTAATAACATACTTTTTTCATATAGCTCAAAAAAATTTTGAAATGGGTATTTTCTGTGATAAATTAGACGACTTGAGAACGAAAGTAAAAGTTAATAATCGATATCGTGAAAAAAAAATTGTTCTAAATTGTCATAATATATGAAAATCTTCAACTAGTCAGTATAAAAATTGGTGCAAAGTACAGATAAAAAATGGGTTATAGGATGGACTATATAATGGGAAGGGCGTCATGAAAGTGAGGGGATGATTATTACCCACTGCTCAGGTACCTCGTCTCCATCACTTACCTTGAAGGCAACGCGTACGTCGTTCGTGTCGAGAGAATTCTGATTTACGACGTTTACTCCGTCCCACCGAGCGATTTATGTATAACAGATAATAGATATATGCATATCGTCTCAACGTCCCAAGTTGAGGTTGCTTTGCATAGTTGAATCAAATATCGACACAGATGCAACCTACTTACATAACATACACGTATTTCTGACATCCAATAACGATTAATTAGTGGCTTTTGTTAAATAATTATTATTCCATATTGCAAAGACGATCTATAGTTAATTCTAATTAATTAATGGAATTTACTAAAGATACGACGACTATTCGAATTTTAAAAAATGATAATTAATATTGTTATTCAATTTCAAGTAATTATTATACTGTATTATAACGGCTAACTATAGTTAATTCTGATTAATTAATGTAGTTTATAAAAGGAGCGACTAATATTCGAATTTGAAAAAAATGATAATTAATATTTTTATTCAATTTCAAATAATTATTATACTGTATTATAACGGCTATCTATAGTTAATTCTGATTAATTAATGTATTTTATAAAAGGTGCGATTAATATTCGAATTTAAAAAAAATAATAATTGATATTTTTATTAAATTTATTATAAATAATATTAAAATATACTATTACAATTATATAAACTGATAATTTTTTTTATTCATATTTAATACACTATCCATGAATATATGAGATATTTCTCACGTAATTCGCCGCTTTTTTTCCCGGGTAAAATTTAGGGGAACGGATTAAATTTGCTACCGGAAATTTATTGAAAAAAAAATGACAATAATAGGCAGTATAGGAAAATCCTAGAATTGGCAATTTTTTTTAACAATATTCGTGCAATTTGATGCGCCAATTGGCCAGTATTGGCGTGTGAATATGACATATATATGTTATGTATAGTATCTCGATAGTTTGGCACGAAAAGCGTTGCTTCGATGGGGCCATTGTTCGTCACCTTCCGGTCACTCGTGACGCTATTCATCTCTCCCAGAGATAGAATTTTCTCTGTAGCGTTCGCACCGCAACGGGTTGAAATGCCGGGGATGAGCATTAAAAAGCCCGCAATGTCGACACACTTAATCGACCCTGTATCAGCGTGGCCAGCGTGGCTCGGTCACTCTCCGGTCACTCCTCTTTGTATAGACTGAGTTTCGACCGGAATTTCGAGTTTGTGACGCTATGCTCCCCTTTTATCGGCTTCTGTAAATTTATTCGATGCACGTTAGTCGTACCGGGGTTTCATGCGAATTTATTGGCCGCGCGAGAAAAAAAAAAAAAAAAAAGAGTTTTCACTCCTTCATCGTCAACTGTCACATCAATTTTGAGCGGAAAAAAAATAGTACTGGCATCTGAAACACGTCGTGTCTGCTTCGGACATATTTGATTTGGTCGTCGAAAAAATTCAACGCTCGAAAGTGATGTACGTGACAGCCACGTTATCATTGATCTAGTTTTATTTTTTATCAACACAAGACATCAATTTGAATTATTTGAAAAGTCTCTATAATCGTCAGAAACATGTCGCTTCGACATTCACGCGAACACTCGTAGGCACTTAAGTATTTAGATACTCACAGATAATTACACATACTTACAGACACATGCAGACACTCACGGATACTCGCAGACACTCACAGATATTCACAGATACTTACAGATACTTACAGATACTTACAGATACTTACAGATACTTACAGATACTTACAGATACTTACAGATACTTACAGATACTTAAAGATACTTACAAATACTTACAGATACTTGCATCTACCTACAGATACTCACAGATACTCACAGATACTTACAGATAACTTACAGACACTTACAGATACTTACAGATACTTACAGGTACTTAGAGGTACTTACAAATCCTTACAGATACTTACAGATACTTACAGATACTTACACATACTTACAAATACTTACAAATACTTACAAATACTTACAGATATTTGCAACTACTTACAGATACTCACAGATACTTGCAGACACTTACAGCTGTATCTGTAAGTTACAGATACTTACAGATACTTACAGATACTTACAGATACTTACAAATACTTACAAATACTTACAGATACTTACAGATACTTACAGATACTTACAAATATTTACAGATACTTACAGATACTTACAGATACTTACAAATATTTACAGATACTTACAGATACTTACAGATACTTACAGATACTTACAAATATTTACAGATACTTACAGATACTTACAGATACTTACAAATATTTACAGATACTTACAGATACTTACAGATACTTACAGATACTTACAGATACTTACAGATACTTACAAATATGTACAGATACTTACAGATACTTACAGATACTTACAGATACTTACAAATATTTACAGATACTTACAGATATTTACAGATACGAAGCAGATACGAAGCAGAGAGGGTGCAATATTGATTTCATGTAAAAAAATAAAATATTTAGGATATTTTTTAAGGCATGTCCGATATACTCCTAATGTATTTCGCTCTAAAAATGAAGCAATATTAGTCGAGCTCGATAATTCACGTTAGTTAATCTCATAACAACGTGAAGTAACAAGACGAAAAAAGGCTAATTGAAATTATTGGATTTGCTCTGAGGCCGCAGAGCATTCGAACTATAAGAACGCACTAGTAATAAACGACAGTTTTAATTAATGGAAATTAGTTGGATATTCTGCTATTATTGAAACAGATTTTTTTTATGGGATTTCTTATACATGCAAGTTATTTCCAATAATTTTGTTTATGACTATGTAGATTTTAATTTAACGATAAATATTTCGGAGTTTTTCCAGTTACTAAGAATAAGCCAGTAGTGTATTTAAAATAAGTAATGCCCTATTTTCTGATTTAGAATGTTGAGCTGTCACTTTGAGAGGATATATCTATTCTTAACTGAACCCAACTCGTTTATCGAACGGACAAATAAATTCGTAGAAAAGTTAAGAAAAATTTAAGATTTTTATATTATTCTTTAGATTTATACCGTTCAAATTCCTTTCGCTCCCTTGCAAAATAGTTATATTGTATTCTCTTGAATATGCACCACGAGTTCTTCCTTGACGGAATAACAGAAGCTTCTGTTTATTAATATTCAGAAGTGTATTTATACTGGAATAAGTTTTGGCTAACCAACCTGTTTTCTCTCTGACGCACACTCTGAATTTCTCGTTTGTACCTAACCAGAAAATATACTGATTTCTCTGTCTCACTCTCTCAATTTCTATTGATCCGTTATAGTTCAATATCAATATGCACAGATAATCAAGCACCCAAGAACGTAGATTGATTTATACACCATCTATCTCGATCATTTATAGAGTTCGTATATTTCCCGCACGTATTAATCATGCCCATATATTCACATCTACCTGAACTCGATGTCGATTCCTATTACATCTCCGGTAAAAAATTCAGATACCCTGAAATCATGGCTAATTTAGACCATATAATACTTTTTTAGAAAATAAAATAAAATAAATAAAATAAATAAAATAAATAAAATAAATAAAATAAATAAAATAAATAAAATAAATAAAATAAATAAAATAAATAAAATAAATAAAATAAATAAAATAAATAAAATAAATAAAATAAATAAAATAAATAAAATAAATATTCTTATTTGTTGCACTATGTTGTCTCTACATTATAAAAATATCTCCCCGATACAAATATTGACCTCCAGGGCCAGTACTTGGATAAGCAATCGCTTCGTTTTCAGGCTCATGTTATTCCAAGCCCCTCCCCTCTCTGCTCTGATTATTCTAAGCTTTCCTATAAGTCCGTGCACCGAAGATCCTAATTATTCTGGCTTTCTATGAGATCATCACCTAATTATTCTAAGTCACACTATGAGTCCCCGCACTCAAAATCTTGATTATTCTAAGATTTCTATGAGCCCATTCAGGCCCTGAATAATGTAAGTCTGCCTATAAATCCCCACACCCAAAATCCTAATTATTCTAAATCTCCCTATCAGATCCGCGTCAAAGATCCTGTTTATTCTAAGGTCCCCTATGAACCTGTTTTGACCCTGATTATTCTGAGGCTCCTTTTGAGCCTATTCAGATCGTGATTAATCTAAGTCTCCCTATAAGTCCCCACACCCAAAATCTTGATTATTCTAAGTCTCCCTATAAATCACCACACCCAAAATCCTGATTATTCAAAGTCTCCCTATGAGTCCCCAAACCAAAGAACCTAATTATTCTAAGTTTCCCAATAAGTCCCCACACCCAAAATCCTGATTATTCAAAGTCTCCCTATGAGTCCCCAAACCAAAGAAACTAATTATTCTAAGTCTCCCCATCAGTATCCGCATGAAAGATCCTGTTTATTCTAAGGCCCCCTATGAACCTGTTTTGACCCTGATTATTCCGAGGCTCCCTTTGCGCCCATTCAGACCATGATTAATCTAAGTGTCCCTATAAGTCCCCACACCCAAAATCCTGATTATTCTAAGTCTCTCTATAAGTCCCCATACCCAAAAACCTGATTATTTTAAGTTTCCCTATAAGTCCCCACACCCAAAATCCTGATTATTCAAAGTCTCCCTATGAGTCCCCAAACTGAAGAAACTAATTATTCTAAGTCTCCCCATCAGTATCCGCATGAAAGATCCTGTTTATTCTAAGGCTCCCTATGAACCTGTTTTGACCCTGATTATTCCGAGGCTCCCTTTGCGCCCATTCAGACCATGATTAATCTAAGTGTCCCTATAAGTCCCCACACCCAAAATCCTGATTATTCTAAGTCTCTCTATAAGTCCCCATACCCAAAAACCTGATTATTTTAAGTCTCTCTATAAGTCCCCACACCCAAATCCTGATTATTCATTATTCCTATTGGGGAGACTCCCCATGAGTCCCCAAACCAAAGAACCTGATTATTCTCAGGTTCCCTTTGAGCCCATTCAGACCCTGATTATTCTAAGTACCCTCATGAGCCCCTTCCGGACCCCGGTTAATCTAAATTCAGCCATGAAGAATAATCAGAGCTCAGGCCCTCTGTTATTCCTGTAAAAATCCTACTTATCCTCATTCTCGATCCTGATATTTTACAGTCCATCTACGTGACAGCCAGTCAGAATTATTTCAGAAGATCCCATTTCAACTCTTGATTATTCTAAGATTACCAGACATCGATAATAAATACAAAAGGCCTTATTGTAACAAACTTGAAAAATCTGTACAGTTCAATACTTATGATTTGATATATTTGATTGCAGGTGGCGTGGCTTCACGTTGGTCGACAAATGCTACTGTCTATCCACACTCACGTTGTAGTGAAGATACCAAGATTTTCCGTAAACTACGACAAGCAAAAGACGTGGCTGTTGGTGATCAAGAGCGTGGAACAACAGGACAGGGGTTACTATATGTGTCAGGTCAATACGGTGCCGATGATAAGCCAGGTTGGCTTCCTCCAGGTCGTAGGTTTGTCTATAAAGTATACATAATACATCTAAAGTCCACCCATACTGCAAAGTAATATGATATGCTATATTCTACGGTGGTATATGTATTTTGTATAGTATAATACAGCAGTATCGTATTTGCATGATGCCCTTCGTCCATCGTTATTCATCTATTCCCTCTCTGTACAGTATACATACATAAAATACATATTCTACGTTTATATAATAGTGTATATGATACAAAATGCAACACATATGTATTTAGAGCCATCTTCTCGGGATTCACATAGCCGTCGCGTTCCTATATAAACCGTTCGATATTCTAACTCCGTTGAACCTTGCAGTGCCGCCGAACATATTGGACTCCATGTCCACTGAGAGCACCATTGCAGTCAGGGAACATCAGAATATCACGCTCACGTGTAAAGCCGACGGATATCCGAAGCCGACGCTTATGTGGCGCCGCGAGGATGGGCAAACTATAGCAGTCGATAGACGCACTAAAGGTATGATCCAAGAACATTTTTCCTATTCCTTATCCAATCTGCAAAACATTTTTATAACACCATTATTTGGTTCCACCATTATAGAATAGCTTAGCAACAAGACATTCCAAAAGAGTCATATAACATCTGCCTGAAACGAATGCTTCAAAAACCTTCTTTGAGGGCTTCCCTTAAAGGGCTTCTTTAAGGACGCTAATAGAGTTCGAGCGGCTGGTTCTTGATCAGAGAGGGAATTAATGTTGGTGGTTGGCCTACCGAAAGCCATGAAAATATCGACTTGGAACCTGAAAATTAAAGTCTGCCTGAAAAGAATGTTTTAGAAACCTTCTTTAAGGAGGGTCTTCTGTTACTTGTGGTGGGGAGGCCGAAGAGCGGTGAGACGTGAGACGGAGGTAGCTAGCCGTGCAACAATGTTGCGTCGGAGGCGGCAAACTCGTGTAACACGAGTTATACTTATCACTTTAATTTCAACAAAATGGTACAGACGAATGTTTCGAAAATTGGATATGTAGTTCTGAAAAGTACGTCGTTTCAAGCGGTTTACGTTTTCAAAAGATGACATCACTCCTTCTATTTATTTTACACGATCGAAAATGCACTATTTTCCATAAGCCCAATGTTAAATCTCTTAACTTTGTGACGGCCCTACATTGCATATAAGAGGACGATTCGAATGAGAGAAATATATAGGTGACATTAGCGCAGTGGTTAACGCTCTTACTTAGTACCTGAATAATCCGGGTTCGATTCCCGGTGATCACCATATATTTTCTCTCTTCGATACTTCGTCAGTCCATCCGCAATGCCAATATCTACACTTCCCCAAACTTTCCGCCTGGTCATTACATGGTGTCAGAAGTTACGGGCCCAAAAACGTCCTCAATTCCGCATTGTACCGATGGAGCACACACACAGATTCCCGCCAATACAGGCCTGGCACTGAAGAGCTACACCGCGGGATTCAACACGGCCGAGGGAAGAGGTCCGACGTTGGATACATGCTTCGCGTAGCATCTACGATAACTCCACTACAATCGCGTAACAGGAAACCTAACTCTGCACTGTCGACGAGGACGTCGAATACAGTGAAGGGGGGTGTGTGACGGCCCTACATTGCATATAAGAGGACGATTCGAATGAGAGAAATATATAGGTGACATTAGCGCAGTGGTTAGCGCTCTTACTTAGTACCTGAATAATCCGGGTTCGATTCCCGGTGATCACCATATATTTTCTCTCTTCGATACTTCGTCAGTCCATCCGCAATGCCAATATCTACACTTCCCCAAACTCTCCGCCTGGTCATTACAACTTTGAGAATTAATATCTTTAAAACGGTGCAGACAACCTCATGAAAACTCAACAGTTTGATGAGAGGATTACTCGTGAACATGCTGTCCAAATTTCAAAACGCTGGCATCACTTCGAGATAACTGAAGACCCTCCTTAAGGACTTTAAAGATCTACGTAGAGCTAAATTGTAACTTTTAGAGACCTTGGATGGTAGGAGACAAGCAAAGACTCTAATAGAGAGACCGAGCTGGGACCTGACGGTGTGGTTACTGATTCTTGATAAAAGAGGGAGCTAATGTTGGTATTCAGCCTACTTAAACTGTCATTGCCATCTGAAAAAGGACCTGAAAACACTAGGAAATTCTAGGTGGAGGCGACTACATTTGGGAGAATCTAGGAAAATCATTATTCCCTCTTTTAAAAGCCTGGTATCATTTATTAAGACACCGAAAACCATGGAAGTTCTTACCTGGATGGTGTGGCTACCGGCTCTCGATGGGAGCGAGAGCTAATTTTGGTGGTTGGCCTATTCAAACTAACATTACCACCTAAAAAAGGACCTGAAAACCCTACAAAATTCGAGGAGGAAACACCACGCCATTTGATATTTCATTACCCAACTTCGGCTGGGCAGAGATCCAGGAAATTGCGACCACATTTGGGAGAATCTAGGAAAATCGTTAGTCTCTCTTTCAAAAGCCTGGTATCATTTATGAAGACACCGAAAACCATGGCAATGTTTACCTGGATGGTGTGACTACCGGCTCCCGATGGGAGCGAGAGCTAATTTTGGTGGTTGGCCTATTCAAACTACCATTAACACCTAAAAAAGGACCTGAAAACCCTACAAAATTCGAGGAGGAAATACCACGCCATATGATATTTCATTGCCCATCTTCGGCTGGGCAGAGAATCAGGAAATTTCGACTACATTTGGGAGAATCTAGGAAAATCGTTAGTCTTTCTTTTAAAAGCCTGGTATCATTTATTAAGACACCGAAAACCATGGAAATTTCTACCTGGATGGTGTGGCTACTGGCTGTCGATGGGAGCGAGAGCTAATTTTGGTGGTTGGCCTATTCAAACTATCATTACCACCTAAAAAGGACCTGAAAATACTACAAAATTCGAGGAGGAAACACCACGCCATTTGATATTTCATTGCCCAACTTCGGCTGGGCAGAGAACCAGGAAATTGCGATCATATTTGGGAGGATCTAGGGAAATCGTTAATCTCTCTTTTAAAAGTCTGGTATCATTTATTAAGACACCGAAATCCATGGAAATATCGACCTGGACACCAAAAGCCATGGAAATGTCAACCTGGACACCGACAGCCATGGAAATATCGAACTGGACCCTGAAAATTAATAATTACTGCCTGAAAAGAATGTTACAAAAACCTTCTTTAAGGACTTTAAAACCTATATAAAGTTATATAGCGATTCTAGATGCAGTGAAAATTAGATTAACTGTAACCAATTGATTAGTGAGTTTCTAATAGAAAAAGATTTATTTATACATTTAAAATCATATCTTTGTCATAAAGAACTGAAATAAAATTTCCTATATATGTTCTTCTACAATAAATTCTCTCGTTTTCTCCGCCAATCCCTCCTCCTCTACATCGTCCGAAAACTACATGCCTGATTTCCGAAAACTGGTGTGGGTCGATTTTGAGCGTCCGAAAACTACCTACGAGGAGCTGCGTTGCATTTTCATCAATGTTTATTAAATTTTCGTGTATTTTCATGGAAATTGATTGTTTTCCTGTCAAAAAAACATAAGGGATCATTTCAGAATCCTCACACTTAGCATTTGATTAGAATACAGTGAATAAACCGTTCTTGAAGTAAAAATTTTCCTTAACCGTCCGAAAACTGGTGCCCCCACGACAATGAAACAACAATAAATATAATGAACCTAAAAATCCTTAAAAAATAATCATTTCTATTAAAAAGTCTCATTCATGAAAAAACCCGGTTTTGAGAATATTTTGTCAGTGACAATTTATCACCTGTGATATTCTAAAATCAAACATAAAATAATTGTAACATATCTGTCTATATTATAAAAAGATCTCGCCGCCGTCGCCGCCGCCGCCGTGTCAAGAATCGAGGGACTTAGAAAAATTCGGGCTCAGGGCTTGGCGGAAGGGGGTGGGGCTAAAGGCTTGGGGCTAGCCCCACCTCTTTCCGCCAAGCCCCAAGCCTGAATTATTCTAAGTCCTTTTCCAAAAACATAGGTCCCCCAAGGCTGCGGGCACCTGTGGGGGGGAGAGCACCCTTCGGGGGGGGGGGGGGGGGGGGCTTCGGGGGGTTACCCTTCGGGGTGTCACCCTTCGGGGGGGGGGGGGGGCACCCTTGGGTGGGGGCGATTGCGAGCGCGCGCAGCGCGCGAGCCACAATAAAATCCTAGTATCGTATATAAAAATGAGTCATTATGAGCAAATTTTGATGTGGATTATATGCTGTCCTTCAAAATCCTTTTTATGGGATATTCAATCGTCGAATGTTTGAGGTGATATTTTAATGCTGAAGATAATTGGATTACCAATTATATGTGCTGTAGCAAAAACCGGTAGTTAATTAATATCATGATTAATGATAGGGTAATCAAAATTTTGGTGCGGTTTCGATGTAGATGTCGTCTTCGTCGCCTCGTAAAACCCATAACTATGGAGCACTTTTGCCGGGACCAACCACCTCCTCGTTTTCTCTGCCAGGCGCGCGCGGCTGTGATATTCTAAAATCAAACATAAAATAATTGTAACATATATCGTATATAAAAATGAGTCATTATGAGCAAATTTTGATGTGGATTATATGCTGTCCTTCAAAATCTATTTTATGGGATATTCAATCGTCGAATGTTTGAGGAGATATTTCAATGCTGAAGATAATTGGATTACCAATTATTTGTGCTGTAGCAAAAACCCGTAGTTAATTAATATCATGATTAATGATAGGGTAATCAAAATTTTGGTGCGGTTTCGATATAGATGTCGTCTTCGTCGCCTCGTAAAACCCATAACTATGGAGCACTTTTGCCGGGACCAACCACCTCCTCGTTTTCTCTGTCAGGCGCACGCGGCTGTGATATTCTAAAATCAAACATAAAATAATTGTAACATATATCGTATATAAAAATGAGTCATTATGAGCAAATTTTGATGTGGATTATATGCTGTCCTTCAAAATCTATTTTATGGGATATTCAATCGTCGAATGTTTGAGGAGATATTTCAATGCTGAAGATAATTGGATTACCAATTATTTGGGCTGTAGCAAAAACCCGTAGTTAATTAATATCATGATTAATGATAGGGTAATCAAAATTTTGGTGCGGTTTTGATGTAGATGTCGTCTTCGTCGCCTCGTAAAACCCATAACTATGGAGCACTTTTGCCGGGACCAACCACCTCCTCGTTTTCTCTGTCAGTCGCGCTCGGCTGTGATATTCTAAAATCAAACATAAAATAATTGTAACATATATCGTGTATAAAAATGAGTCATTATGAGCAAATTTTGATGTGGATTATATGCTGTCCTTCAAAATCCATTTTATGGGATATTCAATCGTCGAATGTTTGAGGAGATATTTCAATGCCGAAGATAATTGGATTACCAATTATTTGTGCTGTAGCAAAAACCGGTAGTTAATTAATATCATGATTAATGATAGGGTAATCAAAATTTTGGTGCGGTTTCGATGTAGATGTCGTCTTCGTCGCCTCGTAAAACCCATAACTATGGAGCACTTTTGCCGGGACCAACCACCTCCTCGTTTTCTCTGTCAGGCGCGCGCGGCTTCTTTAATATTGTAGAGATTAATCAACTCCACCGGTCTCGTGGACACGCGCACCACCGGCAGAGCCATAACCTCATCCTCCCTCTTGCCAACGTTGAGAGCTTTTGGGGGTGGAAGGGGAGGAGGACAGGCCTGTGGCGTGGAGAAGAGGGAACACGCTTGTGGAAAATTATGCGCATACACGGGCGTGCTACGGTGAAATATGCACGAGAAACCAAGAGCGTGCGATGAGGGACCATCCTTGTGTGTGCCCACGAAAGCTTGCAGTTCTCACTCACGTTTGTCCCTCGCGTACGTCACCTTTAAGGATATCCAACGAAATCAAATGCCATGGAAGGTTGGTACCTTCGTAAAAAAAAAATGATACACTTGCAATGCCAAAAAATTATCTTTTCATCAACCAAGGTAATTTTCTACTTCATTCATATAGAATTTAATTATAATTGGGTATGGGTTATAATGAAGCCTGTTCTCTCATAATTTTAGCTTCACTCTATTGAATATTTTATATTACGACCCAGAGGTAACTTTTGTTATAGGAAAGCTGTAACACAGAGAACATTATTCTGGGTGATTTTCCTTGAGGCTTTTGGATGCTAATTAAAATTTTTAGACATGGCCATTAATTAAATGGATATTCGCCGGAAATGGTTGATTCGACTTACTCCGATGAGAGCTTACATTTATCGTCCCTCCCATTGTTTAGAATTTCATAGGATATTTAGCAATTTATATAATTAATATCGACGAAAAATCATGCCTAAAAATATTTAGTATACGTTTGAGTATAATTATTCGAATAATCTTCTTGAATTTTTATTTAAATAAAAATTAGACAAACAGTGAAATTCAACTAACGATTTATTCTACTACTTAATTCTGCAAAAGAAAATAGCATTCACATGTAACATTTTTGAATACATGTAAAGATTTTAATAGCTAATAATTACAATTCTGTAAAAGCTATTAGATGTATAGTGCAGCCATATTAATACCCTTAAATGTGTTTGAGATGTTGAGAGGTTGGAAGATGACACAGCTGTAAAAAACCTCTTAGTCTACTCTTTGGATGAGGAAAGTCAGAAACGTATTTTCCAGAGTAGCACTAAATATATGTAATTAGTACTTGTTTACAAGGAGCAACGCTGCATTTCGGTACCGGTGGATATGAAGGGAGAAAGTGCGATGGGGAGGAAAGTATGAGAGCTGTGAAATCCCCGGTCTATCCTCTTATAGCATAAATGTGTATGCACATATACTTGGATCGCGTGGGTAAAGGAAAACCCGTTTCAACCTCGAACGTATAGTAGTACTCAACTGGGCTCTTCAACCGAAATGAAGGCGTACGTTTCTCGCAACCGACATCTACATACGTGTATACATATAAATGCATATATGTGGCTACACTATATCCACCTAAACAGTAAAAGTAGCTATAGATCTGTAGAATATTAAACAGGTATATGATAACATATAAACATTTTTATTTCTTTAATTGTGTACGTTAAGAAATAAACGCGTGCCTAAATATTTTTTAATTATTTATTTATATACTAACTAAGCTGAGATTAATTAATGATTTTATTAATTACATACTTTAAATATGAATATTATTTTTATTTAATATTATATTTAATATTTTTGTTTTTAATTTATAAATTTTTATAATTTTCAAGGTTTGTATAATCGTGATTTATTGACAAAGTATACATAATTATCACGGACTGAATATTGCAAATTATACTTATAATTATACTTTATATTGGCTTACATTATGTTTTGCCAATTGGCCATCAATCGCGGTCCTTTAGCCTTTATATACTAATTAAACTGGTACGCAGGCATCCAACGCTTTGCCTCCTGGCCTGCAGTTTTTTTCCTACCTAAAACAAAATAAATTCACCTAAAGACCCGGGCCTCCCGAGTTCGCGTTCCGCACCTGAGCGCGCGAATGCTTCTATAGTTCCGCCGAGCGCCGAGAGATGGTCAGCGCCACGAGAGCTTCTCGCGAACGAGTTGTAGCGTAGCCGCTATATAAGAGGCAGAGAAAAATCAGAGCTTTGGTCCGAGACTTTCCTGCCCGTTTCTCCCAGTAAAACGACCACACAAGAGTAAGGATTCGGGAAGTGTGCTGTCATTAAGTGTCAATCATAAGTTTTTAAATATTTACTGTCCCTAAGTAAATAAAATCAGTTTTCTCGGTTTCTGACCTAAGTGACCTTTTTTCAAAACATCGTGTCCCGCTAACTCTAAGCTTGGATATTCCCTGTGAAATTGCAACAAATTGAATAATAAATATATATTTCTTCATATTATAAAAAAATCTCATCGCCGCCGCCGCCGCCGCCGCCGCCGCCGCCGCCGCCGCCGCCGCCGTGTCAAGAATCGAGGGACTTAGAAAAATTGAGCTCAAACCAGCGTAAGGACCGTGGGGGGGTGTTCTGACGGAAGGGGGGGGGGGGTGTTCTGACGGGTTGAGTGACGGGGTTTCTGACGGGGGGGGTTCTGACGGGTTGAGTGACGGGGTGGAGGGGTTTCTGAGCGGTTGAGTGACGGAGTTTCTGACGGAGTGGGGAGGTTTCTGAGGGGTTGAGTGACGGGATTTCTGAGGGGTTGAGTGATGGGGTTTCTGACGGAATGGGGGGGGGGGGGGTTCTGAGGGTTTGAGTGACGGGGTTTCTGGCGGGGTGAGGTGATTTCTGGGGGGTCGAGTGTCGGGATTTCTGACGGGGGGGGTTTCGAGAGGTTTCTGACGGGGGGTTCTGACGGGGTTTCACATTCAAATTTCAAAAATTTTCACAAGCCCGGATTGGGGGGAGATTGCGAGCGCGCGAGCCACAATAAAATCCTAGTATATCTCTATATTATAAAAAGATCTCGCCGCCGCCGTCGTGGCAAGAATCGAGGGACTTAGAATAATTCGGGCTCAGGGCTTGGTGGAAGGGGATGGGGCTAAAGGCTTGGGGCTAGCCCCAGCCCCTGGGGCTAGCCCCACCCCTTTCCGCGAAGCCCCGAGCCTGAATTATTCTAAGTCCTTTTCCAAAAACATGGGTCCCCCAAGGCTGCGGGCACCCTTGGGAGGGGGCACCCTTGGCGGGCACCCTTCGGGGGGAGCCCTTCGGGGGGGGGGGGGGGCACCCTTGGGGGGGCACCCTTGGTTGGGGGGCGATTGCGAGCGCGCGCAGCGCGCGAGCCACAATAAAATCCTAGTATATATATATATATATATTCCCGTGAAGAAATCTTATCAGGGTTCTTCCAAGGCCCCGATTAATATTCCCTAATTCTCTTAGGAGCCTTATGTGGAAGCCTCATAGGGTTTCGCAAATGATGGTCACGCTTTTTTCTTCGGGACATTTAAAGGCTAAATGTTAGGGGCCTTTAAACGCAAAATAATGAGGACCTTTTAAGGCTGCCCTATTAAGTCCTTACTAAAATAATAAAGAATTTTTATTTAAAAATATATATTTGTTATTATTTAGTTGAGTAATACTGCACTTTTAATTAGATATTTCGTCTTTCTCTACACGACGGTACATATTAATCGCTGAAAAAACATATTACATTTTTTTTTTACATTGACGGGAATTGAACCTAGAACCTTCCAGATGGTGTAGTTGCGCTGCGCCTTAGCTCTCTTGGCCATTCAAATCATAGCAATTTTTTCTGTCTATTTGAATGACTGTAATATGAAATATGAAATAAAATTAATGTAATATAGTCAGAACTTGATAGATTTACATGACTGCTTCTCATGTGTAAAAATAAAAGCACATTCAGTTATTTTTTTACAGAAATTGGTTATATCGAATAGGGTACATTGTATCGTTGTTGTCATCTTTAATTATATTCCCCAAAATTGCTTGTTTTATCGTTTGCGCGAATTAGTTCGTTTGTATCTAAGGTGCGTGACTCTCTGACTGACCTGAGGGCCAGTATTAGAATGGGTGACCACCTGGCTGACTTTGACGTTGATTAGTTGGATAGGTGACCACCAATTTTGCCACGGAAACCTCGGATTGCCATATAAGATCCTCATCTGGCAAATTTATTATTGATTTGTTTACTTTATGCCATGGTTAAGCCTGACTGGGCCTTTAATTAATTAACTTATCAAGCCCTTATTAAACTTCGCCGTGGCAACCTAGAATTGCCTTATGAGGCCCTTACATGGCGAAACTATTTTTGATTTATTTACTTGGTGCCATGATTAAGCCTGACTGGGCCCTTAATTCATTGCCCTAATATAGCCCCATTAAATATCGGCATGAAACCCTACAGTTTCCTTAGTAGGTCCCTGATTGGGAGTGATATTGAACTCCCTTTTATGGTGTCCACATTAAAGCCCGATAGGGCCCTATGTTATCTTAGGGCAACCCTAATATTTTTCTTCACGGGTTTAACGTAAATTACCCTCCCTAACAAATGTACTGCCCATAAGTGAATTTTCCTCTAATAAGTGACTGCTGACTTTAAGATTGACACAGAGAGAAAGCTTTTGTTGCATCAAAAAATCAGTTGCTAATATAGTGACAGCAAAGGCTTATTTATTAGCCTAACAAAAATTATTTACTAGACTTGTCAAAAAATTTGCTAGGCCAGCAAAGATATTTTCTAGGCCAACAAATAAAGTTTGCTGTCACTATGCTAGCAAATGATTTTTCTCCATGGACAGGATCCCACGCAAATCATTAAAAATGGTGAATAATTCAAATAAAGAATTTAATATTTTGTGTATTGTGTCACTATTAAGTGTACAAACCGTGTCACCATTTACAACAAACTAGGATTAATTAATGTCACAAATAAACTCACTTTTGTCTCTATCAAACAAAATCAATAGCACGTGTAAAAAAATCCAACTCTTGACTTAAGTCACTAAAAAGAAAAAGATACTAAAATATGAGATTCGCAGGACAATAAGCTGTTTTGTGCCATTTTCATGAAGATTACAGAAAGACATTTTTTAAGAACGGAATTCCTGTTCGTTCTTTAAATGCTGTACAAAGTACAGGAATTTTTCATATAAAATTAATTCCGTGCATGCTGGCGTTTCGCAGCTGCTGTATCTCTGTTCCTCCAGGAACTACACACATACCATGTGCGATGGGAACACAAAACCCAAAGATATAAGTATGCGATATACATTAAACGACAGACACTAGTAAATGTTCCCATAGCCTCTCAACCGTGGCTTAAGGTTGGTAGATATATACCTATATACATACATAGCTACACTGCGACACTCCAAACTCACTTTCCCGCTGGTCTCCTTCACTCTGTACCATGTGCTAGTCTTTTACATGGTTTCAACATACATGAGCATTCCTTCCTAGTTAGCCTATGTACATCGTGCACAGTATACCTACAATTTCATACCTACACCTTAGAAATTGTGGCACACATAGAAAATACACATTCACACTCACCTATTCGTCCTTGCGCAATCTTCCCTCGTACCTCGAATACTTTACACACAATTTCACGTCTCCGTCACTGCTGCTCACTCAAAGTACTTAGACACGTGTATTCGAGATGAACACACATTAAGGACATCTCAACGAAATTCTTGGCGCGTGGATGCAGTATTTATCTGCTTCGCGCTTAAATTAAATCAGCAAATGGGTTTATTGAGTTTTTTTTTCTGTGCGCATACGGTTCACTTCAATCTACTCTATATTTGTAAATGAGGATTGAAACAAAAAAAAAAATATCGGTGAGATTTAGGAGTATCCCATACAAAAATAGTCAATCCATCATTGATATTTTATGGATCAATATATTTGTAGATTAATGGCATTGATGATGTTTAACTGGTTATAATATGTGCTTTTATTGTACTTGGTTAGTAAGAATCTAGAATTTACTGTAATTGGTTAGTAAGAATTTGGACTTGGCCGTATTTATTTAATCAGAATACAGAAATTCCCGTAATTGGTGAGTCAAAACATGGATTTGCCGTATTTGGCTTGTCAGAATATGGACGTTGCTGCATTAGATTAGTTAAATTAGTCTGCAACCGTATATATTTTGTCGTTCTTGTGATTTTTGATAGCTCATCAGTGTAGCTATATTTTGTCTTTCTTGTTCTTGAATAATTCCTCTTGAATCCGTAAAACAGCAATAATTGACTAAAATGTTTTTAGACAGAATTGCGTGACATGAAACTCCCGGTACTATGTTCCGGCAGTATACTTCGTTGACGCAAAGTCGTCAACGAACTCATTTAGCTCCATACACCCTTTACCCATCTGTCACAGAATGCTCGCTCTCGTCCAAGCGCGCAGCTAGTCAAACCAAAAGTGTATTAGTGAAGCTCTCTGCCCTCGAGGGAGGAGAGTAAAGGAGTGAGTGTGATGCGGTTGTGGAGCGTGCAAGCTCTCGTGTCACATTACGTCCCGTCACGTACAAGGTGTCGCCGGAAACGAGGGATTAAAAGTTAACCGAGTTCGCGGTAGCCGGCGAGCACCTTGGTCCCCCTCATACCTTGCACTTCCAGTTCTCTCGGCATACGATTCACGTTGATACCAACATCCTGCAACTCTGGCTGCTGCCATTCCACCTACGATACATACGAGTATATGGAGTCAATAAAACAGAGTCTCTCATACAAAGTAGAAAATGAGTTTAGACAACTACACTACAGTTGATTACATATACCAATTTTTGTAGAAAATAGAGTTAAGTTTGGGAATTACACTGAGACAAAGCGTAGTTGTCCCGTCAACTATCCTTATGGGCGCTTTTTCACATTTTCATTAACTTTTTCCGTGATCAATGCAATCACCAACTAGTTACGGTACCATGAGTTCAAACCATCGATGATTTCGTGACTTTTGGGCACAATTCTGACTTCGAAAGGGCTAAATCCTTTTTGTGTTCTACATGGAAAAAAGGCTTGGTTGAAAAAGCTACCGCAAAATATTTGACTAGCCCAATGAAATTATCCCCTAACATCATCGAGCTTCGTCAATCATTTTCTGGGCATGTTTGTCATCATAATCAACCATTCCGAGGAAAATGAAAAGAAAATAAGTTGGAAGTTTTCGGAGGATGGCGAACATAGATTTGGAGCATGGAAATGTCCATCTGGTGCCAGAGGATGCGGTGAACATCCTACAACTCCTACAATACTCGAGTACATGGAATCAATAAAGCAGTCTCTCATACAAAGTAGAAAATGAGTTTAGACAACTTCAGTACAGTTGATTACATATACCAATTTTTGTAGAAAATAGAGTTAAGTTTGGGAATTACACTGAGACAAAGCGTAGTTGTCCCGTCAACTATCCTTGTGAACCATCCACAACGCTTTTCCACATTTTCATTAGCTTTTTCCATGATCGATGCAATCACCAACTAGTTACGGTAGCATGAGTCCAAACCATCGATGATTATTTCGTGACTTTTGGGCACAATTCTGACTTCGAAAGGGCTAAATCCTTTTTGTGTTCTACATGGAAAAAAGGCTTTGTTGAAAAAGCTACCGCAAGATATCTGGCTAGCCCAATGAAATTATCCCCTAACATCATCGAGCTTCGTCAATCATTTTCTGGGCATGTTTGTCATCATAATCAACCATTCCGAGGAAAATGAAAAGAAAATAAGTTGGAAGTTTTCGGAGGATGGCGAACATAGATTTGGAGCATGGAAATGTCCATCTGGTGCCAGAGGATGCGGTGAACATTCTACAACTCCTACAATACTCGAGTACATGGAATCAATAAAGCAGAGTCTCTCATACAAAGTAGAAAATGAGTTTAGACAACTTCAGTACAGTTGATTACATATACCAATTTTTGTAGAAAATAGAGTTAAGTTTGGGAATTACACTGAGACTAAGCGTAGTTGTCCCGTCAACTATCCCTGTGAACCATCCACAACGCTTTTCCACATTTTCATTAGCTTTTTCCATGATCGATGCAATCACCAACTAGTTACGGTAGCATGAGTCCAAACCATCGATGATTATTTCGTGACTTTCGGGCACAATTCTGACTTCGAAAGGGCTAAATCCTTTTTGTATTCTACATGGAAAAAGGCTTGGTTGAAAAAGTTACCGCAAAATATTTGGCTAGCCCAATGAAATTATCCCCTAACATCATCGAGCTTCATCAATCATTTTCGGGGCATGTTTGTCATGATAACCAACCATTCCGAGGAAAATGAAAGAAAAATAAGATGGACATTTTCGGAGGATGGCGAACATAGATTTGGAGCATGGAAATGTCCATCTGGTGCCAGAGCATGCGGTGAACATCCTACAACTCCTACAATACTCGAGTACATGGAATCAATAAAACAGAGTCTCTCAAACAAAGTAGAAAATGAGTTTAGACAACTTCAGTACAGTTGATTACATATACCAGTTTTTTGAGAAAATAGAGTTAAGTTTGGGAATTACACTGAGACGAAGCGTATTTGTCCCGTCAACTATCCTTGTGAACCATCCACGACGCTTTTCCACATTTTCATTAGCTTTTTCCATGATCAATGCAATCACCAACTAGTTACGGTACCATGAGTTCAAACCATCGATGATTTCGTGACTTTTGGGCACAATTCTGACTTCGAAAGGGCTAAATCCTTTTTGTGTTCTACATGGAAAAAAGGCTTTGTTGAAAAAGCTACCGCAAAATATTTGGCTAGCCCAATGAAATTATCCCCGAACATCATCGAGCTTCGTCAATCATTTTCTGGGCATGTTTGTCATGATAATCAAACATTCCGAGGAAAATGAAAGGAAAATAAGATGGAAGTTTTCGGAGGAAGGCGAACATAGATTTGGAGCATGGAAATGTCCATCTGGTGCCAGAGGATGCGGTGATCATCCTACAACTCCTACAATACTCGAGTACATGGAGTCAATACAACAGAGTCTCTCAAACAAAGTAGAAAATGAGTTTAGACAACTTCAGTACAGTTGATTACATATACCAGTTTTTGGAGAAAATAGAGTTAAGTCTGGGGATTACACTGCGATAAAGCGTGATTGTCCTGTCAACTATTAAGTGGCAACTAATAATTGGACGTCCATAAGGCTTTTCCACATTTACATAAACTTTTTCCATCATCAATGCAATCAAACCATCTAAGATAATCATCTGGCGACTTTCGGACAAAATTCTGACTTCAAACGGGGTAAATCCTTTTTGTATTCTACACTGAGAAACAGTCTTGGTTGGACTTGCTAAGACCTAGGTTAAAAATTTGATCAAGAAAAATTTGGTAGGCGCAACCAAGTTATTGGCTAGACCCACTAAATATTTGGTTGTCATACCAAATCCTTGGCTATGTTGACCAATAACTTGGTTTTGCCAAACCAAGTTTTTTCTGAGTGTACACGGGAAAAAGGCTTGGTTGAAAAAGCTACCACAAAATATTTGGTAAGCCCAATGGAATTATTCCCTAACATCATCGAGCTTGATCAATCATTTTTTGGGCATATTTGTCTCAATAATCAACCATTCCGAGGTAAAAGAGAGTAAAATAAGATGGAAGATTCCGGAGGATGAGGAGCAGAGATTTGGAGCATGGAAATGTCCATCTGGTGCCAGAGAATGCGGTCGAGACGATATTACGGTGAGCATACGTCAACTAACTAGATATCACCCTCAGGCTTCCAGGTGGTTGTGACATTAGCGCGGCCGAAACACAAGGGATGAGGTTTAGGGATGTGTGACTGACCGCGAGTCGCGGCTGTGAGCTAGCAGGTAAACCAATATACCGTTTGTGTATCGTACTGTTGGATGCCACAGGGAGACACACGGCGTGCGGTTTGCGGAAGGAACATCCAACCTGCCAAGTCGACACAACCTGCGAGACACCTTGCAGATACAATCCACTTCAACTGTCCTTTGCATACCTCACATTTATTATCCGTTCCATCGTCTGGTCCTTGGCACTTCTCACAATATGTATTATCTGTCCAGGACTTCATAGAGACATCCACAATCCCAAACATGGACTTCGAATATTCTCCATTGACTGAAAATGAATAAAACTTCCAGAGGTTTGTAAAAGAACTTAAAAGTTTTGTCCCCATTTCACAAAACCTAAATTGAAGATCCAATAAAAAAAAGTTCAGTCTTCGATTGATTCTCATCACAAGAATATTTTATTTCTGACATTTTGCAGACCATCTTTACACTCTTAAAAATAACCTGCTAATCGTCCGTTTCATGCGGATTCGCTTGTTTTAAACCGACTTCCATTTGTCGCTATTCTAAGAAGATTTGGCTGAAATTGTGTCATGTTGAATGGAGTGGGCATTTCAGAAAATGAATCCTTGGTTCTTAGATTAGAGTATATTTAACTCTTGAAGCAGGATCGAAACCTTAAGCCAGATCGGTTAACACATGAAAAAACGATTTAATCGAAACCATCATGAAGTTTGACACAACGCCGATTCTTTCAGTCTGTACAATCCATGATTGCGTTGATAAATCACCTCCAACTCGAAATACGAATTGCAACGTCAAAGTTCTTTTTTTTTTTTGCTTCTGTCCATGGCTCGAGAAGTAGAGTAGAAAATATCTATCTGCCAACTTCGACTGGAGTTCCGTACAAACAACGCACTTCCCTCGCCTTCTCGTTCCACTCTCACAGTTAGAGCTCTCTGCCTTTCCCGTCTTTCATCTCCCATTCTCTCTTTTTTTCCTACACGGCTTAATTCAACCGCCAGGCAAAGTTTACTCGTGACTTTAGTTACCCTTGTTTCCTGCTCGCCCTGTGCGTTACTCTGCCTTCCTTCGGATCCCAAAGGTATGAAGAGTGGCGTCCTCCTACTTTTCCACCTACTGTCTATATCCATTTCCATCTCCACCCTTTTGCATTATGCGAGCATGAACTCGAGAATCCGCTCGGACTGGCCGTTCTTTGTGAAAATAGACGGAGAAAAAAAGGACTTGAACGAGTATCACGCGGCGGTAGCGAGCCTCGGATCCTGTGTGTATCCTCCTAGAGATCTCTGCGAACTTTTCAGTACTCGGACCGACTACTGAGGTGGTGGGCGTGCAACGTCGTGGGAGAATTCCGCATCCAAGCATATTTAGCCGTTAACCATGCCATGGTAGCGTGCACCGGATGGAACGACTCGGGAAAAGTGAATAATAATGTTATCTTTGCCAGAAGCTTCGCTGCTGAACCCATTTGTTTTTGGTTAGTCAGTTTGTAGACTTTGCCGTACTTGGTTAGTCAGAATGTAGTCTATGCCGTAATCGATTAACGAGAATATGGAATTTGCCGTATTTGGTCAGTCGGAATATGGATCTTGCTGTGCTTGGTTAGTCGAATATGGATTTTGCCGTATTTGATTAGTCGGAATATGGGCTTTGCCGTATTTGGTTAGTCGGAATATGGATTTGGCCATATTTGGTTAATCAGAATATGGATTTTGCCATATTTGGTTAATCAGAATATGGATTTTGCCATATTTGGTTAATCAGAACATGGATTTCGCCATATTTGGTTAGTCAGAATATGGATTTTGCCATATTTGGTTAATCAGAATATGGACTTTGCCATATTTGGTTAATAGAATATGGATTTCGTCGTATTTGGTTAATCAGAATATGGATTTTGCCATATTTGGTTAGTCAGAATATGGATTTTGCCACATTTGGTTAGTCAGAATATGGATTTTGCCATATTTGGTTAGTCAGAATCTGAACTTTGCCGTATTCTGTTGACCAGTTTGTCGACTATGTTGTATTTGGTTAGACAGAACGTGGACATTGCGGTATTTGGTTTATCAGAATGTGGACTTTGGGTACTTTGTTAGTCAGAACATGGACTTTGCCGTATTCCACTAGATAGACATAGACTTTGCCGCATTTCGTTAGCCAGAAAATTAATTTTGCCATACTTGGTTCTTTAGGTTCTGGACTTTGCAGTATTTTGATGGGCAGAATCCGAACTTTGCCGTATTCGGTTAATCAGTTTGTTGACTATGTTGTATTTAGTTAGACAGAACGTAGACATTGTGGTATTTGGTTTATCAGAATGTGGACTTTGGGTATTTTGTTAGACAGAACGTGGACTTTGCCGTATTCCACTAGGTAGACATAGACTTTGCCGCATTTCGTTAGCCAGAAAATTAATTTTGCCATATTTGGTTCTTTAGGTTCGGGACTTTGCAGTATTTTGATGGGCAGAATCCGAACTTCGCCGTATTCGGTTAATCAGTTTGTCGACTATGTTGTATTTGGTTAGACAGAACGTGGACATTGCGGTATTTGGTTTATCAGAATGTGGACTTTGGGTATTTTGTTAGCCAGAACATGGACTTTGCCGTATTCCACTAGGTAGAACATAGACTTTGCCGCATTTCATTAGCCAGAAAGTGAATTTTGCCATATTTGGTTCTTTAGGTTCTGGACTTTACAGTATTTTGATGGGCAGAATCCGAACTTTGCCATATTCGGTTAATTAGTTTGTCGACTATGTTGTATTTGGTTAGACAGAACGTGGACATTGCGGTATTTGGTTTATCAGAATGTGGACTTTGGGTATTTTGTTAGCCAGAACATGGACTTTGCCGTATTCCACTAGGTAGAACATAGACTTTACCGCATTTCGTTAGCCAGAAAGTGAATTTTGCCGTGTTTAGTTCGTTAGGTTCTGAACTTTGCAATATTTTGATGGGCAGAATCCGATCTTCGCCGTATTCGGTTAACCAGTTTGTCGACTATGTCGCGTTTGGTTAGTCAGAATGTAGACGTTGCCGTATTTGGTGAATGAGAATACGGATTTTGCCGCATTAGGCTAATTGCAATGTGGACTTTGCCGTATTCGGCTAATTCCAAGCTCGCCTTGATCTTAACTCTGCCTTTCTTCGTATTTCAAAGCAATGAAGAGTGACGTCCTCTTACTTTCCCACCAAGCTCCCGCTCAGTCTGCCTGGTCTTCGTAAAAACAGGCAGAGAAAAAAAAAAGAAGAACTCGGACGTGCATCATGCGGTAGAAGCGAGCCACGTACCCTGTGAATATCCTGACAGAGATCTCTGCGAACTTTTCAGTAACTGGACTGGCCACTGAGGCGGTCGCGTGCAACGTCGCGGGGCAAGACGTTGCATCCAAGCGTATTTAGCCGTTAGTCATGCCATGGCAGCGCGCGCGGTAACCAACAGCTCGGGAAAAGTGAATAATAATGTTAACTTTGCCAGAAGCAGCGCTGCTGAAGCATCCACTAGAGTTGGGGTGATCCAACCGCGCTACCTCAACGTCTTTTACTCGTTTCTTTACGTTGCTCTTCATCTCTTCATCTCTCCTTCTTCCTCTATTTTCTCTTCTGTTTTTCTTCGTTCTTTCTTCGACTCACCTTCAACTTCTACATATATAGGGGAAGGTGGGGCAAAGTGAAACGCATAAGCAAAAAATGGCTTTATCACGAAGCACAAAGTGTATTTTTACTGCTGCTCTCTCAAAAAGTCGAGTCCAATAATCGATTTTCAGCGTCTACAATAGGGTGTCCCAAAAAAAAATATATTTTTTTTTTTTCGTCCGGCCACAGTCGCAAAAGTGTGATTATATCTAAACGAAGATTATCTCAAAATTTGAGGCTCGTAAAAAAATATTAACCGGTCGCTCACGATTTAAATTCCATTAATATATCAAAAAAATGATGTTGGCATGAAAAGTATTGGAAGATATTGATGAATCCGTTTCAAATTTAACAATAAAATTATCTGTTATATCCCAAAGACATCCACTAAATTTGGTAGTGATCCGTACAAATGTCCGGGAGATATGGCGTTTGCAATAAGCGCTAAATTGATTATTTATATATTTTGAATGATTTTATCTAAAAAAATATTGGATAATATTGATTGATCAGCTTCAAAATTGATACTATAACTGTATTGTATATAACAAAGACATCCGCAAAATTTGGTTGCGATCCGAACACATTTTTCAGAGTTATTGTGTTTCCAGTGGAGGGGGCAGACAGACAAAAATTTACAAAACTTTTTCTCGGACTCTGGGTATAGATTAAAATTCAGGATTCAGGATCAAAAATATGAGAGTCGTCAATAATGTTGCCGAGCGAGGTGTTGCTCTCATTTCGAAGTACAATAAGGCACTTACGAACGACGAGGAGCAAAAGCAATTTCTTTTGCAGGTCGTGAAAAGCCACCACCAACAATATCCAAACGCTAATAAAAAGACCCTCAACATCGTTTCTAGAAATAGAGCCGACGTTGTCACGAGAAAATCATGAATGTGAACTATAATTAATTAATTATACGTAATTAATTAACTTCTAATAAAAATAAAAAAACGGAACAAAAATGGTCCTCAAGTGACTTACACCGCTCATAATTAATTTTGTTTTCCATCCTGAATTTTAATCTATACCCAGAGTCCGAGAAAAAGTTTTGAAAATTTTTGTCTGTCTGCCCCCTCCACTGGAAACACAATAACTCTGAAAAATGTGTTCGGATCGCAACCAAATTTTGCGGATGTCTTTGTTATATACAATACAGTTATAGTATCAATTTTAAAGCTGATCAATAAATATTATCCAATATTTTTTTAGATAAAATCATTCAAAATATATAAATAATCCATTTAGCGCTTATTGCAAACGCCATATCTCCCGGACATTTGTACGGATCACTACCAAATTTTGTGGATGTCTTTGGGATATAACAGATAATTTTATTGTTAAATTTGAAACGGATTCATCAATATCTTCCAATACTTTTCATGCCAACATCATTTTTTTGATATATTAATGGAATTTAAATCGTGAGCGACCGGTTAATATTTTTTTACGAGCCTCAATTTTTGAGATAATCTTCGTTTAGATATAATCACACTTTTGCGACTGTGGCCGGACGAAAAAAAAAATATTTTTTTTTTTTTGGGACACCCTAGTCTACAAAAAAAATTGGTCGGGCAAAGTGGAACACTTCCCCAAATTCGGAAATGTATGATTTTTCAAAACTGGGTGCCACAGAACGTCATCAGCGTTGATGATATTCTAATATCAATTGTGTTTTCGATTAATTTTGACATTTCGTAAAAAAAATATCGACAGGAGCAAAATAGGACAGTCTCCGAAATATTTGCTCCCCTTATTTGTATCGAGTGCTCATGTGGGATACGAAACATGAATATATTTGATTGTGATTGAACGCATGCGCGTTAAAAAAATTATTTTCAAAAGTCATTTATTAAATTTCAATTTGAAAAGTTAGCTAGGATTTCTTCGAGTTATTATTTTGAAATGTTTCTTTGGTTTTCTCCTTGAATTAAGTTGTTGAAACGTAACTTTTAAAAAATGTCGGTGTGTTCGACTTTGCTTCGTTAACGATTTTTTTTTGTTCGCCCATTTTATTGGTTATACACCCAAAATGGCTTCTAAAACATTGTATTTTGAATAATTCGGTTAAATTGTATTGTAGAAATGCGTTTTTTAAAAACTTTCGAAGTGTTTCCCTTTGCTCCACATTTTTTGCCACGAATAAATGTTCCATTTTGCTCCGGCGGTCCACTTTCTATTTGTTGAAATTATTATTTTGTAAAGTTACTGTGATTTCCTCCTTAAATTGCGTTGAAGAAACGCAATTTTTTTTTAATGTCGGAGTGTTGTACTTGCCCCGTTTTCGATTTTTTTATTTGAAGATTTTATTGATTTAAGCACTCAAAATGTTTTTAAAAACATTGTATTTTGAATACTACGCTTAAATTGTATTGTTGAAACGCGTTTTTAATCAAATGTCGAAGTGTTTCACTTTGCCCCACATTTTTTTGCCACAAATGACTGTTTCACTTTGCCCCACCTTCCTCTATACACACCTCTCGGCTATCCTTATATATATTTTGAGTTTCTTTTCCAACGTTTGTTTTTATTTTCATTCTCCTTTCCGCCGCCACCTAAAATGCGGAGGAATGAACCTTCTCCGGTTTACCTACGTTTCACCTCGAGAGGAAGAAGCGAAAACGCACAACCAGCCGGATGGAGATGCAAAAAGGGCTTAAGGCACAGTGGACTAAATTTGAAAACATCTGCTGTGCAGTCTTTCACTTCGTGGATCTTTTTATGTTTTTCCAAATATATTATTTTCGGTTGGTGAATGTGTGCAGAAAAGCGACAAAAATGTCATTAAATTTTGCACGTTTCTTCATTATTTTTGTCTTTATGGAGAGAAACTTCAAACGAGAGAAATCTCTCGGGTTTATCGTCTTCTTCGTCACGATCTTCGCGGAGATGAATGGAAGACTTTGAAGCTCTTACTCTGAGCTCTGTCGACCAGCTTGTGACGAAAACCTACTTCTTATCTACTCTGACACGGTTCGCAGATAATAGCTGTGATGTTTGTCTTCCTTTTTTCTAACCTTTTCCACACCGTGTCGTTCTATCTCTACTGTGAAAATTAGATTGCTCTATTATGAAAAGAAGAGATACAACTGAGACTTTATGCTATAAGTAGTACAAGAACATTATGGTCAGACGTGGGATTATTTTTATTTCACGAGAAATTTCTAACCCTTCAACCACCAAGTCCTTCGCCTTAAAAAAAAAAGATATTTTTTTCATATTGCATATTTCTCTGATTTGAAAAAATGGTGGAAAATGCAATTTTTGAAAAATAAAATTTTTAATTTTTAATTTTTACATGTAAATCCGCTTTTCTACCATGAAATAAAAATGTAGAATACATTTCTAACAGGATTTCAATTATTATCAATTTTTTCTAGAATTTTCGGACGTAAATTCGAAAAGATGTGTCGAAAAATAGCTGTTCAAATATAGTCAAAGGATTAAAGTTGACAAATTGCTGTCGCACTGGTGAAAATTAATACCTTTTTATTTAATAAAATAATTCTAATTATCTAGATATGTTAATAATTAGAAGTAAATCGTGTTTCGTTGCTTTTTTATTTTTTTGCAACTAAATTATGACAGTTCTGAATGTCTTTAATGCTGTAAGTGGTAAAGGTATATATTAGTCAGCCGATATGCTGACTTGACTGCGTTGAAAATCTAGTCTTGTAACGGTTGAAGTTTCCAAACGTTCGAGCAAAATAATGTAGAAGTTGTTCACGACAACGTCACTGACTTAGACGCTCTTTCAGTTTGTGATAGGTCGAGGAAGCGAGATAAATCTTCCCAGGAGAGATCGAGCTCGAGAGATCGCACAGTTGAGCGAATTGCCCGAGGCGTCTCGGGAGCCAGAGAAGCGTATGTTTCTTAGTGAGACGAGCGCACTTCTATACTATATATATATGTATAATAAAATGCAAATTTGCGGATTCGTAGGGTAACGGGGGTCAATGGAAGTTTATCCTTTTACAAAAACTTATTTAAACGAAATTATCTTTTTAACCCATGACATAAACAAAATAAATTAAATTCCTCTTTATATCTCTTGTAAAAAAAAATTTCTTCTCTTTATCAGAATAATACACAACCAAATTCATAATTATTATACGTAATTTAAGGTTCAGGTCCTTTTTTCATTGCTGAAAAATTGTTAATTATGATTATGAAACGAAAAAAAATTACCAAATATAATTTTTTAAACAATCTTCATTTTCGTTCGACTAATCATTTTTCATATTTACAAAAATAAAAATTGCAAATTCAAGATTGTTTTTGTCAATACGAGAAAAAAAAATTAGAACTTGTCACTTCTAATTATTAGAAAAATACAAATTTCAATAAAAATCATTGTTCTTGCGAATCTTTTTCAGGATTACAATTTAATACTAATACTAACTTTGTTTATACCTTCAACGATCATTAAGAGGCAGTGATACACTCTTCGGAATTTCGTCGGCCAATTTTAAGCGCATATATGTCTGTCTCTCTCACATAACCTCATTTTTGGATTTTCGATTCTCTTGAAAAAACGACTTTGAGTATTGCAGAGCAAAAAAAGAATTGCTTTGAAAATTTTGGAGGCCGTGAAGATAGTGGCACTGCCTCTTAAGGCTCATCATAATATTTTTTTTTTAATTCACACGATTCAAAATTCATCATAAAAAAGTTGCACTGTAAAACTTCGCAACTTTTTTCGTTATCTATATAGTTAATGAAAAAACAAAAATTCAAAATCACATAAAATCCAAACCGCTGTACCGATCACCACCAAATTTGGTAGGTAGTAGCGCTAAATGTTATTTTTCATCTGTAGAAATTTTCAGTTGATTCGGTGAGATTTAACGTGAGTTAGAGCAAACCAAATATTTTTTTTTTGTAAAATTCAAAATCCCATAAAATCCGAACTTTTTTACAGATTCATTCCAAATTCAATACCGATCCTTCTTTAACATATCTTTATTCATAAAAAATAATTTATCTCAATAGCTAAAAATTAGCGTATGCTACAAAGCGTACAGAATTTTTTTTCGTAAAATACAGTCAAATAAAATTTGAATATATTTTTGAATTTTT
Organism: Ephialtes manifestator; assembly: GCA_963970395.1. NCBI lineage: Eukaryota > Metazoa > Arthropoda > Insecta > Hymenoptera > Ichneumonidae > Ephialtes > Ephialtes manifestator. The sequence continues at coordinate 18,529,989 of OZ019980.1, forward strand.
TTGCAAATTACCACAAACAAAGGCATCGGACTTGCTGCACATGTTTGCTAAATTTCAGCCCGATTCTTAAGATATGTAATCCGCACATTTTTTCTAAACCACTTTTCTCGGTTTTGGACCATTTCGATTGTACTGGCATAAAACAAGGATGCAAAGTAGAACCTTGCACATTGCTTCCTCATTATTTTTCGCGATTTACAAAGCTACCTCTATGAGGAAGTATGCTATTCAATTTTTGGCTTCCTCATAGAGGAAGCTTTGTAAATCGCGAAAAATAATGAGAAAGCAATGTACAAGGTTCTACTTTACATCCTTGTTTTAATTAGATAAATATACATGTTGTGGATTCGCTTTTTCTATTTCGTTATTACGTTATTTCGTGATTATTAGAGCGTTTCCGAAAATGAATGTGATAATGTATATTTTTAAAAATAATTCAACATTCCATAAAATCAAAAATTTCATACCGTTCGTCACTAAATTATACATATATAATGGCTGAATATTGTTTCATTTATATACAAAATTTGAGCTCGCTATCTTAAGTTTTGCAAAAGTTACAATAGAGCGATAATGTCAATTTTTTGAAAAATTCAAAACATCATAAAATTTTAACGGGTCCACCGATCTTAACCAAATTCAATAGCGATCACTGGCGTATGAAAGCTCATATTCATACCAATTTTAAGATCAATATCTCAAAAATTGAAAGAGTTATCGCGTAAACAGACATTTTTCAAAAAATTAAAAAACGCGTAATAATTTAACGATGAAGTGGATTTTAACAAAAATCTGTATGAACGATAAGGCTTAATCCCTCTATCTATGGTCCAAATTTCAGCTTGATATCTCAAGACATTCCCGAGTTATAAAGGTTTACATTTTTCGATCGTGTAACATACACATATACACACACACACACACACACACACACATACAGACATTTTTTCTAAATCACTTTTCTCGACGTTTTGGCCCATTCTGAATGTACTGACATGAAAATCTCGAAAAAAAATTTTTTCGTGAAAACAAAGCTTCCTCTATGAGGAAGTAATATAAAAATTCAATCAGATACCAGTCTCATAACCAACTCTCAACTTTGGTCATAAATAAGTGTATCAGTTCCACCTTATCTAAAACCCCCAATGCCCCAATCGCTTCCACTTTACTGTGGTGGAGGACATAGATACTCCAACTCCTAAATCGCTCTAATCGTCTACTGATACGGCGACATCCATCCAACTAGTAGTCGTCGTCATCTTGCTCGTCCTCCTTGCAACGGATAGTTCAGTCCTGGCCTCGTTGAAGCTGCTGATCGAAGGAGCGTATAACAAGCGTCAGAACTCGCTCTCTAGTCAGTCTATAGCTATATAGTCGAGTATAGAGCAAACGAGGACCTCGTGTGCACTCGCTGAAAGCTATCCCCAAGCGTTGCTCCCACTAGTGACGAGCATGGCAAGACGTGGTGAGTTTATATCGCACAGAGAGGCAGTGTATAAAGTGGGGATAGGGGAGAAGAGGGTTACCGTAACGTCTGCTAGTATATGGTTCCGATGCTGTGCTGCTTCTCTGCCTCTCTGCTCCTAATACGACGCTGACAAACTTGGCGCTCGTTAAAAGTTAACCGATACGCGAAGCTCTCGCGTTCCCTCGATCCCTCGGTGAAGATGCAACGACGTGCGCTACAGGCAAGAGCCAGAGTTCCATAACTCAATCAAAACGTGTGCGAGCCAGAAATCAGGGATATAATAGACGTACCGGACGACTCAAGAGCTCCTACACGTTTAGATGAAACTGTTATTATGTTACGTGGACGTAATGGGACAAAAATGATGGGGGTGAAGACAGGAAGAAGATCAGAAGGGCTCTTGTGTCTGATAAAAAAAACTTAGAGGAAAAAGCTTTCGATTGTCAATTTGGACATACCACTTGGAAGTTTTAATTGTTTGTCGAACTTGTCTAATATTTACAGAAGAGGAAATCATATACGAAAGAAATAAGGAATCAATGAAATATTTAAGAAACGGATAATAGGTGTTATAGTACGGGAGCCCACGACCAAAACCATGTCTCATCGCACCAAGGATAAAACCACCCATGTAGAAATCAGTCTGGGCGTCCCAGTTTGAAACTCGATCCTGGTCGGAATTGGCTCGGGTTTCCATAAATGGATTATCCAACTTGGAATCCGATTAGATCCCAAATAGATTTCCGGTTACGCACTCGATGATAGTTTATCATCGATTAGGAATTGCTAGGGTTACCCTAAGAGAGTCGTCCTATTTATAATCGGGATGGATTCCGAATCGGGACCCAATTCTAAACGAGGAGCTGTATTACCGTGCATCGGGATTAGTTACGGTTACCCTAAGAGGGGTTCTACTTGGATTCTGAATAGAATCCGGATCGCCTTCCCGTTACTCAACGATTTGTGCGGAACTAATTTTACTTCACCCTTTATGCAGTAATATGTTGTAGAATACACGTACGAAAAACTTTTCCTTAACTCGCGTGATTTTAACAACGTGTGCGGTTCATGTGTCCCCAGACGCGTTCTCGTCGCTGCCCATGCGGAAATTTCGACAGAGATTCAGCTGCAATCAGCTTGGTATTCCTATCTTTCGACAATGATCCAGGTGGATTCAGCCTAGTATGCCCATCTAACGGCTGGAATCCAGTCAGCCATCGGATCGGATCCCAGTTCGAGATCCCGATCGGAATCCAGTTTCCGCGCATTTCATCCCATGTCTGGAATCCGATCCGGTGACCGACTGGAATCCGACCGGAAGATGGGAATACCAGGCAGGATCCAGCTGGATCTCTGCCAAAATTTCTGCTTCGGCATATAGAATCGATAGTGTTTAGATGACCCTTGACACGACTATCGGGGTATTAAACTTCAGAAATCGTGCAAGTTCGCGGGGAGGGGGGGGGGGGGTGATTTCTGCTATGTAAACAAAGCCAGGTCGCATTATCACGATACCCTTCATATTGAAAATGTACGTAGATTTTGTTATTTTATTGCGTGAAAATACTTTTTTCAGACGTCTTGCGTCTCGCATTTCACCTGAGCGCATTTTCAAAAATGTCATCAAATCTAGCCGACTCGTATCATAGTCATTAACTTCAAATTTGTTTCAAATCCTTTGTATGGCTACCGAGATTATCAAAACACTGTTTTCAGACATTCTCGATATTGCGAAAAATTGTCTGATAGGACCCGAGCAATACTTAATTTGTCTGATATCGGTTTATTCTACATCTATAAAACTCATTTTATTATGTCGAACAGCTTTCAGACGCTTTGCAATAATACCGACGGGTAAAATTTTATTACATTTTTATAATGCTCTCAAAATGTCCTGTTCCGTCGTGGAAAAATATCGTAGCTTGTAAATGCCATTTCTATATTCAATATTCAACACCGTAATAAAGTCAAGGAGTAACGCCGTTCGTGTCAAACATCGAGACATCTGCGGACCAGATGAGAATCTGGAAACGTCTTCTAATCCTCAGGAATTCACATGGAAAACGCACGTACAGAATAACTTGAAAGAAGCAAACACATTTTTTAGTGTTTTATGGTAGTGGCCATCGACTAGCGAAGGATTAACCAGTCGCGGACCGTACGCATCGGCACCCCACGACTGCAATTACTGGGGGTCCCATGGGTCGCGGGAAATCCCGTGGATACCTGATGGTCCGACGCTGCCGAGGCGTCAACGCATCCCCACGTGATAAGGAAAAACCCTTCAGCGTGCAAAAAATTGACACTAGCGACGTTACCTCCCACTCCCAAACTTATCATACTCAATGTTGGAACCAGGGTACTGACACTCCGTGTACCCCGCCACTTCTTATTTGGCACGAACCGATCGGGTACGGATATTGCCAGCCCAAGAATAACAAAATATGACGATGAAAAGTTCGGCTTGCTGGCTTGGCAGCAATGATGCCTACGGCTGTCGATGGAGTGGAAATTGGTGGGGATGGAAGAGCGGTGAACTTGAATTCATGCGCTGCTTGAAACGCAATGTCATCAGTTCATGCCTCCGATCATATATTTTTATTTCATATAATGGAACATTAGTTATTACGTAATTTTTAATAGCTCGTCGCAGAAATAGCAATTGAATTGTTATTTTATCAAAGAGCCCGATTTAGTATTTTAAAAATAATATACATCTCGGATATCTTAAAGAAAATAAGCTGTCTCTTTCGTTATTAAATAAACTATTGAAACTTTAGTTTCAATAAATTAAGATGAGAATAATATTAATTATTCGTGTTAAGGATGTCCTGCATTGAATCGGTATCCTCATATCTTGATGAAAATATTTATTCGAACGTTTCTTCGTATTTAGTGCTTTTTCACGGTTTTCAGATAAAATAAAAGATTGCTGTGAACATGAACATTCGCAATTGTTCTGAAAATATTTTATTTTCATGACTGAAACTGTTAAAATGTATAATAACTCAAGATTTTCGTTACATATTTTACTTTATATTCGATAAAAGGTAAATTGAAATTCTTTTACTTCTATAAAACGGTTTTTGTCCACCAACTTTATAAAAAACCGATGAAGTTTTCAGTTTTACAAAAACAAGTATAGAAACAATCCATTTAAAATTTATATTTTCATTTTAAGAAATATCTTTTTGTCATTTTTACAAAAAATATATTTGTCACTTTCAATTTAACAAAACAAAATGTGTAAATTCGTAAAAAACGAAATTTAGAAATTGACAAGATATTTATAAAAACAGATTTTAAAATATGAAAAAACTAGTATGAATCGTTGAAAATCGTGGGATTCAATAAAAGTTAGTTTATTATTTTTTTTAATATTTTAATTTGTCTGGACAACCCAAGGTTTTAATAATCTGAATCCAAAGGGTGGCGCGGTACCCCTTCACCGGTCATCGCCATTTACGATCGAAAAGATAATACGGCGGATTAACTCAATAAAAGTGAGAATATTATTTTATAGTGTCGGGAAAAACCAATGATTTCCCCATTTTGCTCGTTCATTTTCCCATTTCAGTTTACTTGATTCCCGAAGTGTGAAGGTGACGGACGTGTTCGGTGCCTGTGATTTCTGTGAATCTTGTTTTTATCTATTTCCATGAAGTGAAGTGAAGTAAAGTAAAGTGAAGTGAAGTGAAGTGAAGTGAAGTGAAGTGACGTGAATTGGATGGTTGCTGGACCTTTGTGGAGCCATTGATAAATAAATTGGAGCATTCCGGTGAGAAACTATTCTTAGAAGTTCATAGCGAGTTTTTAGAAAAGTTTTATAGAAAGACCAACATACTGCTGATTTTTATGTTAATTTTTTTTTAATGTACAATATTCAAGAAGATTTGTTATTCGCGTTTTTAAATTAATTTCGATATGATAGCTTTCTTTGATAAAATCTTTTGGTTTCATAATTTATATTCGATAGTTTCATCAATGCGTTTTCTTTTTCTGATTATCTTTGGTAAATTTCTGCTTTAAATCAATTAAAATACTATTTGTAACATAATCGTTATAATTCGTGGGTAGTACCTATCAAATCTAAAATATTCTTTGCTTGCTATCCTTGCTTTAAATATTTTTCCTTGTTAATTTTTTTCCCTCTTATCAATTTGAAGATAATGATTATTAACACTTGTTGTAACTTAGCTATGTTACTCCCCACATAGCACATAATATTGCCTGAATATTGCAGGAATATTTCGGATATTTCATTGCACAGATATATTTCCATAAGCTTCCAGTCGAATATTCACAAATATTTAATTGCAATATTGTCAACTTAACGTTCAGAAATATTGTTGGAGGCAAAACAATTGCCAAGCATTTTTTAAATGTTTCTGAACATTACCTATGAATCCCATTCCTTCAATAATATTTCACAAAGTTTCGAATAAAAGATTCCAGATTAGATTTTGCAAATTGTACAATGGATTTTTTTTGCAGCATACCAATACATTTCAAATGGATATTTTTAAACTAGTTTAAAAAGTTGAATTTGAAATGATCTGCATTTCGCAATAAAAAGAAACTCACCTCGTTCTCTTGAGTATCATTCTTGCGGAAATTGGAAGCTTCATTAGAATATATCGGAAATCGCGGCATGGTATGAATCGATTTTTTTGTTGTTCTATCTTTATTTTTTAATTCATCAGTCTTGGTCGACAGAGCACATGGGCGATAAAACTATAACGTTTGTACAAGTAGTCGATGGTCTAGTGGTTAGTGCGATAGACGTTAGGTCGTTAAATAGGTTTGATTGATACACTGAGAGAAAAATCTGGTAATTTAAAAAAAAAATATAGTTAGACCGACGATAATCTAACTATAAAGTGTAATTCCCAGGTGGAACGTCTCTATTTCATGGATATAGCAAATAAGATTATCAGGAGTAACAGTCCGTCCAATCAAGATCAGACAGACAAATCGTCGCGTGAAGGCAACATTAATTTCTTTTTTAACTTGGCGTCGAGTCGCTACCGCCACTCTTAATAGTAGCAATCATCAAAATGATAATAGTTTCAAAAACTATTCTAATCGTTTCAAATATGCCGTTTCGTTGTATATACGATTTCAACGTTTGTTTCTAATAACCTTGCAAGTATCGTTTATTGAACCACATTATCATCGCTTCGACCATAAAACATGCAAGCCTTCCTATATTCGTTTTATCATATGAAATCGTTAAATCAACGATATGCTTTTCTCTCAGTGTAGGTAGATGTAAGTCTTTGAAGCGCAAATTTATGTTTCTTCTAACCGCATTCACCTCTGGAACAAATGTAGTTAATGAAACTTTAATATTGTTATATATTTTTGAAGCGGGATCGCTTTTTAAAATTATTTGTCGTTAATGCGACGTGGGCTACGTAGGTGAGGTTGTGAGTTCGAATTTTGGATGGGATATATATATTTTTCTCCAATAAATAGGATTATTATCGAGGACGTCCAATAGTGCTGCTGAAATACTCTCAATCAAAAAATCATATTCAAAACGGTAGTTTCTTACGAATTAGTCTTGGCGGAAAATGTAATATTCACACAATATTGCTCTGTAATATTATTGAAATATTATATTAGCCACGTTTTGATCGGACATTGCAAGATTGCTGCAATATTTTAGAAATGTTTCAAACATCTTTCACAATATTTTCGCAATATTGCATTATTGCAAAGGAATATTTTGAGAATGTTTCAGAAATATTCCAGTGCTATGTGGGTCTAGACTTGAGTTGAATAATGATTATTCTACGATAATTTATTGAATATTTTCTAATCAAGAAATAACGTAATAACGAAATAGAAAAAGCGTATCCGCAACATGTATATGTATATGTATATTTAATAAACAACCCTGAAATAATATAATCAGTCTATTGACTTGTAATTTTTCTGTTAATATAAATTCTATTATTGCAGCTAGTCTGAGCCGGCCCTTCAGTCTATGCGTATAATGTACATTATACGCATGCACCGTTGGAGTAACAAAGACAGTTGATATATCTATCTTCGTCAGCCCCCACTACTGAGACCGTAGCCAACTTCGAAAATGTTAACGCCGGCAACGGCGGTTTTGGTCGTGTAACGTTGGCTAACATAGCGTACCCGACTCGCTCTCAGCCAATGAGCGTCGGCGTTGGCGTGCCAAATAAGAAATACACGGTTAGCATAGAGCAGAGCAGCGGAGTGTCAGTACCCTGGTTGGAACCTTTTTGAGTAGTCAGTCGTCTTCAGCTTCTCAGACAGAACGGACACTCCAAGAGTCTGATCGTCAGCTCATGGCTACACAGATTCTTGTCTTGACATTATTAAGTTAACATTTTCCGATTCAACTCTGTATCCAATTCTGATAATAATAACAGTGATGTTTGTATATAATGTTCTTCTGAAATAAATTAGTGTTTGTTTTGTTATATAAAATAAATACCTGCGTCATTTTAATTAATCACGTGGGAGTTTGCTATCTCGCGGTTCAACTTAATTTGAGATTCGGACTTACAATCCACGTCGGCTCCAAACGCCATCCGCGAGAGCGAACATGTCCGATAAATACTTTTTTTTTCAGCAAATTGATTATTTCGCATCAATTAATCCAAATTTACTTATAAACATGATTTTCAGACGCCATGTTATATATTTTTTCTTTTGTCTCATTTTTTTAAAAATGGTTTCCTGGGCAGGTGCAACACTATTTTTGTATGAAAACCGTCTTTTCGGTATCTCATGGCTATCATTTAACTACATTCCGTAAATCAGACTTTTTGCTATAATACGAGTCGGCCAAATTTTATGACATTTGTGAAAATGCGCTCAAAACAGACGCAAGACGCAAAATTTTAGAACATCGCATTTTTGGGCTCTGATTCATCTAAACTATCGGTTCTATATGGTTTTGTCCTTGGTCGTGGCCTCTCGTACTATCCCATATAGCATTTTCACATACATTGCATATACATCGTATAAACATTTGCGGATATAGAATGTCCTATGTATATACGTATGCACGTCGTATCACATCATATGTATATGAAATGTATCTGTAAAGGAGACACCTATTCATGTACATTGAACATACACTGGATATCCATGAGGATATATATATTATGTGCACCGTATGTACATATATGTCCTGTCTAAAAAAAACGGAAAAATTAATTACAAAATAATTATCTGCATTCATTGAATTCGGTTTATCTTGCACTTTTAGTTGCATATTCGGAGTTATTGCATTGATCGGTACATATTTATTGCTGAAAAAAACACATGTAAATTTATTTGCTGTTGGTGGGAATCGAACCTGAATCCTCTGGGTGACTGCTGGGCGCCTTAGCCCACTCGGCCATTGACATCTTAGAAGATTTTTATTTTTATTGTCTATTTGAAGTATACTAAAAATAAAAACGCGTCAAGACTACATTCATTTAGAGGGTTGCGACCGAAATATATAAAATATTAACACAGTGGGTCACCTATCAATGTACTGACCCTTAAGGGACATTGAAAAATTCGGCCGTTAGGCGGTCACCCATCCAAGCACTGAACTTGGAGAACTTGGAAAAACTCGGATGCGGAGCGATCACGAATGCAAGTACTGATCCTTGCGGAAGTCCAAAAATTTTAACCCTGGCGCGGTCACCCATCCAAGTACTGACCTACGAGGCACTTACAAAAATTTCTTGTCATTTTTTTGGACTTTTTTTTTCAAATAAAAAACAATTCTTCAGTAGTTGCAAAGAACTCAATTTTTTTTTAAATCTTTGTGGGACACAAAGATTTTAAAAAATGCAGATAATTATTTTGTAATTAATTTTTCCGTTTTTTTTTAGACCGGACATAAGTGCAGATACGGTGCACATAATATGTATATCCTCATGGATATCCAGCGTATGTTCGATGTACATGAATAAGTGTCTCCTTTACAGATACATTTCATATACATATGACATTGTATATCCGCAAATGTTTATACGATGCATATGCAATGTATGTGAAAATGCTATATGGGTACATCCTTAGGTAATTAATTCGTGGACGTTTGATTTTCTTCCTATGTTCATGGATTGCATATACATGAAATCTCTTACGAATGTGTCCGTACTTGCGCCCAAATTCGTATTATTCAAGTATGTACATTAGGGTGGCCCAAATTTCACCTGTATTTTTTAATTTTTGGTCTAACTTCATAACATAGTTGTTTTCGATGAAAAAACAATTCTCATGAAAAATGGAGATTGTGAAAAATTATTTAGAGGTCGCTCAACAATTTTGAAAATTTTCGAAAAGATTTTTTTTTCTTCATTTTTTGTGATCTCTCACCCCCTCATATCATCTTGTTAACTCCTAGTTAATTCCTAGTTTATGTTCGAAATTTTAGAAAAAATATTAACTTCAAAACGTCTCAGAACGACAAAAAACATTTTGGAATTTATTTTCAATTTTTATCTTTTCTCAACTTTTACCCCTGATTTTCTCTCATTATCAGACGTCTAGTTCATAGTTTAAAAAATGTTATGAAAATATTAACGTTAGGCGATCGCTGAACGAAATAAATCGGTTTTCGCGATTCTCGATTAGCAAAAAAAACGACTTACTTCTTTCAGCGACAGCCTAACGTTAATATTTTCATAACATTTTTTAAACTATGAACTGACGTCTGATAATGAGTGAAAATCAGGGGTGAAAGTTGAGAAAAAAATAAAAATTGAAAATAAATTCCAAAATGTTTTTTGTCATTGTGCGACGTTTTGAAGTTAATATTTTTTTTCCAACATTTCGACCATAAACTAGGAATGAGATAACAAGATGAAATGAGGGGTGAGAGATTACAAAAAATGAAGAAAAAGAAAACGTTTCGGAAATTTTCAAAATTGTTGAGCGATCTCTAAATAATTTTTTGCAATCTCTATTTTTCATGAAAATTGTTTTTCACCGAAAACAACTATTTTATGCAGTGAGACCAAAAATTAAAAAATACAGCTGAAATTTTGGCCACCCTAATGTACATAGAATGTGTTCAAGACATTCATGCGTGTATATACCTGCATGTATGTAGAATAAGTATCCATAGAATATACAAGATATACTTTTCACATTAAGGACCTAAAATAGATATACATCGAATATCTGATGCTATATGGGATTATACGAAAAATCAGAAAATGATATTAAAAACGTGCAAAGTATCCTTCTACATCAAAGAGCTTTCGTGTACCTTTTATGTGAAATTGAATTTATTTTTCTCGATCAGAAAGCTTCCTCTTCATTCAAAAAATTAATTTGCCAAATTGAAATGGCAATTTTTGTAATATAATGAAATAAACAATTGTACATTTTTTTTCTTTATTTATAATTTAAGTAAAAGACTTTGTATATTTCGCGGAAGTACATAACATACAATTAATAACTCATAGACGCGTTATAGCAAGAGTTAAAATTCCTTAACTCAATGAAAACGTGTGCGAGTTAGAAATCAGGGATATAATCAACGTATGGGGCGACTCAAGAGCTGCCACGCGTATAGATGGAACTATTATTGTGTTACTTGAACGTAATGGGACAAAAATTCTGGGGATATTAGGATAAAAGGGTTTTAAGACAGGAAGAAGGTCAGAAGGGCTTTTGTGTCAGGAAAAAACACTTCGGATGATAAAAAAACTTGGGAGTGAAAGCTTTCGATTGTCAATTTGCTACTACTACTTGGAAGTTTAAATTATTCTCCGAACTTGTATAATATTTATACAAGAGGAACTCATATACGAAAGAAATAAGAAATCAATGAAATATCTATGAAACGAATAATAACTGTTATAAGAAAAATCAGAAAAAGACATTAAAAGCGTTCAAAGGATGAACTTGCAACTTTCTTCTTTGTTGAAGAGCTTTCGAAGATTAAAGTGTACCTTTTACCTGAAATTGAATTTCTTTTTCACCAACAGAAATCTTTTTCTCTACGGTAAAAAATAATTTTCAAAAATTGGTGTGTCATTTTTTCTAAGTAATAAAACTGTTATTAAATAAATAATTAAATAAACACTGTTGTACAGATGATTTTTTAGCTAAATTTGTAAACTGAATATTTTATGTATATACACTTTGTATATTTAATGGAATTACAAATATTGTATGTAAAATTAGAAGAGTAAAAATAATTTACAACAACAACAATTACTTGTCGTATAAATTGTCAAAAAAACTTTATAAAACAACGCAACAATTAATTTTTCGTAAAACTGATAAAAAAATATATTTCGTAAAATGCTAAAAAAATAGAAAGAAAGAAAAAACTTTTATGTACACCTTCATAGAACCAGAAACTGATGAATGCAACAAACTTAAAGTATAAGATAAACTTTTTATTAAAAATGTAAATTTAGTTTTGAATGTGTAGAAGAAATCAGATTTCTTTTTTCTTTATTCTTGTTCAGGAGTTTTTAATTAAAGTTTCTAATTACTGGATATTCAGAATGAAACGTGAAATGTTGCTCCATCTGTCTGACTTTGCTGAAGAGTGACGGAGAATGCGATAAACGAACACGATGATGGCGACGACGAAGGGGACGACAAATGTCAACGGGAGAAGATGCACATTGAGAATGCAACAGTAGCTGGAGTAGCAGTAGAATCAGCAGACGTCAGGCAGATCGAGAATGAGGCACCAGCCAGACTGGCTGGCGCCTGATGCCCACTACGGAAGAGAGATTCCAATTAGCGAGCGGAAGCGCGAAACGCAAATTGACAATAATTCGATAACGGATGCAGAATGGATTATACCGACGGGGAATCACCAATTACTTATTATTTGCTTATCGCTGCTGTGCGCATACTCGTATCTATTGCGCAAACAATAAATCTTGTGTCTACTGGCTCGCATACGTAGAAATAGTAAAAAAAAATCCTACAAATGTCCAAGCTGAAGTAGCTTCCAACCTGCAATTAATATGGCACTAAAATCACATTCGGTCCTAAAAAAATTAATAACAAAAAAATTTCGTAATTTTTTTTTCTAAATGCTAAGGCTTATAAAAAAAAAGTTGCTACTGGCGTATTCGCAACACGTGACTTTCTCATCACAATTGTTACTGGCGTGAAGTTTTTATCGTGAATTTATTGGGGTATAGTGACTAACTACACGAATAGAAATTTGTGAATTTCGAACATTTATTGTAATCTATTACATTTCGCGCTATAATTTGTCAAGAACGCGTTTTTAAATTTGAGTTCAAGCTACGAGCCGCACTCGCAAGGCGGCGCGCGCGATATTCGCGCCTCACTTCACATCTCTCTTTCTTCGATACTTCGATAGTTTGACAAGTCGGATTTATATTTCAATTATTCATATTTCAAAAGTTTCGAATCTTATGGCGTGTATGAGGCCTCCGCAGGATTTTGAATTCGTATAAAATGCTATGCGAGTGATAAAAACTATGATACGATGAGTGTATGAGTGTTTATAGTCTAACATCATGACTGTGAATAACCTCAAATATTTTTTTTCTTGCAATTTTAACTTTCCTTTTAATCTAACATATGGTGTGAATATTCATATTATATTTCTCATTGAAAACTGCTCAAGATCATTGATAGTAGTTCTTTAGTTTAGTGAATGTGTAACACAATCCATATTTCAGGCAATATAAATTTTTCACAACATACAGTTGCAGAAGTCTTATGTGAGTGATTGAAAAGACCACTAAATCTTCTCTGTACTAAATCTCTTGTTGTTCATTGCTCATTTGCTAGTAATTCTGTCTGTATGTATCATACCAAAGCATAATAACTTTTATATTAGCTTGCGGTCCAAAAATAAATAAATAAATTTATTTTTTTATTCACTATTTCAGGTAAAGTATCAGAAGCAGTGAAGATTTTGGATTGGATTTCAATACTAAAACTACATTTTATATGCAAAAGGCACACACTAAATTTCATTGCGGTCCATAGATTTTTTCAGAAGTTATTGTACTTTCGGACACAGATGTCGGACACGGCCAGACAGACAGACAGAAATTAGTGAATGTATTTTTTGGAATCTACGACACTCAAAACATGTATTTCCATCAAAATCCAAGAGTCGAATTTTTTTTGGATTGCAATACTTTCTCTTTTACATACTTCGTCTGTGATGAGAAAGTAATTATTGATACTTAGCGACTTGCGTAAATGCGTGGAAATAGTTTTAAAAAATTGTAGATGTCCAAACTAAAGAAGCTTCCAACCTGCTATTAATATGGCACTAAAATCACATTCGCTCCTTAAAAAAAATTAATTAATTAATTAAATTAAAAAGTTTAATGTATTTTTTTTTCTTCTGAATATTAAGGCTTGGAAAAAATAATTGGTGCTTGGTGATTTAGGTAATGTTAGTTAAATGTTTACAATTTTTTAAATTTAATTATGCCATGGGAAACGTGAGAAATATGTTTAAAAAAAAATTTTGTGATTTTCGCTTGAAATTTTTTAGTTATCGGGGTATTTTCTGTTAACGAGGGGTTTTGGAGCTAATTGGCATTTTTCGATTACGGAATCCCGCAAAGTTATGGTCAAGAAAATTTGGAATATTGAAAACAACGCGGTTTTTTTTTGTTTGTTTTATCGATTTTCAATTTTGCTTTTTCCTTCGAAAGAGCTCGTCAAAACGAACAGAATGATACTAATAATATTAGAAAACCTCAATTTCTGCGCCCGAGGGGTCGTTTTTAAAAATGGCCAGAATTGCTGGATTGTCAATTTTTGCTGTTCCAACTTAAAAAATTTGTAAAGAATTAGAAACTTAACGAATCGTAATTTTTCATGAGACGTTTCGAAGCTGATCTAGTAAGATTTTTCAATATCTACTAAATTAATGCAAAACGTTGCAGGAATTTAAAAATAAATATTTTGTTATTTATCCAGCACTAAACTGAAGTAAGCATAAAAAAGAAATAAAAATATTTCATAAAAGTGTTATTTTTCCAAATTTTTCGTCCTTCAATATTATTAAGATTCTTTATTACCCAGAATTTACAAAAAATACACTTAATACAACCGTAAGTACTCAGGAAATGAAAATCATCCGACTATTCACCGATAATATGAAAATCCTGCGCAACCGGCATTTTCCATAAAAGTGTTATTTCTCAAATTTTTTTGGTTTCCAATATTATTAAGATTTTTTAAATATGCAGCATAAAAACAATTTGCAAAGTTCTACTTTGCAGCCTTGTTTTAAAAAATTTTGAATGACATTAGTTTTGAACCCCTTGACAGATTCTCGCCAGATTTGAACTGATGCTTAGTTTACCCACACTCAACTTGTGGACCAAATTTGAGCCCGATACCTAAAAAGTTGCGGAAGTTAGAGCACGAACAAAAAATTAAAAATGCCATAAATTTTGAACCCCTTAACGGATTGACGTCAAATTCACTCCCAAACTTTATTTAATAACAGTCCACTTGTGGACCAAATTTGAGCCCGATATATTAAAAATTGCGAGAGTTAGAGCAGGAACAAAAAATGTCAAGAAATTACAAAATGCCATAAATTGTAAACCCCTTAACGGATTGACTCCAAATTTAATCCCAAACACTATTTGATAACAGTCCACTTCTGGTCCAAGTTTGAGCCGGATATCATAAAAATTGCGGGAGTTAGAGCTCGAACTGACATTCTCCAAAAAATTCAAAATGACATAAATTTTGAACACCTTGATGGATTAACTCCAAACTCAATCCCATACCTTGTTTAACGACAGTTTACTCGTGGTTCAAATTTGAGCCCGATATCTTAAAAATTGCGACGGCTATCGTGCTAACAAAAAATTGTGCATATACGCACACACACAGACATTTTTTCTAAACCACTTTTCTCGAAGTTTTAGACCATTCTGAGTATCCTGACATGAAAATCTCGAAAAAAAAATGTTCAGGGAAACAAAGCTTCCTCTGTGAGGAAGCAAAATACATTGAAGGGGACCAACCCGCGTAAAAATAATGATGTCAAATTGTGATCATAAATGGACATATCTTAAAAAGTGCCATTTTTGAGACGCATTAACACAAAATATCTTAGAAAATTTCAAAGCCATTTTGAGATCGATTTGATACCAAGTTTTTTTTACTAATCTGAGCTCAATTATTGCGCTGAAATTTAATAGTACATTTGAAAGATCAAAATCAATTGTGCATATCACGAATATTGACATCAAATTGTAATTTGGTATCAGTAAACGTGATATTAAATTGATCTCAAAATCCCTTTGAAATTTTCTAAGATATTTTGTCTTAACGCATCTCAAAAATGGCACTTTTTGACATATGTCGATTTGAGATCTCAAATTGACAAAATTATTTTTACGCGGGAAGACACATAAAAAAGTCATGAGAAAAAAAATTCTGTAACTGATACCCGTCATTTAAAAAATCTTACATTTAAACTTCATTAAGTACATAACAAGCATTATAATTCTGCAATTTTGTAAAGTCATTCAGAGCACAAGAATGGTTGAAGGTCAAAAGTAAAATTTTTCACTTGTAGCTTTCAGACCAAACCGGTGAACCAATTTTAATGTTCAATGTCTTATTTTATTTGTCGAAGATGGCATTCTAGATTGAATATAGCGACTTTAGATGGAGTGACTATTAGATTTGTTGTAACCAATTGTTTAGTGAGTTTTTAATAGAGAGAGATTTATTTACACATTTAAAATCATATCTTTGTCATAAAGACCTGAAATAAAAATTTCTATACACAATCCAGAATGCACTCTTCGACAGATAAAATTAGACATTGAACACTAAAATTTGTTCACCGGTTTGGTCTGAAAGCTACGACAAGTGAAAAATTTTACTTTTTACCTCACACCATTTTCGTGCACTGTATGTCTTTATAAAATTGCAGAATTATAATGCTCATTATGTTTTTAATGAGGTTTTAATGTAAGATTTTTTAAAACGAAGTGTATTATTTACACCATGTTCTTTCTTATGACTTTTTTTAGGTGACTGGGTCTCCTTAATACAACCGCAGGTACTCGGGAAATAAATATCATCCGACTATTGACTGAGTTAATGCAAAACGTACATACGACCAGATTCCACTCAATTTTTCATCTCGTAAACACCTCGTGTGGAAGATAATATGAAAGCCCTGCGCAACTGGCAGTTATATGATGCCATAAATGCGGCAGTAATACCGCACGGTTATAGCTTCTGTCAAAGTCTTCCACGCCTCTTGTGACGATTTTAATGCAGACAACTACGGCATCACATAGTCTCTTCGACAGCCACATATCGTTCCGATCCTTCCGCACTATTTTCTCATAAACTTTGCTTTTCCATCTCCACCGTCATAACCCCTTATTTTCTGCAGGATCGTTTCTCTTCCTCGCTTCTTGCCCTCGATGCCATAACTATATATAATCTTCTTCATGTATTCCCACTCGAAGGATCGTAAAAGCCTGCGGAATTTCTGTTCAAACATCTGGAGCACTAGTGAACAGCTCGAAAAGAAATGGAAGAAAAATCCCACAGTGAAAATAAAATCGTTTAGGCTTAACGAATCTGCTTTTACATATGTAAAAAATTTTTGAACTATAAAAATAATATTTATTGTAATTAAACAAAAATTCGATTCGACTATCAGTTGATTCGATCAATCAAATATTTTTTCCAATGGACCAAATATTTATTTATAGGTCTAACCGATTTTTTAAATTTTTATTTAAAAGACATGATGTCAGCTTTGTACCACTTTAAAACGTATATATATTTTAGAGTTCAAAATTTATCTGAAGTATTATTTTGAATATGTGAATTATAGAAATTTATATGACTTTAGTACACTTTTCAAGATTACATTTTTTTTCTATTTACCTATAAAAATATTTTAAATCAAACTGTTTTTTTTTGTGTTGTGTCGATAAATCTTATTTTTTTTACTTAAGATGCGTTTTTTGTTTTTGTATAATTGCAGTGGAGAAATACGCTGGGGAACAACTTAATCTAACGAGAATCACGAGAAACGAAATGGGCGCCTATCTGTGTATAGCCACGAACGGCGTACCACCAACGGTCAGCAAAAGAATTACAGTCGATGTCGAGTGTGAGTATTATCTATATATTTATGAAATTATGAATATCATATTTTTTTTATAAAATGATTGATGTGTCTTTATTTACACTTGAGACATTTTACTAAAAATTGACCAATGTTTGTTAAATTTGTACCCGTGAAGAAATCTTATCAGGGTTCTTCCAAGGCCCCAATTAATATTCCTTAATTCTCTTAAGGGCCTTATGTGGAAGATTCATAGGGTTTCGCAAATGATGGTCACGCTTTTTTCTTCGAGACCTTTAAAGGCTAAATGTTAGGGGCCTGTAAGGGCAAAATAATGAGGACCTTTTAAGGCTGCCCTATTAAGTTCTTACTAAAATAATAAAGAAATTTAAATTAAAAATATATATTTGTTATTATTTAGTTGAGTTATGCTGCACTTTTAATTACATATTTCGTCTTTCTGTACACGATGGTACATATTAATCGCTGAAAAAACATATTACATTTTTTTTTACATTGACGTGAATCGAACATAGAACCCTCCGGATGGTGTAGTTGCGCTGCGCCTCAGCTCTCTTGGCCATTCAAATCATATGAATATGCAATTTTTTTTGTCTATTTGAATGACCGTAATATGAAATATGAAATAAAATTAATGTAATATAGTCAGAATTTGATAGATTTACATGACTGTGTCTGATGTGTAAAAATAAAAGCACATTCAGTTATTTTTTTACAGAAATTGGTTATATCGAATAGGGTACATTGTATCGTTGTTGTGATCTATAATTATATTCCACAAAATTGCTTGTTTTATCGTTTGCGCGAATTAGTTCGGTTGTATCAAGGTGCGTGACTGTCTGATTGATCTGAGGGCCAGTATTAAAATGGGTGACCACCTGGCTGACTTTGACGGTCATTAGTTGGATAGGTGACCACCAATTTTGCCATAGAAACGTCAGATTGCCATATAAGATCCTCATCTGGCAAATTTATTATTGATTTGTTTACTTTATGCCATGGTTAAGCCTGACTGGGCCTTTAATTAATTACCTTATCAAGGCCTTATTAAACTTCACCATGGCCTTATGAGATCCTTATTTGGCAAAATTATGATTAAATAGTTTACTTGGTATCATGATGAACCCTGACTGGGCCCTTAAGTAATTACCCTATCAAGCCCTTATTGAACTTTGCCCTGGAAACCGAGAATTGCCTTATGAGACCTTTAGGTGGCACAATTATTATTGATTTGTTTATTTCGTGCCATGATTAAGCCTGACTGGGCCCTTAAGTGATTATCCTATCAAGCCCTTATTAAACTTCGCCGTGGCAACCTAAAATTACCCTATGAGGCCCTTACATGGCGAAATTATTATTGATTTATTTACTTGGTGCCATGATTAAGCCTGACTGGGCCCTTAATTGATTGCCCTAATATAGCCGCATTAAATATCGACATGAAACCCTACAGTTTCCTTAGTAGGTCCCTAATTGGGAGTGATATGGAACTCCCTTTTATGGTGTCCACATTAAAGCCCGGTAGGGCCCTAAGTTATCTTAGGGCAACCCTAATATTTTTCTTCACGGGTACTCAAACTTTGTTCCATGAATCGATATGTGAATTTGGTTAATGATAATCTATATATGAACCAAATATAAGTTAAATGTAAAATACAAATATGCAAACTGGAACATTGCACATTATTTATTTTTTATTTTTCCGATTTATTAATTTCCAAAATTTATTAACATACTTCCTCAGATTCTATTTTGCATCCTTTTTTTAAAGTCGCCGTAAAAAGGCTTGTAACCGGTATTTTCTGAGGTAGAATATGCGACTAGAGAATGATATTGAAGAGCAAAATTCGATATCTAGAAGAAAAATAAGATATGCGATTTAAGAACTATTGTAAATATTTATCTGTTCTATTTATTTAAACTAATTAATTTATTGTTGCTACCTTTTTCAAATATAATTTAAAAAAAATAAAATTCACGTAAACCTGTGCTTATTGTTGCTATAATTAAATATCATTTACCTCGCTCGTTGTTAACGATATTCAAGGGCTTGAAATATTTTTTATTTATTTTTTTTTCTTTATTTTGTTTATTACGTATATCCACTCACTCAGAATCGAACATTTCCTCTTTGAGAGTTTAACGAGATGACAAGGATGTTTTTAACGAGCACGATGGCTATGCATGACTATCGACAATGACCCGCGACGGGGTTTTATGTCACGCCGCGAAGAGATTGCAGGGTCTCTGATGCGCATTCTATAGATATTACACAGTGGGTATGCTATGTGCATAGAGTCGACGAGCACAACGGCACGTATAAAGTGGCACTATCGCAGGAACGCCGATTTGTTAGCTGCACGTACCATAAAATCGCGCTTAACCTCATCCTCCCTTCACGTTGGTCATACTTCCCTCAACAGTGACTTTGGTATGGTCCGGAACTTTGGAACGATCCATAAACGGTGTAACATAGCAGCACAGTTAATATTAAATTTAAGCAGGAAAAATAAGATACAATAATATACTCTAAAAAAAAAAGTTTTACTAAATACTAAATAAATAAATAAACATGTCGCATTATAAAGATTTAATAATTTAAAAAAAAATTAAGCACTGACAAAATTTTTATTAATAACTACAACTATAAAGTGACAACTTTGAATATATAATCGTATATTTTTGTGATGTACTTATAGACACCATTTATTATAAGTAATACTTATACTATGTTATAGTAATCGGTAGAGTGATTTTTTTTTTAATAATAATTAAACTTTTTGCCTTACTATTATTTTAATTGGACGCAGAATGTCGAAAATAATGAAGCTATAGATAAAAACTGCAGAAAGTTTGGGAAAAATATGACTTCCTCGGAATAAACAACGTTCGCAGTTCTCATTGTCAGGCTCATAAAAAGACATTGAGTTATTTACGAACTTAATTTTAAAAAAATATATATTAGCCTCATAATGTATTTATTTTACGTTTCTCTTTTTTTCGTTCTTTTTCTTTTCCTCTTGTACTCTTACTCTTTGTCATGAATTGTCAAAAGGAAGTTTTAGGTTATATTTTTTTTTTGTTTTTCTCCAATTGTTAAGGGATCTTTCCAGTGTGACGGCCCGAAAAATAGCCTATTTTCACGATTTTTTTTCGGACGGTTACTATACGCCGATCAAACTGAAATTTTTATGACATATTAAGGTGATCATGAATCACAGAAAATGATTTTTTATAAGACGATTTTTATTGTTTAAATTTTCTTTTTTAATTGTTGGAAATAATGCTGATAAAAAAGATTGCCTCATGGTGGATATTCTAGGGGTCGCAAATTTGATCTAAAAAAAACCCAAAGGATTATTAATTAGTATGCGAATGGCTATCGCGCTATGGAGGCTTTTTTTAAAATCAAAATTGACAAAATGACGGCGTTTTGAACAAAAAGTACTGATTTTAGCCGTTTTTTTCGACAGTTTTTTCTTTTTAAAAAATGGGAAGATTAAAAAAAAGCTTCCATAATACGATAGAGAGTAGCGTGAAGAATGTTCTCCTAAAATTTGAATACGATCGCTTGAAAACTGTTCCCTGGAGAATGTCCACCGTTTTAAAAAATGTCGTTTCGAGAAAAACGCGTTTAAAGTTTCGAGTGTAGAAATTTCATATACATAAATTATGTACTTACTAATCGGCGATGCCAGGTCCATAAAGTATGCCAGAGAATTATTTCGAATGTCGCTTTAAAAATTTCAGAGGATGTTTTTGACCGTATAATACTAATGGATAAGAAGAAAAAAAATCGATTTTTCTTTTCACAGTGCAAAGATCCCTTAAGAAAAGCAGTTTTTAAGGGGATTTTTTCTGTCACTTACTAAATGGACAGTAAATGGTCTTCTCCGTGGAATTATCGTGAAGCTAAAACTAATTATTATTATTTCTGGAAACTTGGAAAATATACTTAATTTTTTTAAACACATTTTTGATCTATATAGATAAAAAAAATTTTTTATCTATATAGAATTGAAGTACATTTGGAAATTCATCTATCTTTATAGATAAATATATATAGATAAAATATTCTTTTATCTATATAGATAAATCCATATAAAAATATTTTATCTATATAGATTTATAAAATTTAAAAAAAAATTTATAAAAAAATTAAAAATTTTTTTTATCTATGTAGATTTAAAAAAATGGAAATACATTTTCATTTTATCTATCTTTACAGCTAAATCTATATAGATAAAATATTCATTTATCTATATAGATACATCTATATAGATAAAAAAAATGTTATCTATATAGATTTATCTGTAAAGGTAGATAAATTGAAAATGTATTTCAATTTTTTTTAATACACATTTTTTATCTATATAAAAAAAATTCTATCTATTTAGATTGATAAATTGAAAATGTATTTCAAAATTTTTTTAATATACATTTGTTATCTATATAAATAGAGAATATTTTTCTCCAAATATACCAATCGTTTCTAAGTGAATTCAGCAAGAAAAAGTTACTGAATTTATTGTAAACAGACTTCATGCATCGTTACAACAGAAAGGTAGATGGCAAATGGTCCAGAGGGAAGAAAGTCAGGGGACATTGTATTGTTTAAATTTCATTGCTGTTTGGTGCGTTCAGCACGCATGAAAATGAAGGTGCGGAGTATAGCAAAGTACCGCAGGACGTGAAGCATACGGGACTTTTCCACTGCGCGATGCTAGTGTAGAATCGCAATGTCGCAAATGCTGATAGTCCGTGAGAGTCAGCCTTGCGCCAGACCCAGGGGAAATACCGTAGTCACACAAGCGTCCCCTCGGCATTTCTGGTCATATTTCCCTTTTATGCGTTCCATTCGTTCGCGTCACTCTGTGGGCTTGCACTCCACTGCTGTATCTCCACGCACATACTCATAAAAATACATGACACACACCACAATATATAGAATGGTGAATTTTACGTATAAAGAACAACAGTGAAAAAGAAGGTTGATAAATAGTCCACTGATTGGCCACCTGACGTGACTTAAAAATATAGTCGAATAAAAAGATGCGATTATTTATATTGCAGACTTAAAATAAATTTTTAAACAATTTTCGAACTTTTTATTTGACAAAGAGAAATGAAAACTTATTTGTACGAAAATGAAAATAAAAATCAAAGAGTAATTTTTTTACAGACTGTTTTTCCACTAGCTTAATACTGTTAAATAGAAGTTTCTTAAAGATAATAAATAAGTAAAAGATTTAAAAAATAATTTATGTGGAAAATAGAAATACAAACTTATTTATACGAAAATGAAAATAAAAATTGAAGAGTTATTTTTTTTTAAGGGCTGTTTTTTCACTGACTTGATACAAAAAAATTTCTTAGATTAAAAAATAAATAGTCGAATAAAAAAATGGGATTATTTATATTGCAGACTTAAAATAAATTTTTTAACAATTTTTGAACTGTTTATTTGACGAACAGAAATAAAAACTTAATTATACGTAAATGAAAATAAAAATTAGTTCTTTTTTTTAAAGGAGTTTTTTCACTGGCTTAATACAAAAAATTTCTTAGATTAAAAAATAAATAGTCGAATAAAAAATGGGATTATTTATATTGCAGACTTAAAATAAATTTTTTAACAATTTTTGAACTGTTTATTTGACAAACAGAAATAAAAACTTAATTATACGTAAATGAAAATAAAAATTAAAGTAATTTATTTTAAAGGACTGTTTTTTCACTGGCTTATTACGAAAAAATTTCTTAGATTAAGAAATAAATGGTCGAATAAAAAAATGGGATTATTTATATTGCAGACTTAAAATTAATTTTTAAACAATTTTTGAACTGTTTATTTGGCAAACAAAAATAAAAACTTATTTATACGAAAATGAAAATAAAAATTGAAGAGTTATTTTTTTTAAGGACTGTTTTTGCACTAGCTTAATACAGAAAAGTTTCATAGATAAAAAATTATTAAAACAATTTATTTGGAAAATAGAAATAAAAACTTATTTATACGTAAATGAAAATAAAAATTAAGGAGTTATTTTTTTAAGGGCTGTTTTCCACTAGCTTAATACAGAAAAGTTTCATAGATAAAAAGAACCGCCACCTGACGTGACTTAAAAATATAACCACTTAAGGCTTCTTCGTAATGACCAAAGTTACAACCTAGTCCTTTATTTTTTAACACATTTTTAATTGTTTATAGCATAAGTAATATAATATTAACTAGTTTAACAAAATATTTAATAATATTAGTAATAAAATAATGAAATATTTTATCATAACGAAAAATGTAGAAGTTTTTCACATAGATTAGCTTAAATACGTCGAAGACTGAAAGTAATGGAAAATGTGAAAAAAGTGGTCTATTACTTTTATTTTAGCGACATTTTGGTATGAAATTCTATGAAACTATTTTATTTTTTAATTTAATAAAAGTTATTTTTCCTTTAGTAGTTAAAAAAAAAAATAAAAAAAAATAAAATCCGTAGATAATTGTTACAAAATTAATTCTTAAAAAATTTATTCTATTACATTTTATAGAAATAATATTTATAAAATGACGTAATAGTCATTTTGCACCGTCCACCATACACTGAGAAAAGAGTTTATTTGTGGGTACCAGGATTTGTTAACTATTAACAAATAACAATCTTAAATATGGCGAAATGAATATTTTGTTATAATTAACAAATCGCTTATTTGACCCTTTCAATTGGCACAAATCGTGATTTATTAACAGTTAATAAACGTATATTTGAACTCCTAAATTGGTCCAAATAATGATTTCTTAATAGTTAATAAATTTATATTTGAATGAATATTTCCTTTATTGGTGTCCACAGAACATTAAGTTGACTCAATATTGCATTGGCTTTTAATTTAAACAATACTTATTAACAGCTATCATTATAATAATTTGAATCAATTAATGCATAGCTTGACAGAACGGTAGATTTAGTTAGATGTACTGTCCGATCGGATTGGTTGAAGTAAAGGTAAAACTACAAATAAATAAACGTATATTTAATGAGAAATATATTTATTATACATTTTGAATGGTTATTATATCCTATCGTTATGCATTCCTTATAAATAAATATTTTTCTGATTCCGTTATAATAATATAAACGCCGGTTACAATTACATTAACACGGTCATTCCTATCATTGTTTCTTATGTAAAGATTACATTTTGGTTTATGCGTAATACCGTTTACTCGAAGCCCGATGTTACTTCGAAACTTGGGGAGTCAATAATAGGCAAATTGATGTTCTCGACATTTTCGGTTAGTAGTTCTCCGATGATACGTCCGACATCGATTGAATCGGCAATCCCCATCTCGCTCAAAAGACTATATGTAAGCTGCAATTGTAACGGGGCATCGTTAAACTTCCTTACTTGTATGTGCTCGTAACCTATTTATTAGTACATTATTTCTGTACTTACGTTCGAAGGCTTTTTCCAATTCGTCGTGTAAGCCCCACAAAATGAGGAGGTCGTCCATCTTATGCACTGTTTCGCTCGCACTGCCAAACTACGACTGTGGCGTGATTGCGTCGAGAAAGAACTCATCCACTGAGGATGGACGGTTGTAAACAACCATAACAGTCACGCCAAACAGACGATACTCGACTCAAATATAGTTTTGTTACCTATTAACAAATCTGCGTAACGGCAAATAATGATTTGTTAACTATTAACAAATCTGCGTGACAGCAAATAATGATTTGTTAACTATTAACAAATCTGCGTAACGGCAAATAATAATTTGTTAACTATTAACAAATCTGTGTAACGACAAAATAATGATTTGTTAACTATTAACAAATTCGAAGTTGTCCTGACTATCTTTAATCTTGTTGTCCCAAATCGTTCTTTATTTATAACAATTATCGAACGACTTATGTCAAAAAAATTGCATAAGCAAATCGTTCATTTGGCGAAAATGCCGTCAGAATAAGACTTTTTTATGAGAACACTCATTTTTATTTGCTGTTAATAAATTTTGTAACTGTTAACAAATATTTAAAGAAACAGCTTAAGTAAATATATTTTGTTGTAGTGAATGAAACTCTTTTCTCAGTGTAGTCATTGCCAATAATTGGGGCGGCCAATGACTGTCTACACTTTATCTTCAGACTAACGTATCCAAACGTGCCAAACATGTACAGTGTAAGTCGTATGTATGTGTGTTTACATGTCGGCGAAGCCTCTGATACTGTCCTTTGAATATTTAGAAGGGGCGGACGACATATTTTATTCAAACGAGCGAGAAAACACACAGAGCGGTTTTCACCGTCGGTCAGAGTACGGGAACAAAATTCAGGCTCCTCACCCCTTCCTCCATGTCCACTCGTTCTCCAGACCATCCAACCTCCATATACTTCCAAATGCTCTATTTGTCTGCAGTCTGCCCAGGGCTGCACGGCTTTCCATACGAAATTTTCACGTTGATGCCTCAGTTCTGGCCAATCTTATAGTCTAGTGCCTATTTTTCGCTCATCCCTCGCGATCAATGAAATAGTACTTTGGTTAGAATACGATTTACCTTAGGAAATGAAGGGGAAACATATTAAAGATTTGTATGTAAATTAGTATTTTACATATTTTTATTCCTTTAATGGCCAAATCTTTTAACCATTGAAAAAGCTAAAAAAAAGAGTTAACTTTTGTCTGCATTAAAATATTTAAAAAAAAAAAAATTAGTAGAAAATATAAATCTTTCCTTTTACCTATAAATCCACTTTTTAATCGGTTTAAAATAGAGGATTCATTCGTAATGCAATTTTACTGTTTGTCAAATTTTTCCAGATTTTTTAAATCAGAATTTTTTTAAATATTTAAAAAATAAATATTCCTATATTTTTGTAAATTTGTCAGTTAACGCTTGAAGTCGGAGATGCAAATCTCTTTACGCCAAAATTATACTGGCTTGAATCGTTACAAAATAAGTGCTCTGCTTTACAAAAAAAAAATCCAGTCATTAAGGTATAAAAGCGGGAGTATTTATTTTTTTCAACGATAGAATAATGAATTTCCAAAAATAAAATTAATTTGACAAACAGTGGAATAACATTATTAATACCTCTTACCTTTTTATTTTATAAAATAAAAACGCATTGACACATAAAAAAATTAAGGAATTCATTTGTCAAAAATGCTATTTTCTCTCCGCCTTAATTTAGAAAAATCTCATATTAAAATTTAAAAATGTCAACAGACTTGAAAATAAGAGAATAAGTACATAATGAAAATATGTACTTTGACTAAATATTTTTAATAATAAATAAATTAGAATATCTATAAATGAAATAGATTTTTTTTAGATGATTTTTCTATAAATGGAACAGATGATGCGTTCTTATTTTATAAAATAAAAACTCATTGACACAAAAAAATAAATGAATTCATTTGTCAAAAATGCTATTTTCTCTCCACCTCAATTTAGAAAAATCTCATATTAAAATTAAAAAATGTCAACAGACTTGACAATAACAGATTATGTGCATAATGAAAATATGTACTTTGACTAAACATTTTGAATAACAAATAAATTACAATATCTATAAATGAAACAGATTTTTTTTAAGTAACAAAAAATGGCCAGCTGTAATTGTGGCATTGATGCAACTTTGATTCTAAACATGAAACTCATAATGCTAAACATGTTGATGAATACTGGTTCAAGTGCGCAAGGAATTGCGCGAGGCATGCGCGCAACTTGCGGCGGTCTCGCTTGAGCCTTCGGTTGTCTATGGTCCTATGTCCCGAAGCGTCGATCCAATGTTCCTCGTGGCATGCCAACCTGAAGTGCGCAGGGCTTTCCACAAATTTGTGGATTCCCACGCTGACCCCTAATTAACGCATACTTCGTCTCGACCTCCGACAAAACCGGTGGTATTGCTTCCGTACCTCTATTTTCCATCCTTTGCCTTGTCACTTCCCGCAACTCTTCATTCGCACTAAAACACATTAATTATTTCGTGGCAAATTTTCGATAACAGTTTTTGTTTTTAATTCATATATTTACCAACGTTGTCTGCACGGCTATTAAAAAATTTCAAAATTAGTACCACCATTATCTTTTAGGTCATTAAAAAATTCTACATTTTTTTACCGTTATTGTTTCATGTTCATAAATTTTTTTTAAATTTTCTGCCATTATTGTTTTCAAGGTCATTAAGTAATAGTAAATTTTTACCCTTATTGTCTTCAAGGTCATTCAAAAATAGTAAATTTTTACAATTATTTTCTTCAAGGTCATTAAAAAATTCGAAATTTATAGCATTAATGTCTTCAAGGTCATTAAAAAATAATACATGTTTACCATAATTATCTTCAAGTTCATAAAAATTTGTAACATTTTTTACCATTATTGTTTTCAAGGTCATTTGAAAAATAGTAAATTTTGACCATTATTGTCTTCAAGGTCATTCAAAATTTAGTAATTTTTACCACTATTGTTTTCAAGGTCATCGAAAAATTTTACCATTAGCGTCTTCATGTTCATTAAAAAACGTAAAAAATGTTTACGATCATTGTCGTCAAGGTCATGAAAATTCTAGGCCTCATCAGACGATGATTAGCAAACTCGTTGGTATTGTGTCTCTTCTCTTATTTTCTATCATTTGCTCCTTCACACTAAAATACATTCGTGATATAGGATCAAGCTTTAAATTACTGTTTGACACATTAAAAAAAATATTATTCACTTTGTCTCCAAAGTGGTAGATTTTTTTTCACTGCATTCTGTAAAAATCAAATAGTTCCAAACAGGCTGAATAAATTTTACACCTACCTGGACGGTGGTTACCGAATGACAAGCGTTTCTGAGACGCGCTCGTAATTCGAACAACGCTCGGCTCGCCGAGCAAAAATTTGGCGGATTGGTTGGCGGGTGGCTCACCCGATATACCAAAATTCCTGCACGACCTTGCGTTTGATTTGGTAATGGAAATTTCGGACATCACTATGCACACGTGTATTTCCCGCAAAAGGCAGTTTGTATGATGAGCGAAACCGTGAGATGCGCTTATTAAATTGTTGGCATTGTTAGCAGAGATTCCATTTTATTTTTCAGTCTCACCGATGATCTGGGTACCGAACCAGCTGGTCGGAGCTCCGGCCGGAACAAATGTGACCATCGACTGTCATACCGAAGCTCATCCACGTGCCATTAGCTACTGGAACTTCAATAAAAGTATGGTACTGACGAACGACAAATACTCGACTGAAACGAAGGAGAACAGTTACCGGACTCACATGCGACTGACTATCAAAAATCTTCAAGTCGGAGACTTTGGGAGTTATCAGTGCATCAGTAAAAATTCCCTGGGGGAGACCGAGGGATCCATCAGATTGTACGGTAAGCAAAGAGGAAAATCAAAAAATCATCAAACTAGATTCTACACAAACGATTCTACACAGTATCAATTTGCTAACTTAAGACTCTACACAGCATTAACTCGGCGTGTCAATACGTTACACAGCGTTAGATCATTACAGTAAATCTTTACATGTACCCAATTCGACACATTAATAGTTCAACATAGCGGAAGTTATACACGGCTTAAGTAGTACAAGGTATAGTTCTACACGGGTGAAGTTGTACATCGTACATTTCTACACGGCTGAAGTTATACACGGTATAATTCTACACGGGCGAAGTTATACATCTTACATTTCTACACGGCTGAAGTTGTACGTAGTATAGTTTTACACGGGTGAAGTTGTACATCATATATTTCTACACGGGTGAAGTTGTATATCATATATTTCTATACGGTATAGTTCTACACGGGTGAAGTTGTATATTGTATATTTCTATACGGTATAGTTCTACACGGGTGAAGTCGTATATCGTATATTTCTACACGGACCAAGTTGTATACGACGTAATTCTACACGGGGAAAATTGTTTATCGTATATTTCTACATAGTTCTACACGGGTGAAGTTGTATATCGTATATTTCTACACGGACCAAGTTGTACACGATGTAATTCTACACGGGGGAAATTGTTTATCGTATATTTCTACACGGCTGAAATTGTACGCGGTATAGTTGGACACGGCTGATCTGTGTAGAAATAAAACTGTGTAGAATTGTGGTGTGTAACAGCTTCTGCCGTGTAGAAGTATGTGATGTACAACTTCAATCGTGTAGAAATAGACGGTTTAAATCTTGAACTGTGTAAAATTATGCTGTTCCCTAATTTGGCCGTGTAGAACTGTAACGTGTACAACTTTTTCTTTGTCGAGTTTGATATGTGTGGAGTCTTACCAAAGCGACTTAATGCCATGTAAAGCATTGACTCGTTAATGCCAAGTAGAACTGTGTAGAATTACTTGTGTAAAATTATGTTCAAATGATACTTTGTTTAGTTCCGGACATCCATGGTAGAATCAATTATGGAAAAGAAAAAAAAAACTGGAAAGCTCGATAAAAATCATAATTACAAAATTTAATCTACCGACTAGAATAACATGTTTTTTTTACTGAAAATTTACAATTCTTGACAATAATATGTCCATTTTTTCAATGCCATAACAGTTGAAAATTCTGCAGTGGTATCCAGTGACCTTAAAGTTATTCCAGGACTAAGTAATTTTTAACTTTTGTAAGTGAAAATCACAGATATTATGACGGAACTAAAAATAATTTTTTACAGAATTGTTAATAAATATTTATCCACATTGATTTTGAGATATATGAGCTAAAAGTTCTTCGCCATAGACCATAATAAAAACATCTGCCAAGTCAACTGAACGCTGGACAGAAAAAAAAGAAAGTAACAAAAACGACGACCGATTTCTCATGATTCCAGAGATGCCAAAGCCATCAGCGCCGCCGAGAGCCACGGAAATTAAGAGCAGCGCTAACAAAGAAGGTGAGCTAATTAATTGTCTTTTTTTTCTTTTTTTTCTTTCGTTCCTCCTAAAGAATCCCGTAGAAACCAGTAGAGTGCACATAAAATGGAGTTTTCGCGAGGTTCTTGGCTTAATATCCTGGCAATCTTATTAAAACAATGTCAATTATGAAGACAAGAAATAAGGGGCTGACTTTTATTTAAAGATAAAAAAGTATAAATTAATCTGTCGAAAGAAATGCGATAAACTTAAGTGTGACAAGAAAATGCAGGACGGAAATTCCTGTTATCTCAGTTGAACGAGTTGCCATTTTGTATTTCGAAAAACACATGTACAGGACTGTTACAGTAAGGAATATAGTTGGACGAAAGCCTAGGTCAGGTCCCGAAGGTCTCGCGTTCCAACGGTCGTATACCTTATAGCAAGCAAGATCCTTGAAGCAGCAGCAGCAGCAGCATAGTCGTCGAGGTAGTATGTACGTAGCAATGAAGGGGTAGGGAGAACGAGGCATTCCCCAGACCATAGCCGAGGCCGTGCCTGCAGCGAAACCAATCTTAATACGCTGCATTATTAACGCTGGTGCACCCGGCCAACACCAGTGAGCTCACAGGAGCCAAGATCGCAAGAGCAGCAAGAGCAGCAGCATCCACTACGGTACCTGCCATGGGTATTACCGTCTTATAGCGTCTTCCACAACGTCTTAAAATTTTGCCTGTCGTGTGGAGCCCTTGGAGTGTATGGACTACCCTCGACCTTCCATGCGGCTGAATTTAGCAATTCAGTTACCAGTGCCTACGATAATTCAGACCCTTCGTTGACTACGAATAGGCAAGAAAGTAGCGTTGGTATAAAAGTCTGAAAAAAATTGTCATTTTGCCCTTTTGTACATGGAAGGAAGGATTTGGAAAACCATAACCATCAAAAGTTACCGCCCATATGGTAATTTTCTTTGTATGTTAAATTCAAACCAGATTTATAGTAGTTTATGTCGGATTATTCCACACTATCAAAAATCGATGAAATCAAAGGTTATGGTTAAACAATGTCCCAAAATCTCGACTTTTTTAAATCCATTAACTGATTGTGGAATTGCCGAACTTATTGTTAGTTGCAACGGATCAGTTCTTAAACTAACCAATTGATTGGCAATTGAAATTAGCCAATTCTTGAATTAACCAACTGATTGGTAATTGCAATGAATCAGTGCTTGAAGTAACCAACTGATTGATAATTGGAATTAACAAGTTCTTGAACTAACCAACTGTTTGGTAATTGCAATGAACCAGTTCTTAAACTAACCAGCTGATTCATAGTTGCAACGGACCAGTTCTTAAACTAACCAATTGATTGGCAATTGGAACGAATCAGTTTTTAGAGTAACCAACTGATTGATAGTTGCAACGAACCAGTTCTTGAACTAACCAACTGATTGGCAATTGAAATTAACCAATTCTTGAATTAACCAACTGATTGGTAATTGCAATGAACCAGTTCTTAAATTAACCAACTGTTTGGTAATCGGAATGAATCAGTGCTTGAAGTAACCAACTGATTGATAATTGGAATTAACCAGTTTTTGAACTAACCAACTGTTTGGTAATTGCAATAAACCAGTTCTTAAATTAACCAGCTGATTCATAGTTGCAACGGACCAGTTCTTAAACTAACCAATTGATTGGCAATTGGAACGAATCAGTTATTAGAGTAACCAACTGATTGATAGTTGCAACGAACCAGTTCTTGAACTAACCAACTGATTGGTAATTGGAATGAAACAGTTCTTGAACTAACCAACTGATTGATTGTTGCAACGGACCAATTCTTAAACCAACCAATTGATTGGCAATATGAACGAATCAGTTTTTAGAGTAACCAACTGATTAATAGTTGCAATGAACCAGTTCTTGAACTAACCAACTGATTCGTAATTGGGATTAACCAGTTCTTGAACTAACCAACTGATTCGTAATTGGGATTAACCAGTTCTTGAACTAACCAACTGATTGGTAATTGGAATGAAACAGTTCTTGAACTAACCAACTGATTGGTAATTGGAACGAACCAGTTTTTAGACTAACCAACTGATTGGTAATTGGAACGAACCAGTTTTTAGACTAACCAACTGATTGGTAATTGGAACGAACCAGTTTTTAGACTAACCAACTGATTGATTGGACTATAACAGTTCTCAATTGGATTAAGCAACTGATTGACTGGTATAACAAATTTATTGATTGTCTCAACTACGTTCATTGATTGGTTGTGGTACTGAATTATTTTTCTTCGTGTCGTCATCGACAGGATCAGACAAATGACGGAAATTAAGAAGAATTCCCTTTTTTGGAATACGAAGGTGAACGAATTTAGTGTGCCCAACTCAACCACAAAAAGGTGATTTTCTCATTAACTACGATTAACCTTCCAATAGCCGAAATCTGCAAATTTGTGGAGCTGAAAGGACTCGTTCATTTATTGTGAAATATGGAGTCAATGGCGGTTCTAAATTTAACTCGAAGAACCTCAGCTATTGCTACTGCTGTTCTCGCTGCACACTCATTATTCTTTCAAGGAGATCTCACTGGGAAAAGAAGACGGTAGACCGAAAGAAGGGAAAGAAACCATGAAGTCGTCCAGGAATAGTAGAAAAGGACGATTGCATCTGGCATGCCGTCAAAAGACTAGCCACGTTTTCCCTCGACTTTTTATGGACACACATACGAATCCCTAAGAGTTACCTTGCGATATATTCGTAACACTTCTGCTGCTTCTCTGCGAGGCAAATTCTCGGGTCTCTGCAAACTTAATTTATTTAGAAGAGTTTTAATAATGCAAAGAGAAACTGGATACACAGTGCGGTCGACTTGCTTATTTTTTTATCAGAGTCGACACTACCAAATGCTACACCAAATGCTTCTTTTTTCTTCCATACTGATTTCACGAGTTGGGACAAAAACTACTTCTTGTCCTCTGCATAACAATTGAACCGGATCAGCAATATCTTCTTTGAAAAAAAAATATTGTCCAAATAATCTGGGAGTTGAATATCCAATCACAAAAATATATTTACGATATATCAATGCTAATAAAAATCCTAAATTTAGTTAAATGTTATACACAATCATATAGTTTTTTTTCAGAAAAAAGTTTCTATAATTCAGAATTATTAAAAATTTTACATACAATATCGGATATTAAAAAGTCCTGCGCTGATAAATTCTATGCTTATTTTTATCAGAGTCTTCTTCTTGTTCTCTGTTCTGCTTATAGTTTTTTGCATAACAATTGGTCGAAACCTGCAATATCTTTTTTTTTAAATGGTGGCAAAATAATCTGGGAATTGAATATTCAAACACAAAAATATCTTGCCGATATATCAATGCTAATAAAAATCCTAAATTTGAATAAATATTACAAACAATCATATAGTTTTTTTATTTATTTTTTTCAGAAAAAAGTTTCTATAATTCAGAATTTTTTAAATTTTACCGACAATATCGGATATTAAAAAGTCCTGCGTTGATAAATTCTATGCTTTTTTAAAATCAGAGTCTTCTCCTTGTTTTCTGCATAACAATTGGTCTGCAATATCTTCTTTAAAAAAAAAAATGGTCGCAAATAAACTGGGGATTAAATATCCAAACACAAAAATATCTTCACGATATATCAATGCTAACAAAAATTCTAAATTTAAATAAATATTACACACAATCATAGAGTTTTTTTTTCAGAAAAAAATTTCTATAATAATTGCAATATTGGATATTAAAAAGTACTGCGCTTAGAAATTCTATGCGCTGGGCTAATGATTTCGTATTACAGTATTACAATTTACACACAATCACAAAACTTCCGGAGGTTTCAACCGATGTACCTGCAGAGAATATGTACCGTTAATGAACTGGGGGAGGATTGCTTTTCCGGTTCAAAAGCAAATGTAACAATATCGCCGGGAGACTACCGGCAATCCGAGTAATCCAGCGTTTCCCATCCATTTACCGATATTCAAGATAAATTGTATGTTTGTGGATCAACGAATATTCAACCTACTGTGATACTATGTACCTCAATCCACACTGTAACGAAACTAATCAGCGACTCAGTTCCTATCAAACAGAGCTGTAAACATTCATTATTTTGTTAAATAATCATTTATGGTAAAATTGACTTCATAGTTATTATTGATAAATTGACTTAATGAAAATTAAAAAAGGATGCAAAGTAGAACCTTGCACATTGCTTCCCCATTATTGTTCGCGATTTACAAAGCTACCTCTATGAGAAAGTATGTTATTCAATTTTTGACTTCCTCATAGAGGAAGCTTTGTAAATCGCGAAAAATAATGAGGAAGCAATGTGCAAGGTTCTACTTTGCATTCTTGTTTTAATTAGATAAATATACATGTTGTGGATTCGCTTTGTCTATTTCGTTATTACGTTATTTCGTGATTATTAGAGCGTTTCCGAAAGTGAATGTGATAATGTATATTTTAAAAAATAATTCAACATTCTATAAAATAAAAAATTTCATACCGTTCGTTACTAAATTATACATATATAATGGCTGAATATTGTTTCATTTATATACAAAATTTGAGCTCGCTATCTTAAGTTTTGCAAAAGTTACAATAGAGCGATAATGTCAATTTTTTGAAAAATTCAAAACATCATAAAATTTTAACGGTTCAACCGATCTTAACCAAATTCAATACCGATCACCGGCGTATGAAAGCTCACATTCATACCAATTTTAAGATCAGCATCTCGAAAATTGAGAGAGTTATCGCGTAAACAGACATTTTTCGAAAAATTCAAAAACGCGTAATAATTTAACGATGAAGTGGATTTTAACAAAAAATCTGTATGAACGATGAGGCTTGATCCCTCTATCTATGGTCCAAATTTCAGTTTGATATCTCAAGGCATTCCCAAGTTATAAAGGTTTACATTTTTTGATCGTGTAACATACACACACACACAGACATTTTTTCTAAATCACTTTTCTCGACGTTTTGGCCCATTCTGAATGTACTGACATGAAAATTTCATGAAAACAAAGCTTCCTCTATGAGGAAGCAAAATTAAATTCCTATCAGATTCCATGGAAATTTTATTAAGAAAATAAGGAAATATAATAAATGCATTGATAAATAAATAGAGAACATTATTCCTTCATTTTTTTACAATTCCTTATGGTTTAAATAGAATATATATTCATATCGTAAATATTCAAAAATAAAAAAATATTTTAAAAATCACTGGACTGTAAAATAAGGTCGCATTGACAAATAAATACAAAAACCATATTCCCATTTTATTTACATTTTCTTGTATCAACAGAAATTTAAAAAAATGTAATTATTAAAAAATATATTTATATTTTTTTAATAACTGCAGATTTTTATTATTCAATGGGGAAATGTATTAATGTATATGTAATAAATGAATTGGCGCTTATAAATTTGCTTCCATATAATATTTCGAGACTGTATATTTTTCAGTGCAGAAAATATTAAATGGGTAATTTTGTGACAATTATTTTTTATCTGGGAATTGTTTGTCCGGCATTGAAAGGCGGCGATATTTTGGCCTGCTATCCTTTTCTTTCAATGACCATTGTTACGTATGTTTTCCAACCGATTAGACTCGAGTCGGAGGATCTGGCTTCGGAATCTCGGTAACCTTTCGATTTGCCCAATTCTCCACATCGGGTGGTCAAAGCCGAGATTAAAAAGCATCCAACAATAATAGAAGCCGGACAAAACAAAGATCGTCCTTTCGTTGTTTCGCCAGTGATAGTGTTTC
The DNA here is from genome assembly GCA_963970395.1 of Ephialtes manifestator. NCBI lineage: Eukaryota > Metazoa > Arthropoda > Insecta > Hymenoptera > Ichneumonidae > Ephialtes > Ephialtes manifestator. Next base: position 18,566,239 of record OZ019980.1, read on the forward strand.
TTTTTCTCGAGTATTGAATTGAATTGTAAATTGAATTGGTGACCGGGTTATTTCTATTCCCAAAGCGCATCAAGCTATTTGCGATGCTACGATCCGGCACAACTTCGATTAGCTAAATATAAAAGTTTAATATTATTAAAAAAAAAAAAAAATCCGTCATTGACTAAAAATTGATAAAATGATGGCGAATATTATGGTTCACATAGTTCAAAAGCTGATTAATTATATTAACATTCCTTTCATAGAAACAACAAAAAAAAATGTCAGCGGAAAAAAATTCGAAACTTTCAATTTTTCAAACTGTATTAAGTGTTGTCAATAAAATTATTAGATACATTATTGAATTTTGTATATGTCACAAATCATACATAGAGGAACCTATGTGCAAAAATTCGAGCTAGGTTACCGACCATTTACGATAAATAAGTAAATTCAAAGTCAAAAAATGTAGCATAGGTTCTTATGGAAAAGGGGTTCGGATTGTTCTTTTATTCAATTTTATTTGTATTTTGCTGATAGAATCATATAAAAAGAAATATCTATCATGTTGCGGAGGGTCCAGCGATTAAAATGACATTGGAGAAAAGTTGGATTACCGGATGTTTGATAATAAAATGGCAGGTTATCATTACTTAATAGAAATTATCAAATTTCATTGTTATGTTAATTATAATTCCGAACATCCTTCAGAAAAACTGAAGCTTATTATACAATATCAAAGATCAAATGTATTTATTTGTTATTTCATGTAAATTAATGGATGCTCATAACTTTACTCAGACCATACGATCTTAAATTACTTGCAACGTCATTGCTGACCTCACTTCTAGTTTGGACAGACTGGCACAGTAGTCGTAGCACTCACAGTCTTTGCTTTCCACCAAATCCAACAAAATTAACTGTAAGTAAACACCAACAAGGACTACGGTTCGCAAAACAACATATGTACACATATGGTGGCTATGTATATGTTGGGTATTTACCATTCAGCCCTGGAAGTTAGGGAGGCGGCATAATGCACTGGGTCTGCATTGGCCTCCGTTCACGAATACATAAACATGCAATTTATACCCTGTGGTTTGCGTTGCTCTGGCAGACGAAGAGAATTTCACCTCCTGGTTCACTTATGACATTTCACTTCCTAGTATGGGAATAAACAGGAAGTTCATGTCCCTTCAATCTTGTGCGGAAGAATACCATTTTGTAACTACAGTATTGCATAACTGTGGTGCAACATGTGCACGGGTCTCAACTGACTGACCTAATTAAGTGCATTTAAAATTCAATTACCGGTTGAACGCGTGGATTGTCCGAAAGCCACGGGATTGCATTGTGCGGACAGGCCATATTACACCATGTGTGCGAGCTTGCGTGTTTACACGCGTGTTCGAGTGTGTAACTGACTGAATGTAAGTCAGGTACTTTATTATTGTTATTTTATTTTTTAAATGGGTATTGAAATGATTATTTTTTTATTGTGAGGGTCATTTAGATTTTAGGGTAGCCATGTTTTTTCTCTGCTATACGCCATTACAAATATTTGGAATTTTAATCAAACGGTATTAAAAGTTTTTATTCATATCATAAAATAAATGTTAAATGAAAAATTGATATCTTTGAACATTTTTATTAATATCATAAATCAAGCGTTAAGTTTAAAATTTGTATATTAAAAAAATGTTGTCGTGCCCTTTTTGGACAATTTTATTCATATTGCAAATTAAATATTGAATAAAAAATTAATATCGTGAAATAAAAATTTCGGAGTTTCTTCCCGAAAATATCTATGAATACTGACATTAAAAACGACCAAAAATCACTTTTTTTTTACATCTGTACAAAAAGATTTGAAGATTTTTTGCGGTGGAATAGACGAGAATAATAGTAAAATTCAAAAATCGATATCTCAAAGAAAAAAAATGTCGCACGATTGTTTCTGTCAAAAACGTCGAAAAATTGCTTTTTAAATAATTCAAATGAAACATTGTTTTTTTTTTAATTCACAAGAAATGTCAATATCTATTTTTAACGACACATTAAACAATTTCAATGCAATAATTCTGAAAAAACGAACCCCCCATAGATTTTTATTGCGAATGATCCTCCATATTAATATCACAACACCAAAAACCTAAATTACATGTAAAAAAGAAAGTAAATGTAGCAAAACAAACTTTATACTTTTACCTGGGTTTAAATAATTTCCAGAATAAATATACAAGGAAAATAAGTTCGAAAATAATACAGAGGTCGCAAACAGTGATAATAACTTGGTCGATGTATTTCTCACATATGCCACGCTGTTAATCCGCATGCAATGCGACGTATAACCAAATACTAATATAGTTCACCGCTATGTATATAAACAACGCACGTAATATTTGGAAACTCTAGCGAATTGGGAGGGCAGCACGATTCCTGACCCCGACGTGTCCAAAACTATAGTATAGTGCACATACCGCGGTCACTGTAGCGCACATCTCTCGCTCTACATCTCTCGGTTCTACATCCGTGCTTCGGGCATTGGGCGAACGAGGGAGGTACGTTTCAGTCAAATGAATCGGGCTCAGTGGGGCCGTCGTTGCATCGCCGCTCTCTCGAACGCCGTAGGTGCGAAAGCATATGGCACCTGCACTGCAACTACACTGCAACTGCACCGTCGGTGCACCGGTGCAGCTGGCCCGCACGCGAATGAATGCTGGAATTATCCCGAGGGGAGTACAGTGTTTAATAATGAGTCAGTGCCCTCGTGGGATAGCCATCGATCCTCGCCAAGCCTTAATTAATTATCACCCAAATGATATCCGACGTTTCACCCGGCGACTCCTACTATAGCATAATACATATGTATATGTAGATTTATATGTATATGTATATGAGACATTCCATACCAATTCAGCCACTCCATTTTTCAAAGTTCCCGAAAAATGTTGTAATTTTTCAATATTGTAATAATATATTCTCTTAGAAAAAGTACCAAATTTCAAGAGCCTACGGTGTTTCGTTTACGAGATAAACCGTTTGGTTATACATATATTGTTTGATTTGGTGATATCTCGATAACTACGAAGCGTATTGTAATTTAGAGAAAAAATATCTACAATATAATTATATCTCGTGCATTATTGCGTTTGCCACTTAGCCCTTCTACATATTTCTTCATTATGGGTCATTAAAAACTTTTAAAAAATGTATATGAGGGATTCCACGGGACTTTCGCCACCCCCAAAAAAAAAAAATCTCAAATTTTATCTAAAAATCAGGTTCAGCGGTGTCTATTGATGGACCAAATTTCAAAATTCTAAAAAAATAGTTGACCGGAATATGCAAATTTTTTCGTTTTTTATCGTTTTTCATTTAATCTGTAATATCTCAGAAACTATTGATCGTATCGAAATCATTAAAAGACGAAAATGTGCATTTTTTATGGCCAACAAGAAAAAAATATATTCAAAATTAATTGCTTAATTTCAGGTCACATTTTATGGAAAAAACAACAAAATTATTTTTTTTTTTTATGGTTGGACTTCAGATTTTTTCATCGGACAAATTGTCTCGGAATCTTTGAGTGATCGCCGAATTTTGAGTATTTTTTTTTTCATGGGATGGCCCAATGCTGTGACGTTACAGCAATCTGAATGTTTTTAATATATATAAAAAAATCCATATTCAAAATTTAAATTAATTAAAATGGTTGGACTTCAGATTTTTTCACCGGACAAATTGCCTCGGAATCTTTGAGTGATAGCCGAATTTTGAGTATTTTTTTTTTCATGGGATGGCCCAATGCTGTGAGGTTACAGCAATTTGAATGTTACAGCAATTTGAAACCTTCAAATTACCTTACTTAGAAAAGAACCTTACCTTACTTAAAAAAGAAACCCTTACTTAGAAAACTTAGATTAAAATACTTAAAAAATTATAATGGAATTTGGAGCAATGTAAAAAAATAGGAAAACATTTATATAAAGAGTACGTAAAAAAACGAAGATTTTCATGTTTTTTAAATTACAATACGTTTTGTAGTTATCGAGATATCACTAAACCAAACAAAATATAAGCAAACGGGTTATCTCGTAAACGAAACACCGTAAGCTCCCGAAATTTGGTACTTTTTCTAAGAGAATATAGTAGTACAATATTGAAAAATGACAACATTTTTCGGGAACTTCGAAAAATAGGGTGGCTGAATTAGCATGGAATGTCCCATATGTATATGTATAATATATATGTATACGTATATTGTTACGTCCGGGCTTATTTCAAATTATTAAAGATTTAAGAAAACAAACAATTCAATATTATAAAAAACTTTCCGAAATTATTATTATTATTTTAATAGGTAAAAATAAGGTAATAATAACAATAAATTAAAATTTCATTTTTTTTTACACCCGGTAGCGCTTCTCGCTACTGGATGCGGACATTTTACTTTAATCAGCATTCTCACGCTGTTTTCAGAAAAATAATGTAATAATAACAATAAATTGAAATTTCATTTTTTTAACACCCGGTCGCGCTTCTCGCTGCTGGAAGCGCACATTTTACTTTGATCAGTATTCCCACGCTGTTTTAGAAAAAAAGAATCTGGCCGAGATTCTTAAGAAGATTCACGGTTGCGCGCCGAACCGAGATTCTTTTAAAATCCATCTGAGAATCTCGCCGAGATTATAGAGAATCTCGGTCAGCTTCTTAGCGAGATTCGTTAGTCGGTAGCTGAAAAAAAAAGAATCTCCATCAGAATCTCGCCGAAAATAAAAAGAATCTCTATCAAAATCCCACCGAGATTCTAGAGAATCTCGGCCAGCTTCTTACTGAGATTCTTTAGTGGGTAGCTGGAAATAAAATGAATCTCTATCAGAATCTCGCCCAGCGAGATTCTTTTCATTTTCATTGAAAATGAAATGAATCTCTAACAAAAAAGATTTTTACGAATATTGAAAGCCTGCTAACACTAATTAGTTAGTACATCAACGAAGGTTCAACCCCTCGTGTGTAGTCGAACTCAGAAAAGCGTTCCAGTCTTATATCTATGCTGAGGCTTCAAATCACTTGCGAGAAACGCTCCGTCCGTTCGCCACCTAGTGACAACATACGAAACACTGGTGGACAATACTCCGCTAGATGGCGAAGGAACGAAGCGTTTTTCGCAAGTGACTTGAAGCCCAGCGTATATATAAGACTGGAAAGCTTTTCTGAGTTCGACTACACACGAGAGGTCTAAACTTCGTTGATGTACTAACAAATTAGTGTTAGCAATAATAAAATATTCGTAAAGATCTTTTTCATATAGATTCTTTTCATTTTCAATGAAAATGAAAATGAGAAGAGTCTCGCTAAGAAGCTGGCCGAGATTCGGATAGAGATTCTTTCTATTTCCAGCTACCCATTAAAGAATCTCTATCAGTATCTCGCCGAGATTCTCTAGAATCTCAGCGAGATACTGATAGAGATTATTTTTACTTCCAGCTATCCACCAAAGAATCTTTATCAGTATCTCGCTGAGATTCTGAGATTCGGCGAGAATCACGGTTGCGCACCGAACCGAGATTCTTTTTAAATTTATTTGAGAATCTCGGCCAGCTTCTTAACGAGATTCTTTAGTGGGTAACTGAAAATAAAAAGAATCTCCATCAGAATCTCGCTCAGCTTTTTACCGAGATTCTTTTTATTTTCGGCGAACCCCTAAAGAATCTCGGTAAAAAGAAGGGTGAGATTCTGATGGAGATTCTTTTTATTTTCAGCTACCCAGTAAAGAATCTCGTTAAGAAGCTGGCCGAGATTCTCTAGAATCTCAGCGAGATTCTCAGATAGATTTAAAAAGAATCTCGGTTCGGCGCGCAACCGTGATTCTCACCGAGATTCTCGCTGAGAATCTCGCCTTAAAGTTGAGGACTACTTTTGCTGCCCTTATCAGCGCAGCGTCAGCTTTCCCACGCGAAATAGCAGGGCACTGCAGACCTATGAGATGCGCGATGTCCTGCATCTTTAACTTTTTGTATTAATGCGTTGTGACTTCAGCACCACCATTCCATTTCTTATATAGTCAGTTCTACTCCGGGGTCCGAACCCGACGGTCAGCCCTCGAAATTAACAATTACCAATTATATATTCATTTCGGCCCTCTGACATTTTTCGTTGTACCCTTTTTAAAACTAATATCAACCAGTTTTTTCTGTATTTCGTATTTAGTTTGTAAAAAATAAAAATGTTTGTTGTGTTTCGATAAAGATTTTTATAAAAGATTACTTTATTTTATATATAATCAAAATCACCAGATACCTGCGTAATGAGGCAAATCAATCTAGCTTCGTTGCGTTCATGGAGAAAACACCAAATCCATGACGTAACAATATGTATATCTATATGAGGCATTCCATCTCGTTTCGACATTGAACTGACTCTTGATCCTTCCGATTGGGTCCGCAATTTTTTATATGATTGACATAACTTCAAAAAGCGCAAATTAATTTTTTCCATTTCGTTTTTTTTAATTTTTTTTTATCTACGATTTGTTTAAACGAATTATTAAAAGACACATTAAAAAAAAACTGAGAAAATTCTAAATTACCTTTTTTCGATAATAAAATTTGGTGGTTATCAAGACGAAGTGGGCCAACGATTCTATCTATTTTTTTAGACTTTAAGAAAAATGGAGAAATTATTAACAAATGGGTATTCTACGAAGGTACAATATGGTTTGATCACGGAATTCCAAGTGTATTTTCACTGCTTTTCACTCAAAAAATCGATTATAATAATCGATTTTCAGCGTCTGCAAAAAAAAAGAATTTTGACGGGGCAAAGTGGAACACTTCCCTAAATTCGGAAATGTATGATTTTTTTAACGTGGTGCCACTGAAGGTCATCAGCATTGATGATATTTTAATATCAATTGTGTTTTCGATTAATTTTGACATATCGTAAAAAAAAATCGACATGTTCAAAATAGGACAGTCTCCTAAATATTTGCTCCGATTATTTGTATCGAGTGCTCATGTGGGATACGAAACTTGAATATATTTGATTGCGATTGAGCGCATACGCGTTAGGAAAGATATGTCGTTGTCTACCTCCAATTCTCCCTGTACAGTTTTACATTGCTTAAAAAAAAATTATTTTCAAAAGTTATTTATTAAATTTGAATTCAAAAAGCTTAGCTAGGATTTCTTCGAGTTATTATTTTGTAATGTTACTTTGATGTTCTCCTTGAATTGAGTTGTTGAAACGTAACTTTTAAAAAATGTCGGTGTGTTCCACTTTGACCCGTTTTCGATTTTTTTTATTCGCCGATTTTATTGGTTTAATCACCCAAAATGGCTTCTAAAACATTGTATTTTGAATAATTCGGTTGAATTGTATTGTAGAAGCGCGTTTTTCAAAAAATGTCGGAGTGCTTCAATTTACCCCACGTTTTTTTGCCACAAACAACTGTTCCATTTTACCCCGGTCGTCCACTATTTGTTCTAGTTTAGTTTGTTTGTCTATCTTGTCAAGTTATTATTTTGTGAAGTTACTATGATTTCCTCCTTGAATGTGTTGTAGAAACACAATTTTTTTTAAATGTCGGGGTGTTCCAATTTGCCTCGTCTTCGATTTTTTTGTATTTTATTGATTTAAACACTCAAAATGGTTTTAAAAACATTGTATTTTGAATACTACGGTTGAATTTTATTGTTGAAACGCGTTTTTAATAAAATGTCGGAGTGTTTCACTTTGCCCCGCCGATTCACTATGCCCCACCTTCCCCTATATGTATATGTATATGAAAATGTATATGTATATAGTCTATGCGATGGTAGTACGTGCTTTTACTCTCCCAGTAGCCCAGGGAACTTCGTCGGCCACGTATACGTCCTAAATTGTAATATCTGTACTATAAGCTCGAACTTACGCGATTAACTATTCGTTCGTGAAGATTAAAGGGCGGATGGTATATAGGACGGTGTATTGTCGGTTATTAAGGTAGTTATAGTGAATGGGATCTTAATATTGGCGTCGAGGTTTTGTTAACATTTTCTATTTTCGTTAACATTATTTTATTCAAAATAATAAAAAAATATTTAAAATAGATTAAATTCTTTTTCTTACAATAAATTTTTCTAGAGTTTAATTTATAACGCCTCATGAAAAAATATGAAGGGTCCCAGAGGTTCTCTTCAGCAAGAGAAACCAAGAAAAGTTTTTTTGAAAGTCGGAGCGAAATTAGATGAGGGTTAAAAAAAATGAAGAAAAATATTTTATGAAATTCCAATGTTTCTAAAATTAAAAAAAAAAAACGTAGATTACTACTGCAAATTAGCTATGAATATTCTATATTCATACCTACATAAATATTCTATATTTATCCATAAATGAGCCATTCTCTTTCGGTTCAGCCACTTTTTTTTCGACCCTCTCAGATCTATCCCATAATTGGACACATTTTAGTACCACTTGAAAGCACTCTTTGTGAATTTTTTCAGATTTTTAAAACAATCCATTTGGGAAATGTATTTTTTTTAAATTATTCATATAACTTCGATGGTGTAAGTCTCACAGAAAAAATACATATACAAAAAAATGTTGTTTTTCACTCAACTTTGTAATACAATAGGTTTCATATTTTTATTCGTATTGCAAAAGTGATATTCAGCAAAAAAAAATGTTGAACAATTTTTTTCATTCATTCGCACACCTTCGATATTACTTTCAATTTTTTAGAAGCTGTAGGGACATGTATAGAACCTACAAAAAAATTGGTATAGTGGGCATCGACTACTTGAAGGATTAAAAAATGAAAGAAAATTAATTAAATTTATTTAATTGTTTTTTTATGTTTATATATTTTTTTATTTCACTTATTTTTTGTTATTCCTTCAAATAATCGATCCACTGAGCTACTTGATGTGTAACGACGACACGGTCTTCAGGGTTTAAATACAGTTATTCGTGCGTATAGCCATTTATTAGATCGAAAACTTTGGAAAATATTTTTTTTCTCCTTCAAATAGTCGATGCCCACTATGCCAATTTTTAATTATGTTTTTGACATATCCCTGTAGCTTGTATAAAATTGGCAATGATATCGAAGGTGTCCGAATGAGTAAAAAAAATTGTTTAACATTTTTTTTTGCTGTAAATAGCTTTTGTAACACGAATAAAAATATGAGACATATTACAATACAAAGTTAAGTGAAAAAGAACATTTTTTTGTATGTGTGATTTTTTCGTCAGATTTACTCCATCGAAGTTATATGAATAACAAAAAAAATATACACTTCCTGAATGGATGAATTCAAAAATCTGAAAAAATCTACAAAGAGTACTTTTAGGCGGTACGAAAATGTGGCCAATTATGGGATAGATCTGAGAGGGTCGAAAAAAAAGTTTCGGAACAGACAGGGAATGCCTCAAATATATTACTATTGATGAATTTCATAAAATACCTTTAAATTCTCAGATCGTTATCAATTGCGCAATTGCTCACTCCTAAATCCTGATTTACAACCACGACGCCTCATGAAAAAATCATGAAGGGTGTTCCCTTTAGCAAAGGAGACCAAGTACGTTGAAAAGTGTTTTGGAGGTCGGTGAGTGCTTTTTCCCTTTGCCCAAACTGTTTGGAGGTTATACTCGAGAGCATCAGAGAAAGGTGAAGACTTATGTGCTCCTCGAAGACAGCGGAGGGCTATTGCAACAATAGCTATAGGGTGTGAAAAGACGAAAGGCTCGAATAATCCAAGAACGCTGTATATGACAAAAACCCTCGAAACTTGTAAACAAACCTCATTGGCTGGTGGTTTAGGCAGAGAAAATTGTCTTTCTCTCTCTCTTTTAAGGTAGACAAAAGGGCGCGCAGGGTGAAATACGGGCTAAGTGTGATTGCCCGAGCACGTGGAACCTCCGGTATAATATATTCACATACTCTTAGCATAGAGACAGTTCCCAACGGCCATATTGTTGGAAAACCTTCGTACCCTTGTCCCTCCCCCTTCTACCTTAAATTTTCCACCTCCAATGTTGCCATCGCACAGTAGCCACGAGCTTCCAGCGAATAGTCGTATGGCAGCTATGACCGTGTGCAAAACAAAGTTTGCGGCCGTATTTAAACTTTTATTCGAAAACTTTTTAGTGCCTTCGCCGCTCGAGCTTTCCGCTAGCAAACCTAGAGCCCTTTTCCTCTCGCGTGCGCTTCTCTCACGACGCTCGACGACGCAAACTCCCGGGGCTTAAAAGGCGAACGCTACACTCTGTTGTTTGCTACGCCGACACTACGTGCGATCCTACGATAGCTCGTGCTAAAAAGGTGCAAACCGCGAAGCTTAAGGTCGAAAAAAATAAAACATCGAGTACGGAAGTCACCTGCGCGTAAAATGTTTGTTAAAAAAAAAAAGAAAAATTTATATGGGGTATTTCTGGCCAATTCAGTAACCGTTCAACCCTCGACCTTCTAATTCGCTCCATAATTTTTTATACTATTCCATATGCTTGAAAAAAAATAATTTTAATTTTTTGCTCTCTCATAGAGGAAACTTTTTTTTCGTGAAAAATTTTTTTTCAACATTTTCATGTCAGAATACCTGAAACGTTGAAAAAAGTGGTTTAGAAAAATTATATGTTGAAACAAGAGTTTTTATTGTTTCTAGATTTTTTTACTGCATTTTTTTTCGTGATTTTTTTACACTGGCAGAAAAGACTGGAAGTTTTTATGTTTAAACTCGTAATCGAAATTTGATATACAATTAAAATTCAAGTATTCCTACTGCAAATTCAAGTAAATTATTGAATGTGCTGTACCATACATTAGTTTTATATTGCACTTGTATATTAAATTTAATATACGAGTTTATGCATAAAAACTTAAATTTCAAGTGGAATTTTGTTACAGTGTAAATAAAAATTCTGCGGCCCAATAAAAAAATTTTAAATTATTCTCAGGAATTATGTATTAGATATCAACATTTTTTAGCTATGATCCAAAGTGGGCAAACGTTTGCGTCGATTTTTTAAGTCATTTTTTTCGAAAAATAAAAGACGTTCAAAATTAAAAGAAATGAAACGCGATTATAGTTCATGGTCGGTTGTTGCGTAAATATTTTATACATAACGCAAGATAGTTTTAAAATTTTATTGAAGCTTTTTTTTATCGATATAAAAAAAATCATATTCTGACACAATCTTTCTTAAGCGGGTGAATTTATAACTTTTTTTAAAGTCAGTTTAAATCAAATATCGTTGATTTTTTTTCTAATCATTTTTGAAGCTTTGGAATCGGCTAAGAATTTAAATTTATGTCACTAGTTCCTGGTTGTGGTATTGAGATTTAAGAGCTACTTTAAATTCTCCAGAAAAGCGCAAAAAATTTTCCGTAACTAATAATCTGGGGAAGCCCAGATTATTATTATTATTTTTTTAATAGTTTACATAAAATAAAGAGTACATTTAAGGATGCCTAATTGAGTGAAGAATGATCATTTTCTTTCTGTTAAAAATAACCATTACTATGTGCATTCTTTTTAAATACTTTTTAACACTTTTTTTTTGTATTGTCACTTTTTTTTGCCCTATTTACCTCCTCTAAGTAATAGAATTAAATAAAAAAATTATGCATCTCCTAAAAGAATGGATTAAAAAATCGTGACAAAATTACAGTCTTTACAAACGTATATAATGTTAGTTCAGTCACTACAAGATTTGAAAAAAAAAAAAAATTTTATCGCTCTAAATATTTTTCTGCCATTCTGTAAATTTTTTTACAGGCTCTGTATGTACCATTAAATAAAATTAAGATCAAAATAAGAAATGTCTGAATGCGTAAAAAAAATATAACTAAAAAGAAAAATGGCTGAACTGAAGCGGAATGCCCATATATGTTTCCATCACCATATAAAACTCTGGTAATGAAAAGTTTAAAAAATCATGGATACTTGCACATCGGGGATGACGTGATGACCCTAATAGAAATTTACGATCGTGTCTGGCAAAGTACTTATCCAAGTTTCTCCAAGTTTAAGTACCCCTAACGTTGGAAGCTCTCGTATCTCTTCTTCTAACACAACAGTTAATGCACATGTACAGTACATTCTCCGCTGATAACACATGTATCCAAGTCCCGATGCGTACAATGTTTTCCAGGTCCAGAGCATTATGGAAAAGGCGTTAAACAAGTTGATAAAAAGGGCCAGTGGCTCAGTTTGGAAGTTTAAAAAGCGCTAAAGAAATATGGAGGTTAGTAATAGTACTGAAAGTAGCGTATCTAGAGGTTGGTGAGAGCTAACTGGAACTCTGGAAATAAGTGACAAGTTTTTCTCTCGTAAAAGAAAAAAGAAGAAAAGGAAGTGGAACATAAAGGAAAGTTATACACAACATTAGATTTTGATGTGTAAATATCAGGGTGTGTAAAAAAAAATTATTTTTATTTTTTTATTTTTTTACTGCAAATCTACGTATTTTGACCTTAATATCCACCTTCGTTACGGAATAAGTGACTTAATTTTTTTATAATTTTGCTTCTTCATGGAGGAAGCTTTGTTTTCGTGAAAATTTTTTTTTTTCGAGATTTTCATATAAGGACACTCAAAATGGTCTAAAACGTCGAGAAAAGTGGTTTAGAAAAAATGTCTGTATGTATGTGTGTATGTGCGTATGTGCACAATTTTTTGTTAGCACGATAACTGTCGCAATTTTTAAGATATCGGGCTTAAATTTGAACCACGAGTAAACTGTCGTTAAACAAGGTATGGGATTGAATTTGGAGTTAATCCATCAAGGTGTTCAAAATTTATGGCATTTTGAATTTTTTGGAGAATGTCAGCTCGAGCTCCAACTCCCGCAATTTTTATGATATCTGGCTCAAAATTGTACCAGAAGTGGACTGTTATCAAATACTGTTTAGGATTAAATTTGGTGTCAATCCGTTAAGGGGTTCACAATTTATGGCATTTTAAATTTTTTTGACATTTTTTGTTCGTGCTCTAACTTTCGCAATTTTTATGATATCGGGCTCAAATTTGGTCCACAAGTGGACTGTTATTAAATAAAGTTTGGGAGTGAATTTGACGTCAATCCGTTAAGGGGTTTTAAATTTATGGCATTTTGAATTTTTTGTTTGTGCTCTAACTTCCGCAATTTTTAAGATATCGGGCTCAAATTTGGTCCACAAGTACAGTGTGGGTAAACTAAGCATCAGTTCGAATCTGGCGAGAGTCTGTTATGGGGTTTAAAACTAATGCCATTTAAAATTTTTTAAAACAAGGCTGCAAAGTAGAATTTTGCTAATTGCTTCCTCATTATTATTGGATTTTTACAAAGCTTCCTCTATGAGGAAGCCAAAATAGATTAACATGGTTCCTTATTATTATTGGATTTTTACAAAGCTTCCTCTATGAGGAAACCAAAATAGATTAACATGCTTCCTCATAGTGGTAGATTTGTAAAAATCGAATAATTTTTAATTCGACATTTGTTGAAAAACAAAGATCGCGATTGAGGCACCTCTAAATATTATTTGCCAATGAATTCCTTTGGAATAGTCGATTGTTAGATCAACTACTCGAGTTTAAGCCGTGAAGACCCAAAAGAAGTGCGATAATAAGCACTAACCCGAGCATTAACAACTTTTTCCCAATTTCAGCTTTTTACTGCCACACTTTCACACTTTCAACCACAATCACACTTTTTTTAGGTCTTCATGGCTTAAACTCGAGGGGTTGTCCTAACAATCGATGGTGCCAAAAGAATTCGCTGGCAAATTATATTTAGAGGTGGCTCAATCACGATCTTTATTTCTCTACAAATTCCAAATAAAAAAATAACATACAAACATTTAGGCTCGAATTTCGTATAGGCGGTGGATATTGAGGTCAGTATACATACTTTTGCAGTAAAAAAATAAATTAAAAAAATTTAGAAAAAAACTTACACACCCTAGTAAATATATTCGCAAGCGTGATTTGAAAATAATTTCGACTAATACCATAATTTCACTTAAATTATGAATAGCTATAGCTCATTTTGTTTATTGGGCAATGCTTTCTCGATTGACCGTCGAGATTTTTGATCAGTCAGTTGTTCAAAAGTTACAGCCATTTGTGTGTCAATATTCGGTACAATTAGATTAGGATAAAATAAACAAACGGCCGTAACTTTTGAATAAATATTACTATCAAACAAATTGGCCAAAGAATTTCGAGCGAGTGCTATCAAAGTTGGCGATGGAATTGTAAAAAAAATATTACTGATATTCAACCGAGGTTTTGCGAGCGCGCGAGTCACAATATCCCCTAGTTAGTCTTTGATAGTCTATTCGTAGACCAAAGCTGAGCCAAATATGTTTAAAAATGCGAAAGTAAGAGCGTGATAAGTGATTTTCTAAAAAATTCAAATTGTCATAATTTTGGAACCACTTGACGGATTCGTACCAAATTTGAACTCAGCAAATTCCAGAGCGATGTCTCTAAAATTGGGTACGCTATCGTGGTAACAAGAATCCGAACATACACACACATACACACACATACACACAGACACACATACAGACATTTTGTACAAATCCTTTTTCTCGACGTTTTAGAGCATTTTGAGCACCGTAAAATGAAAATCCAGAAATTTTTTTTTTTTTTCAAGAAAACAAAGCTTCCCTTACGGGGAAGCAAAAAATACATGAGCAATTTACGAATCATCTTCCAATAAACAAAATGAACTATTACTCGTGATAATGTGACTTAGTATGATTACAATAATTTAAAAAGAAGCTGGAGAAATCGTCATGCTGAGGTCATATTAATTTTCTTTTAGTTCTTAGCGTCGAGACTTTACCGCGACTCTTGATTAAAGGACAATCATCAGTCAAGGGACTTGGATCAGTGCTTTTAAAATCGAGTAATGCATGCAAATACTCGATTCGTTATCAGTATTTGCATATATATATGAAGCATTCTCTGTCAATTCAGCCACTTTTTTTTCGACCCTCCGATTTGCCCTGTAATTGATTATATGAATGTACCACTAAAAGACACTCTATGTGAATTTTTTCGGATTTTAAAAAATAATTTTTCAGAAAATGGCTTTTTTTATTCAAGTGCAAATATCTCAGAATTTTGAAGTTACTGAAAAAAAATGTCTACACATAAAAGTTGTCGTTTATTGTTAGCTTTCGAGCGGAATATTCCAAATAATTGTCACGTTCCTGTGAGTATGATTTTTTTCCGAAAAATGGAGGAATTCTTTTTTAATTAAAAAAAGGATATTTTTTTTTTACTGAAAAAATTACAAAGTATTGCTACATGACTCTTGATATCACAAAAAAATCGCCAGAGTGGCACCGTTCGATCTTCTGGTATTAAAAAATGCATTTGTGTGAAAGTTCCGAAAAACGGGGGCATTATTATTTTTTTGATAAAAAAAAAGGTTACTTTTTTTTGCTAATAAAATTACAGAGTATTCTTGCATGACTGTAGATATTGCAAAAAAATCATCAGAGTGGTACGGATCGAACTTACGGTATTAAAAAAAAAAATTCGTGAGGAAGTTTCGAAAAACGGGGAATTATTTTTTTTTATACCGGAAGCTCGATCCGTACCACTCTGATGATTTTTTTGCAATATCTACAGTCTTGCAAGAATACTCGGTAATTTTATTAGCCAAAAAAAAGTAACCTTTTTTTATCAAAAAAATAATAATTCCCCCGTTTTTAATTAAAAAATAATTCCTCCATTTTTCGGAGAAAAATCATACTCACAGGAACGTGACAATTATTTGGAATATTCCGCTCGAAAGTTAACAATAAACGACAACTTTTATGTGCTGACATTTTTTTTCAGTAACTTCAAAATTCTGAGATATTTGCACTTGAATAAAAAAAGCCATTTTCTAAAAAATTATTTTAAAAAATCTGAAAAAATTCACATAGAGTGTCTTTTAGTGGTACATTCTTATAACCAATTACAGAGCACATCGGAGAGGCTCGAAAAAAAAAGTGGCTGAATTGACAGAGAATGCTACATATAGGACTGATCCAAGTCCCTTCAACTTAAAGCACCCCTAAACTTCCCTCTTCTTTAAACGCTTTAGTTAATGTCTCTTTCTTCACTGATAACACATGTATCCAGGTCCCAATGCGTATAATGTTTTCCTCATGGCTTCGCCATAATGTCATGGAGAAAAAGTTGATAAAAAAGTCCAGTCGTTCAGTTCGGAAGTTTAAAAAGTGCTCAGGAAACATAGAGGTTAGTAATAGTACTGAAAGTACCTGATCTAGAGGATGGGGGAGAGCCAACAGGGACTCCGGGAATAAGTGACAAGTTTTCCTCTCTTGTAAAAAAAAAAAACAAATAACAAAAAACAAATGAAAAAACACCGAAGAGGAAGAGAAAGAAGCGAGACGTATGGACTAAAAGAACGGGTTCGAAAGAAGGAATATATCACACAGAGTCGAAGCATCACTCTTATAGGCCCCCTGTTGAACATGAAGTTGAACTACACCCCGGCTGTGAATACAGAATTATCGCCTTTGAAACTTTCAATCTACCGTGTAAACAGGCTACGCCACCCCGGGGATTTTCCGACGATGGCATAGCTCGTGGTAGATGGCGCTGGTGTACAGTATTACCAGTGAAGTATGCATTCAAAATTTTACATCGCATTACCTGGATCGACGTACCGTTCGTCCCAAGTGGCCAACGGGACTCGGTACGGTTCATGTTCGCGCGATGGAAACGTGCAACGACCAAGAGCCTCGACTCGTCCCTTGACTCCCTCTCCCTCTCTACTGTTGAGCTTCAACGACGACTATCTGTACACTATATATATATATATATATATATGTGTGTGTGTGTGTGTGCGTGTGTGTGTATTGTATGTTCTATATATAGCAGAGACAAGTACTTGATTCTTTCCAAGTGGAAAAACTGAAGAGTTCAAGAGCTCTCATTGACGACCTCCTGTTCTTTGTATCGGGCATCGATCGTTGTCACTAGTGGCGCTACAAGAACCCCTCCCTTTTTTTTGCCAAAAAGAAGGGGACTAGGATGGGTTGGGGTAGGTTTTTGTTGTATTGTTTTTAGACATTTTTTGAGTTCGATATTCAAAGGCAGTTTTTGTGCACTCCATTTTTGTTTTTTTCTTTTTGGATAAGCGGGAGACCAGGATGAGTTGGGGTATTTTTTGGTTCTATGGTTTTTAGACTTTTTTAAAATTAGATTTTATGTAGTAATGAAAGACTTTTTTATACAAGCCTGGATTTTTTAAAGTGCCTCATGGATCCCAAATCCGAGTTTTTTTTTCTAAATTCCAAATGGGCCCCCAAGTCTGGATTTTTTCTAAGATTCTCATGGGCCTCCAAGCCTGGATTTTTCTGAAGTACCTCATATGCCTTCAAGACTGGATTTTTTTTCTAAATTCCTTATGAGCCCCCAAGTCTGCATTTTTCCAAAGTTCCTGATGGGTCCCCAAGTCTGGATTTTTCCAAAATTCTGCATGGGCCCCAAAGACTGGATTTTTTTCTGAGTTCCTCATGGACCCTCATGCCTGAATTTTTGCAAAGTCTCACATGGGCCTCCAAGACTGGATTTCTTCTAAGTTCCTCATAGGCCGCCAAAATCTGGATTTCTCCGAAATTCCTCATGGGCCAACAAACGTAAATTTTTCCGAAGACCCTCATGAATCCCCAAGTCTCGATTTTTATAAATCCTGCATGGGTCTCCAAGCCTGGGTTTTTCCGAAGACCCTCATGAGCCCACAAGACTGGATTCTTTCTAAGTTCCTCATGGACCCTCATGCCTGAATTTTTTCAAAGTCTCTCATGGGCCTCCAAGACTAGATTTCTTTTAAGTTCCTCATAGGCCGCCAAAACCTGGATTTTTCCGAAATTTCTCATGGGCCAACAAACCTGGAT
The DNA here is from genome assembly GCA_963970395.1 of Ephialtes manifestator. Classification (NCBI taxonomy): domain Eukaryota; kingdom Metazoa; phylum Arthropoda; class Insecta; order Hymenoptera; family Ichneumonidae; genus Ephialtes; species Ephialtes manifestator. The sequence goes on from OZ019980.1 coordinate 18,584,114, forward strand.
CTTTCCGAAGACCCTCACGGGTCCCCAAGCCTCAATTTTCATAAATCCTGCATGGGTCTGCCAGCCTGGATTTTTTTATAAATCCCTACGTCCCCACGTCTGGAATTTTTTTACAAATCCTTCATGGGCCCCCAAGCCTGGATTTTTTCTAAGATTCTCATGGGCCCCCGAGCCTGGATTTTTCTGAAGTAGCTCATATACCCTCAAGACTGGATTTTTTTCTAAATTCCTCATGAGCCCACAAGTCTGAATCTTTCCGAAGTTCCTCATGGGTCCCCAAGTCTGGATTTTTCCAAAATTCCGCATTGGCTCCAAAGACTGGATTTTTTCTGAGTTCCTCATGGACCCCCAAATCTAGATTTTTTATAAACCCCTCATGGGCCTCCAAGCATGGATCTTTCCTAAATCCTTCATGGGCCCCCAAGTCTGGATTTTTCCTAAGATCCTCATGGGCTCCCAAGCCTGGGTTTTTCCGAAGACCCTCATGAGCCCACAAGACTGGATTTTTTCTAAGTTCCTCATGGTCCCTCATGTCTGAATTTTTGCAAAGTCTCTCATGGGCCTCCAAGACTAGATTTCTTCTAAGTTCCTCATAGGCCGCCAAAACCTGGATTTTTCCGAAATTCCTCATGGGCCAACAAACCTGGATTTTTCCGAAGACCCTCATGGATCCCCTCGATTTTTATAAATCCTGCATGGGTCGCCAAGCCTAGATTTTTTAATAAATCCCTCCCGGACCCTCAAGCCTGGATTTTTTAATAAATCCCTCCCGGACCCCCAAGCCTGGATTTTTTTATAAATCCCTCATAGGTCCCCACGTCTCGAATTTTTTTACAAATCCTTCATGGGCCCCCAAGCCTGGATTTTTCCGAACTCCCTCATGGGCCGCAAGCCTGAATTTTTTTCTAACTTTCTCATAGACCCTGGCGGGTTGTCGTGCGCAGGAGGCCGAAACCCCCCTAGTTTTATTTGCGGTTGACAAAAGCTAGAAATTTAGAAAATTAACCAAAGATGGCGGTAGGTTTCAATCATTCCACTACCAAGGGGTCACATTTAGACAAATAAGGCTAATTATGGGTCAGAAAATTTCGTATATTTCGTTAGGTAATTTACACTATAAGCAGCAACAGCCTCTTGTATGGTGTGGAATAGTGCGGTGCATGGTTTTCACGATACAAAAAAAAATAATTGGCATCGTGAATTACTAATTTTTACCTAGAATAATAAAAAAAAAAGGTAAATCACTCTCGATCGAAAAAAAAATCGAAAACTACGCAACTCCTAAAACCTACTGGTAGATGAGGTCCTGATCTATATTTTCAGGCCGTCAACACACCACGACGCCACCGCCGAAAAGGCAAACGACAATGTGGCCAGCAGTGTACAACCCTTACTATACGAAAAGGACGGAGAAGCCACCGCCGAGCGAGAGGAAAGTCGAGAGGCCGGAGCAGAAGCCACGGGACAGTACAGGTGAGGATCCGAAATCCTTTCCCGCCTGACCATTCAATCTGCCTGTGCGATTCACGATTTAAAAAAAATTAAAAATTAAATAACCTCCCTCCGGCTTTTTTCGCAACCCCCCTTAAGACCTCTAATCACCCAAAGGCTTGTCTTTCGGAAACGAAATCGTTGTGCTACACTATTCTGCACCATGCACTGTCGCATTATAATCCCGACCTGTACTACTATTATTTCGCATTGTCGATCTCGATTCGCCAAAGTATTTATCGTAGGTAGGTGTTAAACTATTGTAAAGTACATGCTAATCTCGATATTCGTAACAGTATGTATTCCTCCCTCTGTTAAATAACCGTGAAACAATCGATTGAGACTGACACGAAGGAGATATAGCGATATAGACCAAAATGGACAGGTTTGAAAAGGTTCGAAGACGTAAGAAAAATGTGGCGCTGATGGGACGTCACAAAATGGCCAAGTTGTTGGGGTATTTTCATGCTGTCTTGGCTTTTAATCTTATAATTAGTTTGTTTTTAATATGTATGTGTAATCACGCTTGCTATGCACCTGTAAAATAATGCTTTTTCCCATTCTAGGTTCTGCCTAGAAATTGACTTAAACCTTCAAAAGTCGACAAGACAATTCAGTAACCTAAAAATCATATAAATTAATTAAAATTTATTCGCAGCTGCAAATATGAAATTCTGCAATATTATAGAAAACCGGTGTTGAGATGCAAAAGAAAATTAAACATTGTTATGAGTGACTTTTTTTAATCTTGTTTTTTGGTGCAATTTCTATTTATTTCTTTTTGAGGTTATTGTTAAATTTAGGCGACATTATGAGACTAAATTATCTGTCTTTTTTTTAATGAAGATGTTTTCTGGTTCAGGTATAGGAATTTCCGTTTCAAGCTTTTAAGCACAAGTCACTGAAGAAATTTGCGAAAAATTACTGAGTGAAAAAGAAAATTACTACAAAAGCGAATATATCTTCTGTGTAAAATCTTGAAATGGAAATTCCTGTACTTTGTCTGGGTAGAATCTTCTTTTTTAACAAATGTAACCTTGTAGAATTAATTTTGTTCATTGGTGCAAACTACAGTTTATGAATAGCTGAAAAAAAAATTCACTCATAAATATGTTTACTTTTTTTACTGCATTTCAAATCCTTTTTTTATGAATTCGTATAAATTCGTATGTGCAGTTAAAAATTAATTTTGATACTATGACTTTTAAGTTATTCATCCCCTTAATGAAGTAAATTGACTAGCTTCAATTTCACCCTGAAAAATTATGCAGTATTTTATAGTTTCTCGAAGCATGTTGTCGAGCTAACTAAATAATTGAATGAATTGTTGCTTAATTGATAGAATTGATTGATAAATAATATTGTACTTTGACTGCATTCTAAAGGTATATCAATTCGCTCGAGGATTGCAACGATACATTATTTTTTTTATTTCACAGTTTATCTATTCCGCAAAAAACTTGATATTAATCTTTTTTTTTAATACCTTACGTATTAGAAAAAAAAGTATCGATGTTTTATTAAAAAGAACATAAAATTTTTCTCATTTCTAAAATTCATAACAAAGTGTCACAAAAATTAAATTAATGGGCCATTATTTTCTCCTTTACCAATCCATCATTTTTTGTTAATACAATTTTTAAACATTATTGTTCCTCAAAAATGCCACAAAGCATTTCCAATCAACGTTAAAATTGTTAAGTTTTTTAACACACCATTAAAATATTCACACAATTTACGTATTGGTAAAAAAAAAGTTTCAATGTTTTATTAAAATGGAAATAAAATTTTTCTCCTTCACAAAATTCATAATAAAATGTCAAGAATTAAATCAATGGGCCATCATTTACCCCTTTACTAATGCATTATTTTTCATTACACTTTTTAAACACTATTGTGCCTCAAAAATGCCACAAAGCATTTCCAATCAACGTACAAATTGTTTTCTTTTTTAACCCTCCAATAAAATATTCCCACAATTTCTCACCAATATATATACATTCCAAAAAAATTATCGTTTTGTTTATGAAATAAATAAGCAAATAAAGTGACTTCAAAAGTGATGATTGCATAAACTCTGATTTCAGCTCTGCTTCATTCCCGATCGATAAAACGTTGTTTACAATTTCAAGCAAATTGAAAAAAAGGGGATTCACAAGTTTGCCCCGCAAGAGTCAATTCGCACTCGAACTTCCGCCCGTATTTCAGCAGTTACCAATTCCACCACCTAAAAAAATAGGATGAGAAATCAATATTTATATGGACACTAAAAAAAAAAAAGAAAAAGAGCTTTTGACAGGTAGACCCGGTTTGCAGAGTGTTGCCAGTTTTCGCTCGTGAACGGTGATGGAAAAAGGGTAAAAAGTATACGGAAAGGGAGATAGAAATATACTCTGCCTAGAGCAACTCGTCGGGCGCACTCGTCGGACGAGCCGTTGATCTCCACTCGCGATAAATCATGGAGACGTGCAGAAGCAGCAGTACCAGCTCGACTAGGATACATATATATGTAACATCATGAAAACTGGAGGGGCAGAATGGAGAGATGAGGAGGGTGAGGGGGTTTACCGTGACGGATGTAAAAGTACACCGTCCAATTTTCCAGGCTACGGGGCGCATTAAAAGTGCAACATCCACGGTGCATTCGTCCAGGTTGAGGGGTTGAGAGAGCTGCAAAATGTTGCTCGTTGCTTTGCTCCACGCTTTAACCCTCTCACACACTTACCCATTCTGCACACTCTTCGTCTCTCTTCGAGAACTCTTCTGGCTCTGTGCTATACTTGGGAATATCTAATCTAATCTCGTGAAATTAGTGACACGAGAGCCTGTAAGTTTCTGATTTTTAACTAACTTACTTAGCCTTAAAGGGTATTTGTAGGTTTATTAATTATGATAATAATTTTGTCCAATAAATATGATGTTTTCTTTTTCAATTAAAATAATTGTTCGTAATAATGTTTTGATAGAGTAAAGAAATTTAACATGATTTAAAAAAAAATTGTATTGTACTTATTTTTTGTTATTTTTTGTAAGTTGCGAAAAAATGTTGTAATTTGGCCAACTTACAAATATTTTTTTTTGCCAATATAGAAATTCACAAAACACGGTGCATTCGTTCAGGTTGAGGGGTTGAGAGCTGCAAAATGGTGCTCGTTGCTTTGCTCCACGCTTTAACCTGCTCGCATACTCATAGTAATATTTTCCAATAAAAATAATGGAATTTTTTTCATCGGAAATATTAATCTCTCTCTATTATAAAAAGATCTCGCCACCGACGCTGCCGCCGCCTCCGTGTCAGGAATCGAGGGACTTAGAACAATTCAAACTGATATACCGATATATATAGGTCTATATATATACCTATATTGTGGCTCGCCCGCCGAACTCAGAATATTCACTGTACCATAATACGCTACTGCTTGGTCGATAAACCGAAATTGTAAAGTGTCATCCACAATCGATCTTTTGGGCAAAATATGAGAACTACTGACTGTGTCTGAATGACAAAAGGAAGAATTGAAGGACTTAGAATAATGTGGGCTTAGGGCCCCACACTCCTCCCATTCGCCCCTGCCATTCCTCCTCCGGCTCCGCCTCGCCCCTCGGCGAGATGGCCCCAAGCCCGAATTTTCGGGCTTGGGGCCATTGCGGAACTTAGAAAAATTCGGGCTTGGGACCATTGAGGGACTTGGAAAAATTCGGGCCTGGGGGTTATTGAGGGGGGCGTTTTTAAGAAATAAGCAAACTTCTTTAAAAAATAGGCCTAAAATTATCAAACATAGGCCTAAATTTGTAAAAAAAGGCCATATTTTTCAAAAATAGTACCAAACTTGTCAAAAATATGTCTACATTTTTCAAACATCGGCCTAAATTTGTCTAAAATAGGCAAATTAAAAAAACAGACACCAAAATGTTTAAAAAATAAGACTAACCTTGTCAAAAATAGGCCTAAATTTATCAAAAACAGGCAAATTTTTTCAAAAACAGAACCTTTTTAAAAAATCGGTCTAATTTTTCAAAAGTAGGCAAATTAAAAAGAAATACGCCAAAATTTTTTCAAAAACAGGAAAATAAAAAAAAAAAAAATAGGCAAGTTTTTTCAAAAACAGACTAAATTTTAATAGAATAGGCAATCTTTTTTAAAAATACACAAATTAAAAAAATAGGGCTAATTTTTCAAAAATAGGCCCTACAGGCCCCAAAAGATTTGGGGTCAGTACTTGGATGGGTGACCGCTTCTAGCCCGAATAATCCTAATTTCCCCGATTCTTGACACGGCGGTGGCGGCGGCGAGATGTTTTTATAATATAGAGAGATATATAGAGAGGTAGGGGAGAGGAGGGACTTAGAATAATTCGGACTTGGGAGTCCATTGAGGGACTTAGAAAAATCCAGCTCAAACCAGCGTAAGGAGGGGGGGAGGGGTTCTGAGGGGTTGAGTGGCCGGGTTTCTGAGGGGTTTCTCATTCAAAATTTCAAAAATTTTCACTATCCCGAATTTGGAGGAGATTGCGAGCGCGCCCAGCGTGCGAGCCACAATAAAATCCTAGTATATCTCTCCGTATTATAAAAAGATTTCGCTGCCGACGCCGCCGTGTCAAGAATCGAGGGACTTAGAAAAATTTCAGGGGTCTTTCCCATACTTCCAAGGGTCCTTCCCATACTTCCAGGGGTCTTTCCCATACTTCCCGGGAGTCTTTCCCATACTTCCCGGGATTCTTTCCCATATTTCCCGGGAGTCTTTCCCATACTTCCTGGAGGTCTTTCCCATATGTCCCAAGGGTCTTTCCCCTACTTCCCAAGAGTGTTTCCTATACTTACTGGAGGTCTTTACCATACTTCCTGGAGGTCTTTCCCATACTTCCTGGAGATCTTTCACATACTTCCCGGGAGCCTTCCCCATACTCCCCGGGGGTCGTTCCCATACGCCCCGGGGGTCGTTCCCATACGCCCCGGAGGATTTTTCATACTTCCTGGAGGTCTTTCCCATACTTCCCAGGGGTCTTTCCCATACTCCCCGGGAGCCTTTCCCATACTTCCGGGAGATCTTTCCCATACGCCCCGGGAGCCTTCGCCATACTCCTCGGAGGATTTTCCTATAATTTCCGTGGGGTTTTTCCATACCCCACAGGACGTACATATATCTTCTATCTCTTAGAAAGATCTCGCCACAGCCGCCGCCACTACCGTGTCAAGAATCGAGGGATTTAGAAAAATTCAGGGGGATTTGTGAGACCCCAAACCCGTATTTTTCTAAGTCCTTTTCCAAAAACATAGGTCCTCCAAGGGTGGAGGGCACCTTTGCGGGGGGGGGGGCACCTTTGGGTGGGGGGCGATTGTGAGCGCACATTAAAATCCTAGTATATATATATATATTTTCTTTTTATGCGTAATAATGTTTTGATAGATTAAAGAAACTTGACTTAATTCTTTTTTATGGTCCACTAATTTTTTGTGCACTTCTGTAAGTTGCAAAAAAATATTGTAGTTTTGGCCAACTTACAAATATTTTTTTTTGCAAAAACAGAAATTCCCAAAATGATTATCAAATTCTCTAAAAAAATTTAAAAATAATTTCAAACAAATGTCACTATTTCTCAGATTCCAATTAACTTAAAAAAGCAGAAAATCTGTAAAAAATAAAATAAAAAAAATCCGGGACGCATTAAAAGTGCAGTTCTGCAACATACACGGTTCATTTCTTCGATGCAAGTGTTTGAAAATGTTGCAAACCGTTGCTCGTTTCAGACCACAATCCTTCACCGCGCCCTCTTTTTCCCTCCGTACTATAGCTGAATATATCTAATCTAATCTCATAAAATAGTGATACGAGCGGCCGTAACAACGGAATAGAGAGGGAGCTACGCTTCTGATCTGCTACCCTAGGGGGCGCCACGACGCCTCGTCAAATGGCCAAATGACACGCTCGCCCTACGAGCGTTTTCTTACGAGTATCCCGGGGCAGCCTCACGACGACATACCTTTGCTATATTCACGTTGTTCGCAAACTCCTTCCTACGTAACAGTAGCTACTGTAACGCTCGTATACGAGAGTTTCTAGGCCCCAACTGTTTGTGCAAAATGAAGTGTACAACACACTGTATATATTCACTGCGTGTACTGTACTAGCACAATAGTATGTATCTTCATATGCATGTATGTATGTATGTACGTATGTATGTATGTATGTATGTGTATATATATATTGTATAGCCTCCGGTGCACTTTCGACAATTCGCTCAACTTTCCCCATTGGATTAAGCGTCACGTATAACTGCGCCTCTGAGCGAAATGCTTCGTGTTACTTTCGGTCTATTGTTGTATATATGCGTTCACTTTAAAGTACTCGTTGAAAAAATAAAGTGGTTTTTGGGACATACGAAATAAAAAATTACGCAATTTTGGAATATAGCAAAAAGGAGCATTTTTCGTTTTTATTTTTATTATTGTTACCTTATGCTTGTTTTCAAGCCTTTAATGGCCGAAACTTCAACGTGAGAAAAATCTTTTTGATTCGAGACGGTTTTTTCGATAAATAATGAAAATTTGGAATCACGTTTTTACTTTTATTTTTCACTGTAAATACGTTCTTATTTCAAAAAATAAAAATATGTAAGGAATGGCTAGAAATTCTCAGCATTATAGTTTTTTTTAATGCCTTATTAAGAAGACGAAGTGAAAATTGGATACGTGCCAAATTGCTAGAAATTCGTTCTTAACCCTTTAATGGCTGGGACTTTAACGTGAGAAAAATGTTTTTGATTCGAGACGTCTTTTCGATAAATAATGAAAATTTCGAATCACTTTTTTATTTTTATTTTTCAATGCAAATACGTTTTTATTTCACGAAATAAAAGTATGTAGTGAATAGCTAGAAATTCTCAGCATTATATATATATATATATTTTTAATGCCATAATAAGAAGACGAAGTTAAAGTTGGATATGTGCCAAATAGCTAGCAATTCTCCTAAATAATTTTTTTTTATGCCATGATAAGAAGACGAAGCAAAAGTTAGAGTTCCTAATGCAAAAATTTGATTTTCAGTGAATTTAAAGTATGGAAGTGCCGTCGGGGTAACAATTCTATGAGAGAAGAAAACTTGTATTACAAAAGTTGCCAGAACTTTTTTGTTCGGTATTGAATATAATACGAGGGTAAGAAGAGCAGGGTGATATGTGCGGGGGGTGGGAAGAGGGAGAGGAGCGGGTGTATCGATAATACATTTTTCTTCCCATTTTCCGCTTTCTCATTCACTCTTTCACTTTTCCATTTCCACCAAACCATTCACGAGGCATTGTTTTTTTAATTTCACTTAATTTCGTTTATCTTGTACTAATTTTCTGCTAATTTTTGTAAGTTGAAATTTTTTTTCGCCATTTTGGCCAACTTACAAATATTTTTTTGCCAAACTTGGCAAAATTATTGTCGTAAATGATGACAAGGCGTTGTAGGTTTTAACGAGGAGAATGTTCTCCCTCGCTTTCGTTTATTTTTACAAGTGTTTCCGTAATGGAGAAACAAACAATTAAAACATATTAATAAAAGTTAATAAATAAAAAGGGGAACATAAACCGAGTTTTAGAGACGGCGAGTTCCTGAGGAAAAGGAAAGGGTGACTACTTAAAGTCAACAGTCACTTATTAGAGGAAAATTCACTTATGGGCAGTAAATTTGTTAGGGAGGGCAATTTACGTTAAAAAAATATTTTATTTAAGTTATTTTTTTTATATCTATATTTATACTCTTTGGAAAAAACACAATTTAAAGGGAAGTCCCGACTTATGGACAGTCAGGTGAATTTCTGAAAGAAAAGAAATTACTTAAACAGCAACCTCGGGTTAATTTTATTTACTTATGGGCAGTAAATATGGCAAAAATTAGGAAGTGTACGTAGGCAGCACTCGTCCCGGATTCTTACCGCTTGCGGTCGTCTTTACTGGGAGAAACGGGCAGGAAGTTTCGGACCAAAAGCTCTGAATCTTCACTGCTTATATGCACGGCCGGGACTCCTTTCTCTTGCGGGAGAAATCGCATCGTCGTGGCCATCTGTCGGCCGAGCGGGAACTACGGGAGCTTTCGCGAGCTCAGGCGCGGATCGCCAACTCGAGGGGCCCGGGCCGTTAGGGAAATTTTATGTCAGTTTAGGACGGAGTTTTATTTTACAGGAAGAAAAAAAACTGTAAGCCAGGAGGCAAACAGTTTGACCGCTTGCGGACAACATTACAAGTATTTATTTGCAAAAATGAAAAAAATCCAAAACTTTGATTATAAAACGTAAAAATTAAAAAATAGCAGGGCTGTTAAAAATAGTTGGGTCAGGAAAAAGGTCGAGCGTGTGTATCTATAATACGTTTTTCTTATCATTTTCCGCTTTCTCAATCAGTCTTTCTTTTTCTTTTTTTTCACGAAATTTCTTTTATATCGTGCTAATTTTCAACTAATTTTTGTGCGTTGCAATTTTTTTTCGCAAATTTGGCTAATTTGTAAATATTTTTTTGCAAAAATAAAAAAATTCCAAAACTGTGATTATAAAACTTTTATAAAATAAAAGAGGCTCGATAAGGGGGTTACTATTTTCATTTTTGTTAAGTTGCAAAAAAACGTTGTAAATTTGGCCAATTTATAAAAAAGTTTTATGCAAAACAAAAATTGCCAAAGCTTTGATTATAAAACGTAAAAATTAAAAAATCGCCGGACTATTAAAAATAGTTGGGGCAGGAAAAGGGGAAGGGAGTGTAACGACAATACGTTTTTCTTCTCGTTTCCACCAAACCATTCACGAGGCATTGATTTTTTTTAATTTCACTAAATTTTTTTTATACTGTGCCAATTTTCTACTATTTTTTGTACGTTCAAAATTTCTTTCGCAAATTTGACTAATTTGCAAAAAATTTTTTGCAAAAATAATAATTGACAATACTTTGATTACAAAAATTACCAAATTATAAAATTTGGCAAAATTACAAATATTTTATTGCAAAAATAAAAAAGCCTGCAAAGTCGAACCTTGCAAATTGCTTCCTCAGTATTTTACACTTTTAGCAAAGCTACCTCTATGAGGAAGAATGTTGATCAATTTTGGCTTCCTCATAGAGGAAGCTTTGCTAAAAGTGTAAAATACTGAGGAAGCAATTTGCAAGGTTCGACTTTGCAGGCTTGTTTTTTATACCTTGTGTCTCTTTTGCAGAGGTGTTTTATACAGCTATAAATTACCTCTGCAAACACCGTTACATCTAATTTTGATTAGATACAAATTTTTGTCGTTCTTTCTCAACTTTTCCGGAAGTTATAGCGAAAATCTACATTTTTTTTTAAATGAAAAATGGTGTAAAATCCGAACGACTTTACCGATCATCACCAAATTTGGTACATGGCATTTCTGAATGTTATTTTTCGTCTGTACAAAATTTCTGTTCATTTGTTGAAATTCGACGTAATTTAGATCAAAATCTATTTTTTTCGAAAAATTTAAAATTCTATAAAATCCGAACCGCTTTACCGATTTCGTCGAAATTCAATACCATACAACATTGAACGTATCTTCAGTTATGAAGAACTATTTAGCCAAATCGGCGAACTTTTACGAAAGTTAGAGCGACCACGCCCTTTTTTCAACAAATTAAAATCAACATAAAATCTTAATGACTTCACATATTTTGGCAAAAATCACAACATTCAAAGAGGGGCAGCTACTCTACTTGCGTGCCAAATTTGAGCCGGATCGCTCGAACGGTTACCGAGTGAGAGGAGATTGAATTTTCGAAGCCCAGCACACACACACACACACACACATACATACATACGGACATTTTTTCTAAACCACTTTTCTCGACGTTTTAGGTGATTCTAAGCATACTGACATGAAAATCTCGAAAAAAAAAAATTTTCATGAAAACAAAGCTTCCTCTATGAGGAAGCAAAATTGCCAATATTTAAATTATAAAACGTAAAAATTAAAAAATAGCAGGTTTATTGAAAATAGTTGGAGCAGGAAAAAGAGGAGGGGTTATATCGATAATACGTTTTTCTTCTCGTTTTTCGCTTTCTCATTCACTCTTTCACTTTTCCATTTCCAACGGACCATTCACGAGGCACATGCATAAAGATACGTGACCGAGTTGTCCGGTGGCTATATTCACGAGCACCCAATGACTTCCAGCCGGACAATCAATTTTCCTCTACCACTGGCCGACCAACACTCACTAAATAATATACGTAGGCCACTATATCAAGGGATATATATGCATGAGAGAAAACAGGAACAAGGATTAACTGTGAGATACAAAGCTGTGTTAATGCTGGATCGGATTACTTATTCAAAATTCATTTCCCTGTCATTGTTTATTTTTTTTTAATTCCAGTTAAATAGCCAAGAGAAATTGATTCGTCCAGATGCAATTTTGTTGCAGTTATATGAAGCGAAAATCAACCCTATACAAATGAAACATTTCTGCTGATTACGATTTAAGGGGATTTCACGGATTTTACGGGAAACGCAGGTTGATTAATTTCCATGCAGAAGTTTATTTTATGAAAAATGTCAGGTTATTGATTATTTGCAGCAGGGTTTTAATAATATATAGAAAATAGATTGCACTATATTATATATTTTTTTATGACTTCCATTTTCGAAAAAAAAACGAAATAAAACTTTTAATTTTCTGTTTTGTTAAATTACCAATTTTTTTCGTTTGTTTTTTATTTTTCATAAGTTTAAAAAAGTCACAAGATATTATGTATTTTCTTAATTTTTCTATTCATTTTTTCCTATGTATAAAATATTTAAATGATACTTCCAAAATTTATAGACAACATTTTTTTGGTAAACTACTTATTGCTAAAAATGTGGATTTCGCAAAGATTCTTCCGGCGCAGTTTAATCCCTTAATTATACTATGCACACGAAACGATCGGCTAGGCAATTTTTAAAAATAGTAAATATAAAAATCGAATTTGACGAACAGAAAAATTAATTCTGTACATTTGGAAGTTACTAAAATTTTTTAAAAATGTGTTGAACTTTTTAATCTGAAAACAAAGACTAAAAGCAAATTATATACAAAAAACATATTGTTTATTTTTTGGTAAAATAAAAATTGCACAAATTTCTATTTTGAAATTAACAAAAAAGTTTCTAAAATTACAAAAATCGCCATTTTTTTATTGTTGAAAAAATATTTAAAAATATGTATTTACTTGGAGACATAAAACATTTTTTTTGCCCGAACAAAGCGCTATAAAATCCCGGCCCAATTCATCTGCTAATTGTTTTAAAAAATTATTTTTTCCACAAAGAATTTTGAAGAGCAACATATTTTCTAAATAATTTAACCAATGTATAAAAAAAATCTGCAAAAAAGTAAAAATCAATGATTTTGTATTGTTTACTTTCTCAAAATAAAAAAATTGACATTTTCATTAAAAGTACGAAAACAGCCATTAATTTTCAACTGTTATAAAAAATTAATAAAAATTCGTATAAAGAAAAAAAAAATGAAATTTCTATAATTTCTGACGAAAAAAAAAAATTCTTTGCCATTTTATCTACGAAAAAAAAATAATCCAGGTCAGCGCTTGAAGTGCCGTAAAAAAAAGAAAAATACCGAATCCATCTTCTAATTGTTTAAAAAAATTATCATTTCACAATGCCAAAGATCCTGAGCCATTTTCATCCTGCACAATTTAGCCCCTTGGCTGGCATTACGCGCACGAAACGATCGGATAGGCAGATCTACATATTATCAAAGCAGGAGCTACGGGGTAGGTAAATTATAAAGGGGGTTGGAAAGGGGGAGGGTGTGAGGCGTACGTGGCGTCAACCATTAACCTAGCTGCTGGGTTCCGTTTCGATAACGGGAATGCTAAGAACACGACGTAGGAGTACAGCCCGAGTGCAGCGACTACCCCATCAGCAACAGAGAATTCTCGTGGTCCGTCTGAAATATGCATGGCCATCCCTTAGTACGTTTAGTAGAAAATTACGTAGGAACAACACGCGCTCTCGTGCGGCTCAACGTTACTACGGTTTGTGAGTAAGAGTATAACAGAGCAAAGCGAGCAACATGGCGAACAGTGGTACCAACTATAGCAGCTACCCTGTTAATATTAACTACAACCCCGTGAGCATTATCCTTGAGCCTGGGAAAGAGACGTGGAGAACACGACAAGGAGAGAGGGAGTAATGGGAGTGAGAGAGAAATAGTGCAGAGGAATAGAGTTTCTCGACCTGTTTTCCAAGCTCCAATGCAACATGACAGTTGTACTCCTGGGATGCTACTACCTTATGTATGTTACTTTGCAAACACAGTGAACACTGTAGGTATTTTTTGTACGTTACTTTTATGCCGAGTACTAATTCACCGACACGCCAATGTATTTTCCTCTTTGTCTCTTAATATTGTAGGAGATTCTAGGTGAATGTGAGAGTCAAAAATTAATTTTGGACGATGCGACATTAAGGCGAGAGGATTGGAGGTTCAGAATTTTTTTTTCGTCTTTCTGTCGAGGATGCAGTCATTTTTAATTACACTTTTGATTCTATTGGAATTTTCACGACTTGAGAAAGTCGAAAAAATATATTTTTCTATTTTTTCAAACACAAAAAAAATACCTACATACTGTGGATATTTTTTTTACGTTACTTACGTGACACGTACTAACTCACCGACACGCCAATGTATTTTTCTCTTTGTCTTTTAATATTGTAGGAGATTCTAGGGGAATGTGAGAGTCAAAAATTAATTTTGGACGATGCTGAATTAAGGCGAGACGTTCAGAATTTTTTCTCATTTTTCCGTCGAGTATGCAGTCATTTCTAATTACACCCCTGATTTTATTGGAATTTTAGCGACTTGAGAAAGTCGAAAATATTTATTTTCCTATTTTTTCAAACACAGTGCACACATTTTTTTATGTTACTTTTGTGCCGACTACTAATTCAGCAACATGCCAAATTAGAAAAAATCAAAATGACGCAAAAACGAAACGGCTGAATAGATTTTGCTCAAATTCTATACCAATCATTGATTTATGATAGCGCAACTGCATACAAAATTTAAACCCGATATCTAAAAAAATGTACAAGTGCATACAGATATTTCTGAAAAAATTGAAAATTGCGTTAACACTGAATGACTGTATATAAACAAAATAAGGGGTCTTGTCTCCACAACATGTGGTATAAATTTCAGCTTAGTATCTGAAACCGTTCTAAAGTTATGAAGTAAAATGATGCTCACACATAGACACACATACGGATGGACATTTTTTTAAAATGTGATTTTTCGACTTTTTGGAATATTCCGAATACGTTTACATGAAAGTAAAAAATAAAAATAAAAATTCTTCACTAAAACAAAGCTTCTTGAGGAAGCAAAACAGGAATTGTAGGTCATATAACAAAATTTTAAAAGAACTACAATAACATTTTCACTTTCTCATCAGATACAAAGTATCTTCTATAATGAGAAAGTATTGAAATCCAAAAAAAAATCGACTCTTGGATTTTGATGGAAATACATGTTTTGAGTGTTGTGGATTCCAAAAAACACATTCACTAATTTCTGTCTGTCTGTCTGTCTGGCTGGCTGTGCCCGGCATCTGTGTCCGAAAGTACACTAACTTCTGAAAAAATCTATGGGCCGCAATGAAATTTAGTGTGTGCCTTTTGCATATAAAATGTAGTTTTGGTATTGAAATCCAATCCAAAATCTGCACTGCTTCTGATACTTTACCTGAAATAGTGAATAAAAAAATTAATTTATTTATTTATTTTTGGATCGCAAGCTAATATAAAAGTTATTATGCTTTGGTATGATACATACAGACAGAATTACTAGCAAATGCGCAATGAACAACAAGAGATTTAGTACAGAGAAGATTTTGTGGTCTTTTCAATCACTCACATAAGGCTTCTGCAACTGTATGTTGTGAAAAATTGATATTGCCTGAAACATGGATTGTGTTACACATTCACTAAACAAAAGAACTACTATCAATGATCTTGAGCAGTTTTCAATGAGAAATATAATATGAATATTCATACCATATGTTAGATTAAAAGGAATGTGAAAATTTCAAGAAAAAAAATATTTGAGGTTATTCACAGTCATGATGTTAGACCATAAACACTCATACACTCATCGTATCATAGTTTTTATCACTCGCATAGCATTTTATATGAATTCAAAATCCTGCGGAGGCCTCATACACGTCATAAGATTCGAAACTTTTGAAATATGAATAATTTAAAAATAAATCCGACTCGTCAAACTATCGAAGTGCCGACAATAATACCACCAAACGAAAGAGAGATGTGAAGTGAGGCGCGAACATCGCACGCGCCGCCTTGCGAGTGCGGCTCGTAGCTTGAATTCAAATTTAAAAACGCGTTCGTCACAAATTATTTATATACGTTATGTAGCCGTTTGCAAACTAAACGAATTTCATCGGCGACATTTTTCGATAGGACTGTTTACTTCCAAGATATTAATGATAAAAATAATAACATTATCGAAAAATTCAAATTTTTACAAAAATTCGTCCGTCGGAAATATTGGTCGTAGCGCTAAACCCAAAAAATACGTGTCTCTTCTTTTTCAAAATACTTTTTGATAAAAAATTGTCACATGTAATACCACAAGAGCTTTGAAATTATCGGATATTTCCTGACAGGTTCGTTGCAAACAAATGAACGAGTCAAGTTTTCCAGGTTAAAAAATCACGAGCGCGTAGCGCGAGTGATTTTTCTGGAAAACTTGACGAGTTTATTTGTTTGCAGGGAACCTGGAGGGAAATATCAGATTAATTTCGAAGCTCGAGTGGTATTCGGGGGATTATTTTTTCTATTCAAATTGCGACAAATGGAATTGCACCATGAGACAAAAATTATCGTTCTGCCAAGGAAATTTCATAATCAGAACAAAAACCTTTTAATTCATGTTTAAAGTATTGCAGTTAAATACACAATTGTTATAGACATTTGTATATTGATTCCAGACTGAGGCTTTCGATTTAATCGTATTAACAGGGACATTTCCCTTTACATTTTCATCAATAGTTTGCAAGGATTCAACTCCAAACCTACTCATATCAAATAAAAATCCTTTGACTGCCACAATAAAATTCAATCTGTCAGTTTGACAGATGGTTGACGCGGCTAAATGATTTTTTGTTTTATATATATAACCAACACGCAAAATTATCAAAAAATTATCACTTGTAATACCACAAGAGCTTTGAAATTATCGGATATTTCCTGACAGGTTCGTTGCAAACAAATGAACGAGTCAAGTTTTCCAGGTTAAAAAATCACGAGCGCGTAGCGCGAGTGATTTTTCTGGAAAACTTGACGAGTTTATTTGTTTGCAGGGAACCTGGAGGGAAATATCAGATTAATTTCGAAGCTCGAGTGGTATTCGGGGGATTATTTTTTCTATTCAAATTGCGACAAATGGAATTGCACCATGAGACAAAAATTATCATTCTGACAAGGAAATTTCATAATCAGAACAAAAACCTATGTTGCATCCAACACATATTTTCTCTCTGCACAAAATGCAGTGAATTGCGCCCAAATCGATTTTTTACTCTTTTCTGTATTTGCCGGGACATTTTGTTTTATTTTTTTAGCGATGTTCTGAAGCGATTCATCACCAAATCGCTTTTTTGACTCACTCATATTGACGACCGTTAATAGTACCTTGACGTTTTAAAGATTCGCAGAGGTTACAAGTGTCAAAAAAATTATTGTTTATCGCTTAGCAACCGAGCCGGGAAATTTTCGAAAAATTATCGATATAATTTTACCCTAGCTGTACCACGTGATGTTGAATACCGCGCTCTGATTGGTCGAAATTGGAGTTGAAAAAATAATCAGTATAATACCGTGTAGCTTGCCCCACGTGACGTCGAATGGTGCAATTCCATTGGTCGAAATTTGGATGGGAAAAATAATCAAAATTATTGATCGAGGTCAGGGTCGGAGCATGAAAAATTCAGCTGGATGCCACACATGTAACTGCAGATTTGAATTTTAATGATGTATTTCGATTCTTGTACAACATTTGTGGACACATGAAAATTTTCTGGATTTTGCACAGACTGACGACTCTCGCGATCGAATCGTTTGAAAAGTTTATCGTCTAGTCGGTGCTAGTACAGCGGAAAGGGTTTCCTGCTGCTGCGACTGGTCGGTTTGCCGTGACCGCAATAGACTCTCGGGACTCTGTCCGTCTGTCTGTCTGTCAGTCAATAACGAAATGTGAGCCGATGCTGACGCCGGCTTCTCAAACTGCATCGGTCAACATGGGCCGAGTTCCAAAACGTCGAAAACACCGGAATTTCCCCGGATACGCTGCTGCGGAATTTGAGCTGCGCAAACGGAAATACGAGTTTTCCGCAGTGCGAGAACTTTATACCTCTTTCTATGGTTTGGGTCTTTATTTCACTGACTCGGATAGTTCAGTGTACTCTGTCGAAGATAATACCTGAACTAAAATAAGAATAATAATTTTGCAAGTGTCGATTGACGATTAATTTAATTCTGAGTCAAGTGACACTTTGCTTTTTATAGAAATAACAATGGTCTTGGAATGACTATCGTTAAACATTTGTCTCTTACCGTCAACATTTTAATAGAGTCCAATTTGTGATTGAAAATGATCGTGAATGAATTGCAGAATTTTTCCAGATTTTTAAATTACGGCATGCTGGTGCTAAAATGTGGCTTGTATGGTGCTGGAATAATTTTAGTTCAGAAAAATATGAAAAACTCCTGAAATTGTGAAAAAAGTCTTTAAAAAATCCGAGTTGTAGTTGATTAATTTTTTTTTCTATGTTTTAATAATTTTAAAAAAATGAAAAAGCTTAAAAAATATGAGAAGAAAAATCTTACCCACTTTGGCTATAAGCTAGAAAATTTTGATATTCAACAATGTATTTTTCAGAACTTTTTCAGTTATTTAAATTATGGCATTTGATATGTCACTTTTAAAAAATATTTTAAAAAATATGCATAGAAAAAATTAAAAAAATAAAATCAGGCATTTGAAGGTCTAAACAATTGTTCAAAAAATTACGAGCCAAATCGGGGAGGTCGAGGGTCAGACCAGGTCAAATCGGATTGGAATGCCCCATGTACTCAAGAATTTTTATTGTATTGACATTCATATCTCAAAAAATTAAGTTTTACGAAACAAAAGATTCCTCTATGAAAAAGTAAAAAAATTTTTTTGACTTTCCACAAGAAATAAAATTCGATCGCAAGAGCCGTAAAAAATGGTCAAAATCTGTCGAAATCCGTAAAAATCCAGAATTTCAAATTCTGAATTTTGAACATTCCCAAAGGACATCAACCCGAGTCATGGTACAGAAATCCAAACACTTCATGAAAATTCAATTCCGCATCTACATGTGTAACTTCAAATTCCTGTCACGACTGAAAGTTGACAAAATAAAAAAAGATTTTGTGTTTCTTTTCTTTTTCCTGCTTCCTCGTTTGTGAATAGCTGGGTATTTCGAGGCTTCCCTTGCTGGAGCGTGGCTGGAGTTTCCTGCTTTCATTTACCATACATAGTGCAGTAGTGTGAGCGAGGGGATCACCGCCGGAACAGCGCAGAGTACAGTGAACTTCCGGCGCAATGCCAGAGAGCACGAGGCGGGAAAGCATCTCCGAAAACGGAATCGTTAAAAACGTCGAGCTGCCACTATACGAACTGGCCCAAATAGCCAGTATATGTTGAGGGTTGTATGCTGACGCCGTCAATCAGAAAACTTGTTCGTCCAATTACGGCGCCTCTGCCGAATGATTTGCAACGGGAAGGATTCCGTGCGGAGTTTGTTGTTGATATACGTGGGGAAGTATGAAAAGAGGATGGAAGAAATTTGATAGGTGAACTGGCAAAGCGCTTTTGTTGATTCGCAATCGTATATGTATGTGTACAGGAGATTTGTCGTGCTTGTATAGATTGAGGAAAAACTCTGGAGGGATCGAGTACTGAAGCTTTTTTGGGTTAAAAAAAGAAAAATGCAGCACAGCTCGACGGGAATGAAAACGACAAGGATATACTCGAAACTGCCATCGTTCTCCACGTTGTATCACCGATTGGAGAAAATATTCCGATAAAACGGAATACCTAAAACCTCTATCTTCTCTCTCGCTTGTCGCATGCCTTGACGTATTGAAATCGCTCGAATTATCGATTCCGACATTCTTGATCGGCAACTACAACTCCCGTTTTTATCATTATTCATGTACAGATTTATTCTTGCCATGCGCCACTTGAAAAGTGGACAAGGTATTTAGTGATACTGAAGCGCAAGTTTGATGTCATGTACATAGTTCGAATTATCGATTCCGACATTGTTGAGCGGCAACTGCAACTCGCGTTTCTTCCACTAGCGATATTCAGATTTATTTTTGTTTTACGGACACTTGGAAAATGGACAAGGAATTTAGTGATACTGAAGCAAAAGTTCGATTTCGTATATATAGTACGAATTATCGATTCCGACATTATTGATCGGTAACTAGAACTCCCGTTTTTGTTAGTATTGATGTACAGATTTATTCTTGCTGTGTGCCACTTAAAAGGTGGACAAGAAATGTAATATTACTGAAACACAAATTCGATGTAATATACATAGTTCGTATTATCGACTCCAACACTGTTGATCGGTAACTGCAACTCGCGTTTCTTCCACTAGCGATATTCAGATTTATTTTTGTTTTACGGACACTTGGATAATGGACAAGGAATTTAGTGATACTGAAGCAAAAGTTCGATTTCATATACATAGTCCGAATTATCGATTCCGACATTGTTGATCGGCAACTGCAACTCGCGTTTCTTCCACTAGCGATATTCAGATTTATTTTTGTTTTACGGACACTTGGATAATGGACAAGGAATTTAGTGATATTGAAGCAAAAGTTCAATTTCATATACATAGTACGAATTATCGATTCCGACATTGTTGATCGGTAACTACATCTCGCGTTTTTATTAGTATTGATGTACAGATTTATTCTTGTTGTGTGCCACTCGAAAAGTAGACAAGAAATTTAGTATTACTGAAACACAAATTCGACGTAATATACATAGTCCGAATTATGGATTCCGACATTGATGATCGGCAACTGCAACTCGCGTCTCTTCCACTAGCGATATTCAGATTTATTTTTGTTTTACAGACACTTGGAAAATGGATAAGGAATTTAGTGATACTGAAGCAAAAGTTCGATTTCATATACATAGTACGAATTATCGATTCTGACATTGTTGATCGGTAACTACAACTCGCGTTTTTATTAGTATTGATGTACAGATTTATTCTTGTTGTGTGCCACTCGAAAGGTGGACAAGAAATTTAGTATTACTGTAACACAAATTCGATGTCATATACATAGTTCGAATTATCGATTCCAACATTGTTGATCGGCAACTACAACTCACGTTTCTTCCACTAGCGATATTCAGATTTATTGTTGTTTTATGGGCACGGAATTTAGTGATACTGAAGCACAATTTCTATGTCAAATACATAGTCCAAATTTTGAATCTGTGTTCTGTCAATTATTATTATTATTTTTTTATTTTGCTTCCTCACAGAGCAACCTTTGTTTTCATGAAATTTTTTTTTCGAGATTTTCATGCCAGTATGCTTAGAATTGTCCAAAACGTCGAGAAAAGTGGTTTAGAAAAAATGTCCGTATGTATGTGTGTGTGTGTGTCCTGGGCTCCGAAAATTCGATGAACTATTACTCAGTAACCGTTCGAGCGATATGGCTCAAATTTGGCACGCAAGTGGAGTAGTTGCCCCGCTTTCAATGTTGAGATTAAAAAAAAAATCAGCCATTTTGATTTTATGGTACTTTTAATTTTTTGAAAAAAGGGCGTGATCGCTCTAACTTTCATATAAATTAGACGATTTTGCTAAATAGTTGTTTATAAATAAATATACGTTCAATGTTGTTTGGCATTGCATTTGAGCGAAATCGGTAAAGCGGTTCAGATTTTATAGATGTTTGAATTTTTCGAAAAAAATCATTTTTTTTTATAAATCACGTCGAATTTCACCAATTTAAACGAAATGGTTTACAGACGAAAAGGAACATGCAGCTATGCCACGTACCAAATTTGACGATGATCGGTAAGGTGGTTCAGAATTTACGACATTTTGAAATTTACAAAAAAAAAAAAACGATTTTCGCTCTAGCATCAGCAAAAGTTGATAATGCGAGACAAAAGTTTGTACTCAATGGAAATAAGAATGCAAAGTAGAACTTTACACATTGCTTCATATATAATTTTTATTTTTTTAAATTTATAATGACCGCTTGTCCCAAAATAGAATTGCTCATAACTCTCGAACGGCGTGACGAATCGAGATGAAGATTTACACAAAAAAGGAGGATAAACTCCGTTTTCGTTAATTCGATTAAGGTAGTCCTTGCGCATTAAGCTGAGGTCAAATAAGTTTTCGAAAAATGGGAGGGAATTGCAAAAACTTTTCGCCAATATAAACAAGGCTGCAAAGTAGAACTTTGCAAATTGTTTCCTCATTATTGTTGGATTTATACAAAGCTTCCTCTATGAGGAAGCCAAAATAGATTAACATGCTCCTCATAGAGGTAGATTTGTAAAAATCCAATAATAATAAGGAAGCAATTTGCAAAGTTCTACTTTGCAGCCTTTTTATATTAGTTCTATAATTTTCGTTGGTATCTAAAACTAGAATTTCCACCATCACCGATATAAATATTTACCGTTGTTCTGTACGACTCGGGAAATAGACAGTGAATTTAGTGATACTTGAACATAAGTTCTACATTCTTCATGCTAGAATTGACTATAATAAATAGGACCAAGAATATAACATTTCCAAGACAATATCCTCCTCGCAAAATGATATTCCTCATACACAGTAAATCCCATTACCAATGCACCGTTGAAATCCGGCAGTTACCGTAACTACTGAAAATTCACTCACATATAAATTGAGCAACAACCCACATATGTACATCCTTTAGAGTTTCGCACGCATAAACAGACGCAGCTGAGGATTCCACGTACGCGTTACGCTTAGAAATTACATACGAAACTCCAGCGCCGTTTCTCCATGGTTCTGTTGTCGGGCGTGAATCGTTCTTAAGGGGATCCAAAACCTCCAACTCATTGTATCTCTCTCGCACCTCGAACATCCCCATTAATTCCATCTCTCTCTCTCACCTGTAAATGTTTCACATCACCTTAAGAGGGAGGCAAAACCTTCAACCGAGTATTTCTCTCGCACACCACGAAAACCCCCATTAACATTATCCTCACACCCATGAATGTTTCACATCACCTTAAGGGGCGTCAAAACCTTAAACCGAGTATTTCTCTCTCACTCCCTAAGGTCCCCATTAACTTGGCTCCTTCTCGCACCTATGAATGTTTCACATCACCTTAAGGGGTGGAAAATCCTTCACCTCGTTGTTTCTCTCTCAATCCGCCAACAGCACTATTAAATCCTGTCTCTCTTTCTCTCGTTTCCGAGGATTTTGCTACCCCTTAAGGGTGAAGAGAGACGGCAAATTGCGCATACGTATGAGACGTGGCATACGGGAGAAGCACATGTATGGAAACGTGAGAAGGCGATGGAAGGTGAGGAGAGGACTGAATTCTGTGGCAGTACAGTGGCAGCACCGAGTCAGAGCCATGGGAGGAGAAGCGGCACGAAGCTCTTCCAAGTTACGACGATGCAAAGCACGTAACTCAGACCTTCTTAACCGCACGCGCGAATGCCAGTGGCGCCGGTGGTTGGTGAGAAACACGCAAGTGGGAAGTAGCATAGAAGATCGGCACTAGGTGAACGTAACATTGGGTCTCAGTTCGTTCAGTACTGTAGGGGAGGGGGCGGGGGTGAGGGTTGGGCTGTATTGCTAGTCAGTACCCTTAGTGGCTTCCTCACTTCTCGCCCCTGTACATCCGCGACGAATAAATAAAAGATCAGCACCGGGTAACGACGCAGTATTCGTGAAAGCACTAGTACCATTTTCCTTCTCTCTCCAGCTTTGGCATGTCCTTTTATTTGTATCCTTTTCTTTTTTCTATCTCTTCATCTCCCTCGAGAAGTACTCGGCGCTCATCCGGTTTAGTTTCCTTTCGATCCGGATTCTCGAGTCTCCCCAATGCCAACTACTACCAGGGAATTCAGTCTCGCTGGTAGTTTCGCGAGTGAGCAATGAAGTCTCACTTGCTTCAGGTATTCTTGCATATAGAGGATGCTTTTTTCGCTTTTCTACAACGGCTGGGAGGCAGCGGCTATGGTGAAGGTTGGGTTGGCGGTGGTTCTATTATTAAACACTTGGATGCTAAGTTTATGGACTTCGATTTCTGTATTGTAACCCCGTGGGAAATAAACAGCAATGCGGCTTGTGGGTAGATTTTGGAACCGTATTTGCATCGGGAAGATTGTTGCGGGTCTGGCAAATATTGAATTATAACTTCATTCGTGGTTAGACCGTGAGGACTTTTTACATTATATATATTTTTTTGCAGAAATATACGATTGAATTTAAAAAATCGATAATTAATCAAGAGTTTGGTCAGCCTTCCGTCATGTGTAGGCATATTGGGGGATGCACTGGTAAGTACTAGCAAGTACTGGCAAGTACTGGCAAGTACCGGCAAACACTGGCAAATATTGGCAGGTACTGGGAAGTGCCGGCAATATTTGCAAGTAATGGCGAGTACTGGCGTATACTGAAAAGTACTGGCGAATACTGGCGAGTACTGGAAAGTACTGGCAAATACTGGCGAGTACTGGGAAGTACTGGCGAATACTGGCGAATACTGGCGAGTACTGGAAAGTACTGGCGAATACTGGCGAGTACTGCAAAGTGCTGTCGAGGACTGAGAAGTACTGGCAAGTACTGGCTGGTGCTGAAAATTACTGGAAAGTTCTGGAAGTTACTGAAAAGTGCTGAGAAGTACTGGACTGTACTGGCGAGTACGGGCGAGTACTGTCGAATACTGAAGGCATTGAGAAGTATTGGAAGGTATTGAGAAGTATTGGAAGGTATTGATAAGTATTGGAAGGTATTGAGAAGTATTGGAAGGTATTGGGAAGTATTGAGAAGTATTGGAAGGTATTGAGAAGTATTGGAAGGTATTGAGAAGTAGTGGAAGGCACTGAGAAGTAATGGAAGGTACTGAGTATTACTGGAAGGTACTGAGAAGTACTGAAAGGTACTGAGAAGTACTGGAAAGTACTGAGAAGTACTGGAAAGTACTGAGAAGTACTGGAAAGTACTGAGAAGTATTGGAAGGTGCTGAGAAGTACTGGAAGGTGCTGAGAAGTACTGGAAGGTGCTGAGAAGTACTGGAAGGTGCTGAGAAGTACTGGAAGGTGCTGAGAAGTACTGAAAGGTGCTGAGAAGTACTGGAAGGTTCTGAGAAGTACTGGAAGGTGCTGAGAAGTACTGGAATGTGCTGAGAAGTACTGGAAGGTGCTGAGAAGTACTGGAAGTGCTGAGAAGTACTGAGAAGTACAGAAAAGTACGGGGAAGTACTAATAAGTAGTGAGAAGACCAGAGAAGTATTGATAAATACTGGAAAGTATTATAAAGAAGTGGTAAATTTTTTTTATTATGAAAACGATTTCACGAATGGTCCCGCGATTGCAGAAGTAATAGTACAGTAATTATAGCAGTGAGTGGATATCAAAGTTGATAGATGCTTACGCTAGCGACATACCCATTTCGTTGGCCTCATTTTCATGAAAAAAAAAAAATAAAATTAATTTGACGCCTCTCGTTCCCTCAGCCACAACTTGACCCAACGTGAGGCAACCTGACGCGCATATCAGGTCATAATTACTCAAAGCGTGATGTTGCTTTTTACATCGTTAATCATACTCCACTACGGCAAGTGTAATAGCCCCCGGTATGACCGTTACAAGCCGCTACTACTAGCACCGGCTGGCCGGTAACGTCCGTACCGTGTATGAGCCGTCTATTTTAACACGTACTGACGACATACACGCTCTGACCCACTCCTGCGATCACTACTAACATCCGGACTTAGTACTGCGCACGTATAGAGCAACATCTCGTATATGCTATGCAGATGGTGTGCAAAGTGATCGGATGTATAGTGGGCTTCACGTACACATCCCAAACCCATCCTACGTCAGACCTATAATCCATCCACGAACCTCTAGTATCCTCTAATTATATGTGCTTGACAAACATTGACCGCATATCAACTAGTTAGGTGATAATACGTCGACAACACCGCCGCAATAAATTAGGCAATATCGGACGTTCACTTGTACGACGAAAAACATCTAAATACGTCATATCGACGAATATTATTTTGGTGAATTACGAAAGAAATTTTGTTTATTACTTTCGCAATATGATCCGCTGTGATGGGAATTTACGCACATATCATAACCACGAGCTCACTATCACAGCCACGAACTGTGCCTCTGGTATCGTCTAATTATATGTGCTTCACAAACATTGATCGTGTATCTACTAGTCAGGTAAATAATAGGCCGCCGATACTACCACAATAGATTGGGCAATATTGGATCCTCGGTTATATGCAGAGATACACCTTGTATATCTACGTCACATTTTGGAAAATCGATTTCGAACGATTCGCTATTTGTTTACTTAATAAATAATGTGTAATAGCACAATATCAGAGTTTCCATGTTTTTTCAACTGTGTAATCACTTATTATTATTTAAGTGATTTGATTAATGGTTTGTGAGAGTAAATGTGAGAATTAAAAGAATATGAATAAATTAGAAAAAAAATGCGGATTTATTTATTATTAACATAATAATCATTATTATTACTATATTAATTCTTATCATTAATAAAATATATTATTAATGATTATTATTGTTAATTATTATTATTATTAATGTTTTTTTTCCCACATTAAATGCCCGACCGGTATTAATAATAATAATAATAATAATATTATTATTATAATAATTATTATTATTATTCGAATGTACAAAATTTGTAAAATATTTTTTCTATATTAGCGGAATACTGCAATTCTAATTATTTCAAATATTTGATGGGAAATAGATGTGACACACTTTGAATGATAATTGTATGTATTCAGATAACGTGAATTGATAAAACGATAGACACAGCTGTGAAAAATTTTCCACTTTCATTAAATACAATTCATTTTTATTATGATTTTTTTGTTTTTCGTATTTTTATTATACCAATCAATTCACCGATATTACTACAGCTTTCCGATAATTAATTTGTGAACGCCGAGCAGTACGGTAAATCATGAGGATCACAGGGTGAAAGTGGTGCCAGGAAGCGTGCTGCATCAATTCTCACCCCCCCTCCCCAATCGATCTCCTCGGGGAGAAGCTCGTATTCAAATTCATAAATTCACCCCACAGCTTCATTACTCTTCCAGACGAGACGCATTACATATTTTCATTCTGACGCGTGTAGCAAACACATACCAGGGACGTCAAAACGATTTGCCTACCTTTTGGCAAATGATGGCCATTTCCACTTGTCTTATATATTCCATTCAGCACTTTTTTATTCTCCTATTTTATTTTTTTTATCGTCACATCACATACGGAGCCTCATAATGCATCCCTTCTTCAACGTTTTTTTTTTTTTTCAACGTCCCACGTGACTTCAGAATTTTTCTTCATGACATTTATTTTCGTTTTTTTTGTAGCAGTTATTTTATTCTCGATTTCTTTTCCTGTGGAAAACGTCTTCGCATCTCGATCGAGATAAACCAACGGTCCACCGGTGGTGGAATGGTGAACATCGGATAAGATAAACCCCGTAGCTTCGTCAGAAAGAGTCGTGAGATAGAAAAAGAGAAAAGCTGATGGTGGAAAAAGTGCAGGCAAGGTATGAAGAGAGAGAGAGAGTTATAGGAAGTGAGCCACGTACGGACGATATCCTTCAACTCTGCCCTCAGCCGACCCAACATCGTGGACCTCCTTCGTCCTCCCCATCTTGTTTATCCCTACAAGCTATACACACACACACACCTTTGTCTTCGTGTCTTCCTCTTTGTCATGTAACTCTGGCTGGTTGACTCGGTGGCTGTTTCCTTATATATCGTCATAACAAATGCGCCAGAGAAGTCGAAGCAACACAAGGTCTTCTCCGTATAAACCACGTACATAGGAGCGAAAGGGTTTCTGCAAAAGTGGATGAAACTTGACAATGTGAAACGAAGCAGAAGTTGTGACGATATAGATATTCTGTTGTGAGATGCTGCAGTTTACAAATTACATCGAAATTTTATAGTACTGCAAGAAGACTTATGTAAATCAAATATAATATTGTTATGATATAAATTTTATGGCCTTTTGTAATTAATTTGTAAATTCGAATAAGATGTTTAGATTCTTATTGCTCTTGAGGCAAAGTTTTTTGCAAGATAGACAATATAAAATGAATCATAAAACGAACTAGCCCACAAATGATGCAGGGTGCTCACAAATAATGCAGGGTTCTCACAAATGATGCCCGGAAATGATTCAGGATACCCACGAATGATTCAGGGTGCCCACAAATGTTACAGGGTGCCCAAAAATGATACATAGTGTCCACAAATGGTGCAAGGTACACACAAATGATCCAGGGTGCCCATAAGTGTTACAAGGCCATGCAAGGTGCTTACAAATGATACTAAGTACCCACAAATGATGCAAGAAGCACACAAATGATATAGAGTGCCCACAAATAATGCAGGAAGTCCACAAATAATACAGGTTGCCCACACACAATTCAAGGTGCCTACAAATGATGCAAGAAGGCCACAAATAATACAGGGTGCCCACAAATAATTCAACGTGCCTACAAATGATGCAAGAAGGCCACAAATAATATAGGGTGCCCACAAATAATTCAAAGTGCCTACAAATGATGCAAGAAGGCCACAAATAATACAGGGTGCCGACACATAATTCAAGGTGCCTACAAATTATACAGAGGGCCGACAAACCCTCTTTTATGTGTACCTTGCACCAGCAAGGTACACATAAAAGATACAGAATGCCCACGAATGATATAGAATATTAAAAAATCATACAGAATGCCCACAAATGACACAGAACGCCCACAAATGATACAGAATACCCACAAATATTACAGAATGACTACAAATAATACAAAATGCCCACAAATGATATAGAATACCCACAAATTATACAGTTTGCCCACAAACAATACAGAATGCCCACAAATGATGTAGAATACCTACAAATGATACAGAATGTACATAAACGCTAGAGAATGCCCACAAATGATGCAGAATACCAACAAATGATACAGAATGCACATAAATGATAGAGAATGCACACAAATGATACAGAATTCCCACATATGATACAAAATGCTCACAAATGATACAGAATGCTCACGAATAACACATAATGCCCACAAATGATACAGAATACTCACGAATAGTACAAAATGCCCACAAATGATACACAAATGGTAAAGAGTGCGTTATAATGAGATGGCATGTCGACAGATCATACAGAATGCCCACAAATGGTACACAGCTTAACATCTTGTCCTACCAGTTCGTATAAGTAAGAGAAATACGAAAATAAACACAAATGGAAAAGTCGGATTATGTGATTCCAAGAACGTATGTTGATCGCGAGTTGTTGGATGCTTCGCCCTTATTCTCATCTCTGTCCTCATTTTTGTACCTGTCCTACCGCCCAACACAGGACAACCCAGCGTCTCGTTATTTACGATCTTCTGTGGGAAATGGCTGGCGCAAGCTACGAAGCGGAAGAACGCGTCTAGTCCCCTTCGGTACACGATGTGGGTTTACTTCACTGCTGTTGCTCAAATACCTCCAACGCTGCTGCTTCTCCGCTTCGTGTTCTTACAATCTTTACGTCTCTCTTCTCCCTCTCTTTCTCTCACCGCGAATAACATGCCCTCCATATAGGCTTAACAGCATAAGCTGCCGGTGCGCGTCCTCGCGCTATCTATATCCATAAAGGATATAAACGCAGAGCCGTCATGAAGCCCAATATATGTTGTCGGAAGACTGCAGCGACTCTCAAAGACAACAAAAATGAAAGAAAATGAGTAGTAAGAAATAAAACTCCAATAGACTAGCAAAAGAATGAGAGGAAAATGAAACTTTCCTTCCCGCAGATGCCCCTAAATCCTTACCTAGCTTAATGCAAAAGGAATAGAGAGAAATGAATGAAGAGAAAAATATGAAAACAGACGAGACTTGAAAGTGGGGATAAATCTGTTACTTCCATTTGTGCTCGCAACTCGCATTATTTAGAGGGTGTGCAAGTCGAGTCGATATAACGTTCCGGCACTAGCAGTACCAGCATTAGTTTCAGTCAAGCTTTTGCTGCAGAAATACCCCGCTTGTCTCTGGAGTATATAAATGGACAGAGGCGATGTAATTTGTCGTACTGGTTCCCATTCACTGCTCACACAGAGTCCACATTTTGTATATCTCATGAGAGAAATTATCTTCAAGACTTTGGGACCTTTGTCGAAGCTCCTTTTGTAAAACATGTCAGTTTGATGCGGGAGATGATCCTGAGCATCACATACAAATGGACTCGTCAAAAATAATTATCCTGCGGAATAATAAAAGAAAGACCATCTCCATGGAAATAGTTTTTACTACAATTGGAAATCATAGGAATCGCCTACTTCTTGTTTTTCTTCTTTCCTTCTCTCATTAAGCTGATTTTCACAGATTTATAGAAGTGTAATATTCGCTGGAACTGCGCAACGATAGAACTACCGGCAGAGAAGTATAAGTAGGATTCCATGTTGAATGCGCAGCGTTTCTCTCGCTTCCTTTCTCAGCCAAGTTCAACACAAAAGCTTTAATGACTCATCAGTGCTCGTTGAACGAACTGAGCAGTGGTATTACACCCTTGACCAAGTTTACCACTTACTGGCGAAGTCTGTAAATGGCGTCTACGATGTTCCTGTGCTTGGTTTCTATAACGTTGAAATCAACGTGAGAGGATAATGTCAATTGAATCAAACGGTACAGTGATTGGCGGATTTAGCGTGGCCACAAATGGTACAGTGTACTTACAAATCGTGCAAACTGTCCACAAATAATACAGGATACCCACAAATGGCACAGGGTGCTTACAAATGGTGTGAAGTGACCACAAATAATACAAGATACTCACAAATGGTACAGGGTGCCCAAAAATGGTACAAGGTAGCCAAAAATGGTACAGGGTACCCAAAAATGGTACAGGGTGCCCAAAAATGGTACAGGGTGCCTACAAATATTACAGGATGGCCACAAATGGTGCCGGGTGCCCACAAATGGTACAGAGTGCCTACAAATAATACGGGATGGCCATAAATGGTACAGGTTGGCCACAAATGGTGCAGAGTATCTACAAATATTACAAGATGGCCGCAAATGGTGTAAGGTTCCCAGAAATTATACAGAGTGCCTACAAATATTGCAGGGTGGCTGCAAATGGTGCAGAGTGCCTACAAATATTACAGGATGGCCTGAAATGATACACAGTACCCACAAATGGTACAAAGTGCCTACAAATATTACAAGATGTCCACAAATGGTGTAGGTTTCCCACTAATGATACAGAGAGCCTACAAAAAATACGGGATGGCCATAAATGGTACAGGATGGCCACAAATGGTACAGAGTATCTACAAATATTACAAGATGGCCGCAAATGGTGTAGGGTTCCCACAAATGATACAGAGTGCCTACAAATATTGCAGGATGGCCACAAATGGTGCAGGGTGCCTACAAATATTACAGAATGACCTCAAACGGTACACAGTGCCCACAAATGGTACAAAGTGCCTACAAATATTACAAGATGTCCGCAAGTGGTGTAGATTTCCCACTAATGATACAGAGAGCCTACAAAAAATACGGGATGGCCATAAATGGTACAGGATTGGTGAAATGGTGCAGGGTGTCTACAAATATTACAGGATGGCCAAAAAATAGTACACAGTGCCCAAAAATGGTACAGAGTGCCTACAAATATTATAAGATGGCCACAGATGGTGCAGGGTGCCCACAAATAGTACAAAGTGCATATAAATATTACAGGATGTCCGCAAATGATGCAGAGTGCCTACAAATATTACAGGATGACTTCAAATAGTACATAGTGCCCACAAATGGTGTAGGTTTCCCACTAATGATACAGAGAGCCTACAAATATTGCAGGATGGTCGCAAATGGTGCATAGTGTCTACAAATATTACAGGATGGCCAAAAAATAGTACCCAGTGCCCAAAAATGGTACAGAGTGCCTACAAATATTGTAAGATGGCCACAGATGGTGCAGGGTGCCCACAAATAGTACAAAGTGCCTACAAATATTACAGGATATCCGCAAATGGTGCAAAGTGCCTACAAATATTACAGGATGGCCATAAATGGTACAGGGTGCCCACAAATGGTATAAAGTGGCCACAAATGGCACAGAATACCCATAAATGGTAAATTGCCCCAAATCCTGATATACTAATTCATACAAATTCTAGCAATTTTCATGTTTGTACCTCAAATTACGTTCCGTAACGTGAGACGAGATTTTTTTTTACCCTTTTATAAATCTCCTTTCATAAATACCTATTTTCAGTCACCAAATGATACTTCAAGAATTAACATTTGAACATGCAACAGCTATTGACTTGGAGCTGACAATCACTGCACCATTTTCCAACATCAAAACTTGATCGTCTTACCAAACCGCATATTCGCCCTCAGTTTCTCCCTTCTTCCTTCCGTTCTCAACACTTCAACACCTTCGGCTTTCATCCCCCAAAGCCCTAACGCACTAAATTGCAATATAGCGAATTCTGTATGCTAATGTCCGTGCACTTAGCGAGACAGTCCTCGGGTGTTTAAAGTTCGGCCAGACGACAGTGTTTATTCACGAATGGTATGCGTTATTACGATGCAGCGACGGTACCAGACTATAGAAGTCGTATTCTGGCCACCAGTTTCTTCCTCGTTTCTCTGTCTCTCCACGTATATATCTCACTCCAGGTGACTTTAGCAGCTTCCAGTCTCTGCGTCTGCAGATTCAGGAGGGTCGCTAACGAGTTATATACCTACATACACATACATACATATACATGTATATAAACATCCTGGGACTTAAATGCGTATGTAGATGTGAATATATATATATATAGGATATGAGCATCCGAGTCTGCGAAACCACCGACGAATTATTATGTCTTTTGCCAACTCGACGGTCTACTTCAGCGAATAGCATAATTAAGTATATTATCAAGTATACTCTTAGAATATCGCGTAAGACTCGAGTCAGCGGAAAATACGGAAGGAAAGTAATTCTCGTCGTGGCTTAGCGTCCTACAACAAAATTCCTTCTTTTGCAAACTTGAAATATCGCGAAAAGTCTGTTGAGTGACTGAGTGAAAAAAAATTAATACGTTACTTCACACGACAAAATCTTCATCTCGGGCGTTATCGAGTGCGTCTCGCGTGCATCCAAATGGTTGAAGAAAAAGTTTCAAATAAAAAGAAAAAGAAAAAAATATTGCCGTCACGATTTTTTTCGCGAACGCGCCCGGAAGCTGAAGAGGAGAAACGCGAACGAGCGGATATTAAAATTGGCCCGGTTCACTCGTCGGAAGAGTTTCCGGGCGCCGCGCGAGTGGCCTCATATGAAAAACGTCTCTTATAAACTCGTGTGCCGCGGGCATCGCGATGCCAGCGCCCTCTCTCTCACTTTCTCTCTCCCTCCCGCTCATTCCCGCCTTTTGGGAACGCGGCGGTGGCTCTGCGCGGAGGGAGCGTCAAGAAGCTCTTCAGGAACCGTCGGGTTGGCCCCCTTTAGGCGCTTGACACGCCAACACTCAACGAATCGACGCCGCGTGAAAAGCCACCAACGTATAAACCAACGCGACGCAAATAAATAAATAAAAAAATATATACATTGAAGAAAAAAGAAAAAGAAAAAAGAAATAAGCGAAGATGGAAGATGAAGGTGCTCCAAGTTTTTTTTTTGCTCACTCTGTGCCAATTAGAAACATGAGCTAACCGCATATACGGTCTTTTGAATTTATGTATCCCAATTCTCGGTCATCTTTCCTGCTACGTAAGGCAAATCCACACTTTGCGCCCTCTCGACGAAAATCCTTTGCACTTTTTATGAGCTACCTTAGGAAAGTTTAATTTTCTGCAAATTTTTGTATTTATGTGCTACACTTGTAATACTTGTAGTTCATATTCGCTGGAAATGTGGGTCTGTATTTTTATACGGTGCAGGCAGTTGTAGATATATGTGTGTGTGTGTGTGTTTGAGTGTATGTATGTCTATATATATTACGTTTACTAGCTATGAAGGCTCGAGTGCCCTCTAACTCGTCTCTCGTGGAGTTCGTCCCTTTGTGTACAACGTTTGCCTCATTTTTTCGCTCCGTTTCTCGCCGCTCTTTTCAACCAGTGAATTATATTTTTCCGGTATTTCCCTCCCGTTTTTCATCTGACTGTCGCTACCAGACTCACTCCTGTTTCCTCTTCGTTTCTAGCGTTTTCAGCCAGGCGACGTTTACGCAATTTAGCGAAATTGGAAGTTTCTTATCGCAGTATTGCTTAACCCTATTATGCCGGTTACGGTTGGATTATCTTAAAGGGAGGGAGTCAGGCCAAAAAAATTTAATTTGTTAATTTCATATCATCCAAATTCTCTTGCATATAAAAATTACCAATGAATTGTATTGTTGGCACTCCATGAAAGGACTTTTCACGCGCAGAATAGTTTTAAAATCAAGTTTCAAATATTATTTGCAAGTCCGATTACAGAATATTTTTTTAACGCCATTTCCGGCTGCCTTTACAATTTCACTTCATTTGTTTATTTATTTCATAAATCATTTCATATTCACTATTTTTTTTAATTAACCATAAATGAGAAATAATGGGTAATTTATATTTTATAAATTACCCATTATTTCTCATTTATGGTAATTTTAATAGAATCTGTGCAAAACAGTAATTTTTTCGTTCCTAATCAAATTATTTTATTTATTTATTTTATACCAATATGGTCAAATTAAAAAAAATAATGAATATGAAATGATTTATGAAATAAATAAACAAATGAATTTTAATAGAATCTGTGCAAAACAGTAATTTTTTCGTTCCTAATCAAATTATTTTATTTGTTAATTTAATATCATCCAAATTCTCTTCCATATAAAAATTACCAATGAATTGTATTGTTGGCACTCCATGAAAGGACTTTTCACGCGCAGAATAGTTTTAAAATCAAGTTTCAAATATTATTTGCAAGTCCGATTACAGAATATTTTTTTAACGCCATTTCCGGCTGCATTTACAATTTCACTTCCTTTGTTTATTTATTTCATAAATCATTTCATATTCATTATTTTTTTTAATTAACCATAAATGAGAAATAATGGGTAATTTATAAAATATAAATTACCCATTATTTCTCATTTATGGTAATTTTAATAGAATCTGTGCAAAACAGTAATTTTTTCGTTCCTAATCAAATTATTTTATTTATTTCTTTTATACCAATATGGTCAAATTAAAAAAAATAATGAATATGAAATGATTTATGAAATAAATAAACAAATGAATTTTAATAGAATCTGTGCAAAACAGTAATTTTTTCGTTCCTAATCAAATTATTTTATTTGTTAATTTAATATCATCCAAATTCTCTTGCATATAAAAATGACCAATGAATTATATTGTTGGCACTTCATGAAACGATTGTTCACGCGCAGAATAGTTTTAAAATCAAGTTTCAAATATTATTTGCAAGTCAGATTACAGAATATTTTTTTAACGCCATTTCCAGCTGCATTTACAATTTCACTTCATTTGTTTATTTATTTCATAAATCATTTCATACTCATTATTTTTTTTAAATTTGGCAATATTGGTATAAAAGAACTAAATAAAACAATTTGATTACAAACGAAAAAATTACTGTTTCGCGCAGATTCTATTAAAATTACCATAAATGAGAAATAATGGGTAATTTATAAAATAATGGCTCATTAAAGTCTCCATTAGATTGATTCACGAGCTTTTCAACGAAATTTCTTATTCATTTCGTTTTAATAAAAGTTTTATTTTTCTTACTAATATACTACCATATTTCGAAGAAATTAGTGTCATAAAAAAAATAACTGCGCATAAAAGAAGCTGAAAAAAATCTTGTGAGTGGCAACTTAAAAAAATGGTTATTTCAATTTTTAATCATTTTTTGCATATTTCGCAAAAGGGAAAAGGTCGAGGGTCAGGAATATATATAAAAGCGAAAAACATTAAATTATTATTTTTTATATCCCTTTCGTAAAATAAATTGGAAACGACGATAAATGAAGTATCCATATATATATATATATATATATATGATGGATTGGCGGAAAAACCTACGGGAATTCGAAATGCAGTTAATGATGACACCAAACTTCTAGAGAGATGATCAAAAACGTGAGCTTCCACCCACGCAT
Source organism: Ephialtes manifestator (assembly GCA_963970395.1). NCBI lineage: Eukaryota > Metazoa > Arthropoda > Insecta > Hymenoptera > Ichneumonidae > Ephialtes > Ephialtes manifestator. The sequence continues at coordinate 18,620,145 of OZ019980.1, forward strand.
TCGCGTTTTTGTTTGATTTTCATTATTTCGATATGACTACTGACTATTATTATTATTTTTCGATCGATACATATTCCGAGGTTTCCAATATATATTGCCTCGAGGCAATCGTAAAATTACGTTCGGTCGCTGCAAATATATTTAAAAAAAAAAAGCATATTCCATATCATGGATATAATTGCATATCATCGTCATTCGCGTCGACCTCAATCAAAGCGTGTATATTACACGAAGTAACCATAACTTGTCGATCGCTTTGTATATAATTTCTTCATTTTCGTTCGTTCCGAATTCGAGAATAATTATGAACAATGCCCATGATGGACTTTAGACAATGGCAACGAAAATTAAATGTAGCACAAAAACCTCCACGAGTCAGTAATTTAACATAATTTAACATATAAATTTCTTTTCACTGGGATTCGCTGAAAAATTGGAGTAATAATTTGCCAGTGCTATTGATTTTTCTTTTGATTTTCCATAAGCCAGCAGCTTCGGACTATGTGTTTCGTAGAAATTTAATTAATTCTCAACTGCGCTGAGGCTTTAAAAACTACTGTATTACACTAAAAATAAAATCATGGTTATATAAAAAAAAACATCGTTATTCAACTCAGTGCACTCCAAATATTATGTAAAAATATATATTCCAGTACTTAAGGATTGTTGGAATTTTATGGACACGACATCAGAACGATTATTTTTTAAAGGACATTTTTCGCCATTTCACTGAATTTCCAAAAGTAACGTTTTTTTTTATTTAAAAAGAAAAAGTATTATTTCGCAGACTTATTCGAATAATTTATGCAGAGATCCAATTCTATTGCATGAAAATCACACGAGCTAAAATAAGTTCAATATTTCTGATTACCAACAAAAAATTAAAAAATCTAGAGGCACAGATATTTTTATTACAATGTCGATTTTAATTAACGATTTAACAACCAAGTTTTTAAGATTTAATTTTGAAAAAATAATACAAAAAAAATGTTCAACTCTGCAGAATGAAAATAATGGAAAAAGCGACTTTATTCATTTTTACGTGTAAAAAAAGTAGAACCTTGCACATCGCTTCCTCATTATTTTTCGCTTTTCACAAAGCTTCCTCTCTGAGGAAGCAAAAAAGAATGTTATTCAATTTTGGCTTCCTCATAGAGGAAGCTTTGTAAAAAGCGAAAAATAATGAGTAAGCAATGTGCAAGGTTCTACTTTGCATCTTTTTTTAAATAAGATAAATAAACATGTTGTGAATTTGCTTTTTCCATTTCGTTATTCCGTTATTTCGTTATTATTAGAGCGTTTTCGAAAGTAAATGTGATAACGTATATTATTTAAAATAATTCAACATTCCATAAAATCACAAATTTCATACCGTTTGTCACTAAATTATACATATACAATGGCTGAATATTGTTTCATGTATATACAAAATTTGAGCTCGCTATTTCAAGATTTGCAAAAGTTACAATAGAGCGATAATGTCAATTTTTTGAAAAATTCAAAATTCCATAAAATCTGAACCACTTTAACGATTCGAGCCAAATTCAATACCAAACAGCATTGAGTGCACCTACTCTTATAACCAACTATTTAGCAAAAAAGACTAAATTTTACGAAAGTTAGAGCGACCACGTCCTTTTTTCAAAAAATTCAAAACGGCATAAAATCGAAATTTTTGCACAGATTTGGTCGAAAATTGCTACAGTTGAAGAGGGTCTGCTGCTACACTAGTGTGCCAAATTTGAGCGCGATATACGAAACCGTTCTTGAGTTATCGGCGTTCGAATTTTCGGAGTTGTATACATACACACACACACACATACATACATACGGACATTTTTTCTAGATCACTTTTCTGGACGTTTTAGACAATTCTAAATGTCCTGACATAAAAATCTCGAAATTTTTTTTTTTCATAAAAACAAAGCTTCCTTTCTGAGGAAGCAAAAATGGTACAACCACTGAGGCAAAAAAAATGAGGGTCTGTGAAATTATCTTTCATCACTTTTATGAAATGCTGCCATCCAGAACTGCATATGTACAAAGAATGGAAAAATAAAAAGGGAGAATATTGCGAGACAGGGAATGAGCGAACAGAGTGACACTTTTTCTTCCGTACTAGCGAGCATCAGGTTGTTCGATTGTTCGGTACGAGTCTTTTTTATTTCTCCTTTTCATGTTTCTTTTTTTATACCTCGTAGTATTTTCATGTTATTTGCATACAGAGGCTTATTACGAATGTGCAATAGAGCTGAAATAGTGATATGACATGATCTCAGTGTGAAGATTGGTTTCTCCATTTCTTTTTCCGCGAGAAAACTGATTTTTCACAGCATATTTCCTTCACCTTAAGACCTGAGAATTTTTTTCTTTTTTTACCGAAGCCAGATGCAGCGAAAAGAAAAACTATTTTGTCCTTTTCGAGAGAGTGAAGCTGTGAAATAGTTGATCGTCTCGAAAACGTGATGGAAAAGTGGCGTGTCACGAAAGAATTTCCAATATGATTACTCGTGAATTAGAATTTTATGGAATTTTTCCTTCCCGATGGTGCAAACCTGTAAAATTGGCCACTGCATCGAAAATGTGACGGAAAAGAAATATAACACGAAAAACAAAATTTTATACGATGAATGACAGAACAGAGAAAAAGACATAAAACATTTTTAGACATCGAACTTTTTAGCTGTAAATATTAAATTTTCTCTGTAATTTTATAAACGTGTTATTTTTAATATACAAAAAGTCAAATATTTTTTTTTAGTCCAGTTTATTGGTGCAAACATTTATTTCTCTATTATTAGAATATATGTGAATTATGATTGCATCGGGAGGGCAAATTTTATTCTGGTTAGTTATTTTTGTCGAAATTTCTTCTGTAATTTGTGTAAAAGAGTTTAAAATAAAATCTTATTCGCGAGCAGGACGAATTTTTAATAACAACAGTAAATGGCACCTAACGAAGTGAATTTTTTACATCGATGCAACTCGAATGTCGTGCCAGAAATGGAAAATCCATTTGCATCGATAAACTCTTGTGTAAAAGCTTGACATTAAAAGACCTGCACTCAGTGCAGAAAAAATCAATTTGAAAACGGATTGAAAACTATTAAAGTCAATTTGGCCCATCAGTACTACCTGAATTAAAAGACACATAAAAAATTTGTATCGATTTACTGTCGTACAGAAGCTAGAAGTTAAAAATCCTATACTCGGATCGGAGACGCTTTTTTAAAAAATTATGACACCTTGTAAAATCGAGGGCATCAATAAAATGGTTGAGTTTTTACGAGATTTTTTATTTTTCATAAATTAACGTTCTCACACCTACTTTTGCGAAACTTGAGTTAGCATGCCAAAAGTTTCGACACAATCGAAATAATATTCACATCAAAGAGGTGGATATTTCGACCGGAAGACTGATCTGTGAATTCTGGAATAAGAAACGAAAAAAAGCCACTTTTTTTAAAAATCATCATAAAACGGCTTGTAACCGGTATTTTCTGGGGTAGAATATGCGACTTGAGAACATATTCTACCCGTGAAGAAATCTTATCAGGGTTCTTCCAAGGCCCCGATTAATATTCCCTAATTCTCTTAGGGGCCTTATGTGGAAGACTCATAGGGTTTCGCAAATGATGGTCACGCTTTTTTCTTCGGGACCTTTAAAGGCTAAATGTTAAGGATCTTTAGAGGCAAAATAATGAGGACCATTTAAGGCTGCCCTATTAAGTCCTTACTAAAATAATAAAGAAATTTTATTTAAAAATATATATTTGTTATTATTTAGTTGTGTAATGCTGCACTTTTAATTACATATTTCGTATTTCTCTACACGATGGTACATATTAATCGCTGAAAAAACATATTACATTTTTTTATTACATTGACGGGAATCAAACCTAGAACCCTCCAGATGGTGTAGTTGCGCTGCGCCTTAGCTCTCTTGACCATTCAAATCATATGAATATGCAATTTTTTTTGTATTTGAATGAGTGTAATATGAAATATGAAATAAAATTAATGTAATATAGTCAGAACTTGATAGATTTACATGACTGCGTCTGATGTGTAAAGATAAAAGTACATTCAGTTATTTTTTTACAGAAATTGGTTATATCGAATAGGTACAGGATACATTGTATCGTTGTTGTCATCTATAATTATATTCCACAAAACTGCTTGTTTTATCGTTTGCGCGAATTAGTTCGTTTGTATCTAGGTGCGTGACTGTCTGACTGACCTGAGGGCCAGTATTAGAATGGGTGACCACCTGGCTGACTTTGACGGTCATTAGTTGGATAGGTGACCACCAATTTTGCCATGGAAACCTCGGATTGCCATATAAGATCCTCATCTGGCAAATTTATTATTGATTTGTTTACTTTATGCCATGGTTAAGCCTGACTGGGCCTTTAATTAATTAACTTATCAAGGCCTTATTAAACTTCAACATGGCCTTATTAGATCCTTACTTGGCAAAATTATGATTAAATAGTTTACTCGTTGTCATGATGAACCCTGACTGGGCCCTTAAGTAATTACCGTATCAAGCCCTTATTGATCTTTGCCATGGAAACCTAGAATTGCCTTATGATACCCTTAGGTGGCACAATTATTATTGATTTGTTTACTTGGTGCCAAGATTACGCCTGACTGGACCCTTAAGTGATTACCCTATCAAGCCCTTATTAAACTTCGACATGAAAACCTAGAATTGCCTAAAGAGACCCTTATCTGGCAAAATTATCATTAATTTGTTTATTTGGTGCCATGATTAAGCCTGACTAGACCCTTAATTAATTGCCCTAATATAGCCCCATTAAATATCAGCATGGAACCTTACAGTTTCCTTAGTAGGTCTCGAATTGGGAGTGATATGACTCCCTTTTATGGTGTCCACATTAAATCCCGATAAGGCCCTAAGTTATCTTAGGGCAACCCTAATATTTTTCTTCACTTCTTGAAGAAAAAAAAGTCGTTTGGATTTTCCGACCGCAAATCAGATCTGGGGTTTCGGAAATCAGGAACGGAGAAAAGTCACTTTTTTTTTTTAAATCACAGTAAAAAGGATTGTAGCCGGTATTTTCTGGGGTAGAATATGCGACTTGAGAACGATAGTGAAGGCCGAAATTCGATATATTAAAAAAAAAAATTTACTTTCGATTTTCCTGAAGTCAGATTTCTGATTTCTGAACTCAGAAACTCACAAGTACACAGATATTTTTTCACCGCCACCATTCCCGACATTTTGAACAATACTAAGTAACGCTAATATAAAAACATTTTCAAAAAAAAATCACGACAACAAATCTTCCTCCACTTGGAATCAAAATCAAACCTAATCTAGACATCGTAAAGGAAACCGATACAAAGATACAGCATAAAAGTCTTTCTTCTCTTAACTCTGATACCTCATGAGTTGCCAAGCGATGGCCGTATTCTCTCGATACTTCTTGAGCCTAGCACTCCGGGGATTTACCAGCGAAGTTTCCAGTGTACCAGCGCAGTGCTTTCTATCCTCTTGGCTCTTCATCGTCGCACCGAAGCATACGTCTTCCTTTCTACCGTGCTTCACTTCACCTTTCTCTCCCACGAGTCATTTTGTCTCTATAGTTTTCCACTGCTCTTATGCCTCTTCAGCTTCTTCCCTTTTTCCTGCACTTCCTTGTCCTCTTTCGCCTCGTCTTCATCCTGTCTCGTTTCGCTTCACTATCGCCAGGAGTATCAACAGCCTTTTCACTCTTCTTCCCCTTTCCCGCCCCCCGCTCTCGTCTATCAGTATCTTCTGCACTATACCATAGTGACGAAAAAACCCACTTTACTGCACGTGTATGTCTCCGTTTTCATAAAACTAACATGGGAAATGCATTATTTCTGTTTCAGGAAGCGCATACATAATAAGATGGAGCGCACCTCAACTCATGGTTGTCGCGGTGCAATACATCCTCACGGGACCCTATATGCCGCCTTACGTACCTCAAAACGCTAATTAAGGTCAAAAAATTGGATCTAATCTTAACTAAAACAACACAGATGTGTGATCTACGTTTTGAGACAAGAATCGTCGACGTTACATCAGGATCTCAACAATTATCGTTACGAAAATTACCCTCTTTTTTGTGTTACTAGTTAAAATAAAATATATCCGTCGTTGTTTGTTTATCTAGTCAATTCTGTAATTTTTGTTTTTGGTTTATATAAATATATATATATATATTTTGTTTTTTTTTTTTGTTTTTGAGAGAAGAGCTGTTAGGAAATATAAGAATTTGATCTCATTTTGTGGCAATCCAGTAAAAATTTATAAATATTTTATTAAAAACAAATAATAGCTATGCAAAATCATTTAAAAAAGGCATAACAAGAAATGTGAGAAAATATTCTTATCTTGATTTTAACAAAATGTTTATATGCTTTTTACTAATATTGTTAGATATTCTGGCAACAATTTTAAGATCTCAAAAGTTGGATCTTAAACTTATAGAAAAAATATTGTCGCTTCTGTTAGAAAATTAGATTTCTAAAATCCGCGACTTCCAATCGCAGCAAGGATGGCCATTATTTGAATAAAAAAGTATTTTTTATATTTCCATGCTTAAAGAGTTGAAAAAGATTCTCTCGAATGTACAAAAAAAAATCCAACTCACAAATTTTTAATTACGGATCATCACTTATTGAATTCTCTACAAAGTCACAATCATTTTTTATAAAACCATTTTTATTTGTAACTGGAATGGCTTTCATCCTTGAACAGGGTCTACATTTATTTGCCCCAAACTTGTATAAGTTCGTTAGTGAAAAAAGTTGTTGGGTACGACAAAATGCTATCCTCATTTCCTTGTTGCAAAAAAAATCAAAGTATGAGGGAACTTGTTGGCCTGTGGAAAGGAGATTTTGTTGGGATGCGAGGTTTACCGTACCCCGGGAAATATTCATTACACGGCGTAAATTCAGGAAACTCTGCGAGCGGGACTGTTGTGCGAGAACGTCGTAGTTGCGGCAGAGTGGCGTAGAAGACGTGCCTGGCAGTGTACAACAAGCTGTATTATATAGCTAGGGAGGGACACAAGGGGATAGGTGCGAGAAGAATGGCGAAAGAGAGGGAGAGAAAGGGAAGAAGTGTGCGCTGTGCGCTCACACAGGCCTTGATTAATGTTTGCACCGTGAAAAATGGCGGCTCGTCTTCGCAAGGTCTCTCACTCTCGCGAGACCGTGGCCCTCCTTTTGCTATACACTTCCGTGGTCGTGCCGGCCGCGACCGCGTGAACCCCAACCGTGTATACACTATTCTAAGGGCGCGCGAGAGCATGAAGGATCATCCAGGCACTTACAGAGCATCGTCGCGCCAACTTTACTTTGCTTACCTTGTCTTCTTTAAAAAAAAACGAAGCTACACGCGACTGTTCACCCTCGTGCACATGATATATTGCATTGGTAGGGACGTGAAAACAAATATGTCCTTTCGGATAATATTAAATGTCCAATTTCGAACCACAGAGTCTCTTTTCCGACAAACACTGCTAAAAGAAAAAAAAATTCTGATCTCTGCAATGTGTACAACGAAATTGATCATTAATCAATGTTTTTTCCAAGTCGACACGTTCTTCTGTTTATTTTCCATTAAAATATCCGGTAACCCAATCTTTTTTCATTGTCAATTTAATCGTTGAAACATTCGGAACATTTTGGACATTTTTGTTCACATGATTCTAGTCGAAAAATACAAATGAAACTGAATAAATGATCAACGTTAACGCCTTTTCCATAAGAGCCCATGCTAAGTCTTTCGTCTTTGGATATTTTTATTTATCTCAAACAGTCGGTAACCTTGCTTGAATTTTTACACACAGTTTCCTTAATCCATTACTTGCAACATATAAAAAATTCAATATGATATCTAAAAATCCAGTTCGTAACCACATCACCTTAAACTCATATTTTACGGATTCTAATTTCGTATGGAAAAAAACAAGATTAGGTATTTTCCATACGAAATTTCCATAGACTTGAAAACCTATTTATAATTCGTCTCACTTCATCCAATTACTGCTGAACTGCCTTAAATTTGCATGCACGGATGATAGTTTCGTAATCGCAGTCGAGATGTCTAAAGCCATATAACCGTGTACAGAGACGGGCATGAGAGTCGATCACGAAGAGGTGGCATGTGGAATGTGTGGATATATCCAAAAGTTATCCAATGCCAGTCGCCATAACGATGTTCAGCAGCACATCGTACATCGTAGAGCGCGCATCGTTCGTTGCTCACTCACGTTTCGGAGGTATCATTCCATAATCTGTGTAGTATACCCGTGACTGGCTCGCGGATGGGGGATTATGTTAAGCGATGCGTGAGCGACCACAGTCCACGTTAAGCCAGGCGTGACAGAGATACTACTCGGTGACGTTGTTATATCGTACGGGTTGGGAAAGTGGGGGGCAAGGGGAAAGGGGGATTTTGAGTCAGAGCTATACTCACTTGCCACAGACGAACGGGTTGCTAGAAAGGGGTGGATGATGCGTTTGGGACTGGTCTGCTACGGTACGGAACGTACCTACTGACTGCTCTGCTGATCGCAGTATGCGTGAGACGATTTGAAACATAAGGGTCATTCCATACAAACTGGGTCATTATATTACCATCACGCCAATTTTTCTACAGCTTGTAAGCATAATACTGGAAAATCTGTGAAATTTTGAGAAAAATCATAATGCTCTGTCTCAACGAAAAAAAAATATATATATACTTTATTTTATCAAAAAATGGTAGAAATTTTTTTTTAGCAACTTTGGAAATTCTTTTATTAATAAGGAGATTCAAAAACTTAAATTTTATACGGGCGTGAATTTTTTGTACGATCGGTAATTTTGAATATACAGAGAATTGAAAAAAATCATTATTGAATTTTGGGCAAATCATAGGTGCTAAAATTCTGAAATAATTTATGGATGTTCGTGGTAATATGAAAAAACTTTGAAAAAATTATGAACACTTTTTGCGACCGTGCTAAATTTAGGTGTTCCATTTGGTATGGAATGACCCATAGAAGTGGCAGAGGGGTCGAGGGGAGAAGGGTAGAACGTGTGCCGGGGCTAGTGGCAATGGTTAGCGTGGCGAGGTAAGGGAGAAGGGGTAAAGAGCGACAGTAGTAGCAGCAACTAGCATCAGACTGTATTCGCTGAGTCCTGTGACTCTGTCGGTCGTGTTTAATGAGAAAGCGCGTGTATCGAGTATCGGATAGAGCGAGAAGCAATTGTAGCGAACTGCACATTGGGGGATGGGAATGAGAAATCAGTGCTCGCACCTCGTCTGTGACACGCATTACGATTAATAAGCAGAAAATGTCGCAACCGGTGCGCTCATGGGGATTATATATGTCTATATATATATGTATATGCATTTATATATATGTGTGTACCTGCACGCATAATGCACAACGCTGTGAATAGTTCTGTGCACGAGCTACGTGCTAGAGAACCGCGTTGATGCATGTCTATGCAGTTATGTTTATATGTACGTGTATATACCTATATATATGTATATACGTATATGGATGTGGAATATGGAGACATCTATATGCAGTAGATAGGCACTGTACGATTCACGAACGAGCGATTTGATACGAGGTGCCAACTCCATCTCGTTGAGCACGTGTAGTTGCTAAAATCCAAAGTTAATCGTACTGTGATATACAGGGTGTTTGAAAATTGTTAATAAATTTGTTTCTAGATGATTGGTGATCGTACAGTGAATAAAGTTGCCTATGCGTTTTTTTAAATTCCCGAGGGAGATTTAATTACAAGCTTTTTAATGAATGGACCAATCGGAGATGCTTATTTTCCCGCGCCGGGAGTCGGAAAGGCGGAGCTTGTCTACGTGTGGCTGTTTCGAAACTCCCCCCACTACGACTTCTGGCGCGGCAAAATTCGTTACTCTGATTGGTTAATTTATGCAAATTTGAAATGCTTATAAGTAAATAACTGTAGCGAATTTTGAAAAACGGCTAAGTAACTTTTTTCAGAGGATGATTAGTTATGATCTGGCAAAGAGCTTGTAAATTTTTAATCACATCTATATATGCCGTTGCGATACTTACTATTTTTGTTTTGTCATAAGCTTTTTGTACTTTTTTTATTGTCGGTTGTGACTAGATTACATTACACATTGGCTTAGAAAGTGCGGTACAAACGTCTTAAACCGTTAAGCGGCTTAAAATATCGTATAACACCTTAAGGGCGTAGAATATTTGTTGCCATTATTCACACATATTACTTTTTGCCTCATTTTCTTCGCTAAAATGTTGTGCAACGTGCAAGCAATTTCGGTCTTCGCGTATAATGCGTGCGAAAAGCGAATGAGGGTATTACTGGAATCCTGTGGGACTAATGCAAAGAAGCGTAGGGTGGAAAGTGCCGGCAGTGGCGGATCACAATGGCGCATAGTGTGATGGCGACTGGTGGGGGCAATTGAAGCAGGCAGCAGCTGGATGTCGTACAGAATATACATTATAGATATACGCACTACTCTGTATTACCACCTGCCGGATATATGTACAAAGTATGGGGCATTCCAAGCCAAGTCGATAATCGTTCGACACTTTATATTTTCAAATGGACTTCTTATTTCACTGACCTGTCCACCTAAAAAATTGCAAAAAAATACAATCCAATTTACATCATACCTTGCGAAACGTTTTTAAAAAAGTTCGATAAAAAATCCCCTTTTTGAATCCTAAAAAAATCAAAGACATACTCTTTGAAGTACCTTTTTTTTTCAAAAATTCCAAATAAAAATGGCGTTAGTATACAATTTTTTTTAAGTGGTTTAATTCTCGCTAAATTGTAGAAAAAATGTTCTTCCCCATTTTAATGCATACTAAAACTATATGATCATTTGGAAAGACAACAGTATTTAAAAATTGTTATGTCAAAATAATAATTGAATCACTCAATTTTAATAACTCGTTTTTTTCATTCAAATCGTCAAAAAAAAGGGAACCTCAAAGCCCAATTTGATTTTTTTTATAAATTAAAATTTGAGGTCTTCTTTAACATTTTTTGTAAACATTGATAAAGTCCGTAACAAGGTATAAAAAAATGTTTAATGTATTTTTAGGTTCTTTAAAATTTTGAATCTTAAGGGGCAAACGTTTATCGTGTTGGCTTGGAATGTCCCATATGCATATATCGTCGGTATAGTAGATACAGCGGTGCATTCGTGAGCTTGTAGCCACAACAGTGAGCTTTTCTCGCCTCGTTTCACCGAGAATCATTCATAATGCTGTGGTAGGAAGGGATAGCAAGTCAGAGAGGATGAGTACAACTATTGTCGGAAACCGTGAAGCCACAAGGTATCCTGCGTCGTCTGCTACTCCGATCTATATCTAAAGATTTGTCTGCATTGCTTTTGGCATTTTTCTCTGCTGCAACTACGACGATTTTTTTTTTTTTTTCTTTAGTCTTAAAAAATATTGTTAATGATTTTTAAAAAATGTGTTATTTATTTTTACTGATGAGGTCGACGAGACTAATCTTGCCAAAGATTCTCACCAAAGTTTCGAGCCAAGATTGGCGACTATTAAAATACAGCGATTTTGCACCCGGCCTACAAAAATCCACTGATGCTTAAATCGAGTATAAGTAAAAAAAAAAAAAAAAAAAAAAAGATTACCCGAGATGACAAAATTATGATGAGATTCATCTGATAAGATAATAAACAAAAAGAGGCTGCAAAGATCATCTCATGCACAGAATGTCTAACCACGCAGCGGTATGAAAATTAAATTTAAATTAACCCTTTGTAAGTAACAACTGCATAAGGACACAGTAAAAAATAAATAACAATTATAATAAAAAACAAATAACATTTCATTTCACAAAAAAATGATTATTTATAGTTTAAAAAAAAATAGTAATAAAAAAGCGAAAACGTATATTTCGTATATTTCTTTTACGAAATAATTTTTCCCATTTTTACAATAAGAAAAATGTATAATAATGTACAATTTTTTTTTTTTTTTTGCTACTTTTAACATTTAACAAAATAAGCGTTTACAATAAATTTTAAAAAATCACAAAATATTGTTGTACTCCGTAATGTGTCATTATATTATATATAAACAGTGGTAATATTCTTGTGACTTATAAAGGGTTAACAGCTGCTGAGCGGGGACGAAAAAAAAAGAAAAGAAAAAAATACCAAAAATGAACTTCGATATTTCCTACGTAAGTTAACGCGTCGCGAAGAGACCGTCATTGTTGTGAAAACAAGTTGAAAGTATTAATTCCTTACTTTTTAATGTATCATTATTATTATTATATCGAATGTTTACATAAGAATTGCATGGGAATTAAAGAGGGAGTGACGAAAAAAAAAAGAGAGTGAAAAATGTGGAGAATAATAAAAGTACGACACACTAAAGACACTTTAAACACGTTTTTCGGTGCTCAAAAAAAAATATAAGGGTTACACATTTTTTCATACTTTAATATCAGAGGGGGGTGGCGTTGCCGGGGGTGGTTTGTAAGCGGCCCAAAAATGTAGGTAAAGTGTAAGAAAAAAAAAAAATGTATGGCATGAAACAAAAAAAAAAGTTCGCGGACTAAAAATCTCGTTGAGCGAACCACCGAGCACGAGTTTCAAAACCCCGGATACATTATATTATATATGAATATATATATATATTAAAATTAAAATAATAATAACGGTACTTATAATAATAACGACGACGAAAATGAGATAATAATATTAAGAAGAAAAAAAATGTAAATAGCTCAATGTATAAACTTCGTTTCGGTTACGTGTATAAACATTATCTATGGGTTAATACGATGATAAAAAAAGCGTTGTAAGACTCGAAAAAAAATTATGTTAAGCGTGGTGAAGATAGGTAACATCTTAATTGAACCTCAAATAAAATTGTTTGAATGTGTTAACGTCGTTCGAATGATGAAAAAAGTAAAGGGGTCAAATGAAAATCTGTCGTTATTGTGGGAAAAAAATCTCTTTCAATCGTTGTGAAAATATATATGTATATATATATTGAATCACGTTTAGCCCCAACAAAAATATAGTAATATGTAAATATAACATTATTACGTAATAACGTCGTATAAAACGTGTGTTTGTGTGCATGTGTGTGTGTGAATATGCGTGTGTATGTGAAGTGCCAAATATTATGATATACACGAGATACGCGCATTTTCCCTGCATAAACTATAGTGTAGTATTAACATATTATAGAATAATCGAGCTACTGTGACTCATGAAAATTTATGTCAGTGAAATATATGCAAAATTTGGGCTCTATATCAAAGATGTCGAACTAAAAATATGTTTCATAGATTTTTAATATATTTAATATAGTTTAAATATATCTTATATATTTCGCATATATATATAAGATGTGTGCAAAATATTTCCGAAATACCAACGATTTCGACCTAAAAATATATGATATATCCATTTTTCATATATTTCACATATTACAATAATACGTGTAAATTTCACATATGTTTAAGTGTATTTAAAATATGTGAAATATGGATGATTTTTTGCCTCATTTTGTTATCGATTTTTTTTTTAGTTTGACTTATCAAAATTTGAAATTATTATTTAACTGTGATTTTGAGAAGAAATCTTCTGTACAAGGAAAAACATATTTTTCACGTAAAACTATTACAGGCTTTCAAAAAAAGTAATAGTATCTAAAAAAAGTAATAAAAATTCATTAAAAAGTCGTTTTTTCCAGGCATTTTTTTTTGGTCTCTTATTGACGATTTTTAGACATTTTTTCAGACTAACATGATAGTAACATTTTTTTGAAAATCTAACAAATTTTTACGTCGAAAAACATGTATTTCCTTTCTTTCATATTAAAAAAAAACATTATTTCTCAAAATCACATGTAAATAATAAGAATTTAAAGTTGCACAGTCATAAATAAAAAATAAAAATAAAATAGTGCTTAAAAATATGAAAAAAATACACTATCATATCCTTAAGGGGATGCTGGAGTAGATTTTGATACCGACTTTGGTCGGTAAGTTCACCGATTAGGACACAGGTGGCGCCGAGTAGTCTGCTTGCTTTTGGCAAAAGATACCGAAAGCAAAATGGCCGCACACCATATGTCAACAGACCTTTGCTGTAAGATATAATTGTTTCTGGAAATTAGATATGTAAAATCAGACCGGACGTCAATTCTGTGATGATTTCTAGATATTCCAAAACCATCAGAATTTTAACTACACAAGCCAAATCCATATATAGTGTATACTACGGTCGCATTACAGAGGCTTGGAGCTTTTGCCAAAAGTAAACAGACTACGTCAGCGCCACCTGTCTCCTAATGACGGAACTATATTCATGCGCTTTACCAGCTCTGAGCCTGTGCGAAAAGCAAACAGTCTTTGCAATCGCAGTATACACTATTCGTGGATTTGGTTTGTGTAATCGACATTCCGACGGTTTTGAAAGGTTCAGGAGTAAGAAAAGAATGGGTGTCCGGTCTGATTTAACACATCTGAGTTCCAGAAACGTTTATATCTTACCTCAAAGGACCTGTTGACATTTCGAGCGGCCATATTGGTTTTTGAGAGGTTCAGTAATATACAATTTCTTACATTTCTTGTATGTTTTGAGCAGTAATTCGACTGGATACCCAAGCATGAATGTTTTTATTACATCCCTGCAAAATTTGACGTATTTTTGTAGCATACTACGAAATTGCCTGTTTTACCGACCAAAGTCGGTAAAAAAATAGATTTTTTTTTACCGACAAAAGTAAATTAAAAATATAGATAAAAAAATCTACTCCAGCATCCCCTTAAGGGTATCGATTATTTATAGAATCACTCTTATATTTTATCGCCGAAATATTTGATATTGCACCTAAAATTATTGCACATATTTTGTCGTCATAAATTTTCATGGGGTTTTACGGTAAATACGTTGAGGGGTAGATTCCGATGAATATTGCGTTTTGTGAATGCGACCGACATGCTACACTGTCGAGCACCTATGCATCGATTAATTGTCACCCGAGGATGAACCGAGCTGCATAACCACGTTAAACACTATTATTAATCGACTGAGAACTATTCGAACGCGGTGACGAATAATCGCTAAGCTGCGATGTGACGGGCACGCATTGTCGAAAGTTATTTGATACGTGTTTAGCCACGAGAGCTTTGTACCGTTTCGACAGTGCAAACGGTCGGAGCAACTTGCGACTACTGGTAGTCCGACATTCAGTTTTGACGTTCGTAAACGTTCGCTGTGTACGATCAAATTAATCGGTGGTTGACGCCGAGACTTATAGACCATATAGTTGCTGCTGGGAATTTTCGAGTCTGTCGAACTCAAAATCAATTGATTACCAATCGAAATGTTTTTCAGAGGGCCGAGTCACAATTAGTTATATTTTGAAAGAAATTATCACGACATTATAATGATAAAGTTGCCGTTTGGAAATTTTGTTGCTGTAACTAATTTTTTTTTTCTTGTATTAATTGGCAATTGTATTCGAAATTAATCTTTATTTTGAAATTAATTACAAATATTCGCAATTCATTTTTTGTTTGCAATTAATTAAAATTATTCATAATTAATTTTTAGTTTGCAATTTAATGAAATTATTCGAAATTTATTTTCATTTTGCAGTTAATTGAAATTATTTTTAAAATTGTAATTTTTTGGAAATCGATTAAAATTATCCGAAATTGTAATTTTTTTGAACCAATTAAAATGTCCGAAAAAAATTGTAATTTTTTGATTTTCCGATTACAATTACAATTATTCGAAATTTATTTTCGTTTTCCAATTAATCGAAATTATCCGAAAAAATTGTAATTTCTTTGCAAACAATTGCATTTTAATGTATTTTTTTTTACATCTAATTGCGAAGTAATTGAAATTTTTCATTATCAATTAAAATTACTCAAAGTAATTGTAACAGCTTTAAAATTATTTTCAATATTTCGAAATACAATAAATGCAATTGAACGTAATTGAAATTGCTTCAAACAATTATAATTAAATTCAATCAAATACAAAACTGTCCCGCTTAATTAGTAATAATTATTTATTAGTATTTATTAATATTTATTACTAATTATTAATTAGTAACAAATAAAAATGTTGCCATCCTTACAATTAATTGATCACGATCTTTTTTTCTTTTTGCTATTTTTATTTATGAAAAATTATTTTTAAATGGGCTTAATCGATTGTGTGCGTGACTCGGCCCCCTTAAATTCAAAGAGCCGTATGCCTCGAGCCTAGATAAATATGTTCACTCGTGAAAGATGAATTAGCCGATTTAGAGAAAAAAATCTAGAAAAAATTAACTTCATTAAAACTGATCGGTTAATTTATGTCACTCACGAGGTTGTATTACGTTCCTGTACATAAGTGTATTACTTAAGGAAGAAAGAATAATCTGTTTAGATGTTTATTCCCCGATAATCGAGTGATAAAATGCGAATAAGTGCGAAATACAATTGAAATATCGTTATACGTTATTTTCGCCATAAATATTATGCGATATCTTCGAGACAGAGAGACTCGACGCGCAAAAGTGAATATTTTGCATTTCTTTTTTGTACAATCGACTACGCAAATCGTATACGTTATTGCATTTCAAATGATTGACATTTTTACGGAAAAAAAAAATCAATACTTATATATTATAAAATCACGCGGTCTCTCGTTCACATAATCATAATAATGATCATAAACCCATTTCTTCCACGCATCTCTCCACCTCTTAACTATATTTATTAATCATAATTATTATGATTTTTAATACTATATCTAATTCCACATTGTGAATCCATGAATTGAGCACCCCAATAAAATTAAAATAAAAAAAAAGTCTGATAGAATGAAGAAAGAATGAATTTTGTCGTGCTTGGGTAATGTTGTTTTATATAAATTTTTTTTTAACCTAATGCCTACAGAATAAAGGAAATAAATTTTTGAAAAATCCAACATGAAACAAAGTCCTAAAAAAAGAAGCATTGTTGCGTCGTGAAAATATCAATCGCTTTTAATGTGTGTGATATTCGAAAAAAAAAAATGGCCGCTATATAAGTATCTCAATGTCGCTACGTTCGCTATGTAAGTAGACATACTATGATAATATGAATTTCAGTTTGTAAAGAAACTTGAAGAAATGATAAAATAACAAACAAACCAAAAAAAAAATGTTTTACGAGTTTTATTATTGACACTTTAGAAATATTGTCAAATTATGATTGGATTTTTTTTATTTGCTGTGCGAGTCTTTACTTCAAAACGACAACAGGATTCACCGGAAGTTAAGTCTCAATGGGCTTCAATATTTATTTTAAAAAATTGTGAAGATTTTTTTTTCTGGTCATACGTAAATTGAGAAAAGGTAAGTGAATGTATATTATAATTATAATGATAATATTATGTGTGAGTCTAAAATTTAAGGGATCTTTCCAGTGTGACGGCCCGAAAAATAGCCTATTTTCACGATTTTTTTTCGGACGGTTACTATACGTCGATAAATCTGAAATTTTTATGACATATTAAGGTAATCATGAATGGCAGAAATATATTTTTTATAAGACGATTTTTATTGCTAAAATTTTTTTTTTAATTGTTGAAAATAATGTTGATAAAAAAGATAGCCTCATGGTGGACATCCTAGGGGTCGTAAATTTGATCTGAAAATAAAACCCAAAGGATTATTAATTAGTATGCGATTGGCTATCGCGCTATGGAGAATTTTTTTTTAATCGAAATTGACAAAATGGCGGCGGTTTGAACAAAAAGTACCGAATTTAGCCATTTTCTTTCGACAGTTTTTCTGTGAAAAACATAGAAAGATTTTTTAAAAAAAGTTTCCATAACACGATGGACGATCAGTAGCGTGAAGAATGTTCTCCTAAAATTCGAAAACTATCGCTTGAAAACTATTCCCTGGAGAATGTCCACCGTTTTGAAAAATGTGATTGCAAGAAACACGCGTTTAAAGTTTCGAGTGTAGAAATTTCATATACCTAAACTGTGTACTTACGACTAATCTGCGATGCCAGGTCCATAAAGTATGCCAGCGAAGTATTTCGAATTTCGCTCTAAAAACTTGAGAGGATGGTTTTAACCGTATATACTAATAGAAAGGACAAAAAAAAAATTCGATTTATTTTTTTTTCACACACGGAGAGAAATGGCGAATATAGCTGCCACTCGCAGAAAATATTGTACGGCGGTGACACATGGGCTCTATTGTAAAAGTTCATATAAAGAACTTACACCTTACGATACGTATAGTAATCGTCCCAAATTTGCTTGATTACAACAATGACTTATTCCTTAACAGTATAGTAATCCGTTGTATCTGTATCTTTTTGAAAGCTGAAAACATTGGAGTAATCTTCATTTACATGGGACTTATTTCCGTCGATTAGTATTAATTTCCTATTCAGCTTTGGGATTATCAACATGTAGGGTTTTTTTAGATTCGCAAATAAGAACATGGTTAATGATAACGTCGCAAATTTATTCATCCACTACATATGTAAAATTTTCCTAACAGCATACGTTTGATGTTTGAGGTTTTTTTTAAGTCTTTCTTTTCTTCAAAAGCGCTGGGTCGTTACTATTTTAGAACGACCCTAAGAGGGCGACAAAAAGTTGATATATTGCCCTACGGTATAATGCCACAGGACGAATCGGCATGAAACCTTCCCGCTTATATGCGTCTCCGTAGTCACTTCCATTTACGAGAATCGGTACACGAGTTCGCCATCTAGCGACATCACAAATAAGTAGAATTGTGAATCTAGAGTGTATAAGAAATGTTGTAATTACTATATACCATAAGAAACATTGACTTGTCATATTTATATAGTACACAAACCCAGAGACCATTTAGTCAGTTTTCAGCCGCTAGATGGCGAATAACCACGACTTTTCTCGTAAACGAAAAGATCTACGGCGGTGCATATAAAGAGCAGTCTTTTCGCCCAAAAGTGTCTTTCGTGGGACATCGAAGACATGGCAGTGAAGCTGCCCAATATTTGTATTTTTGGTCGAGTTGTCATATGATAAGTTACAACACTGACTTATCGACCTACTTTGGCTAGCGTGCTGCAGTTTCAACACAACAGTCAGAGAAACAAAATTGAATTACAAAATATGATGGCGTCTTTAAAAATGTTCACATTTTTATACACTAACTTGCAAAGCATATTAAATACATTTCCCCTTCCTTAAATGGATTTAAGGGAACGCATAGAAAATCCTTTTATAATTAATTCCTGTATCATATTGAAAATAGTACGAAAAATTTACTAATTGTTCCTATATAAAAAGGGAATACTGTCATACGTATACGTATAAGTAAAATTTCGGTTGGAAACATTAATATAGGAATAATGAGCATGGTACTAAAGCAAAATCGGAAAGATTACAATACACATTGTGAAAGCTTCTAAGTGTATAGGAACAACTTTGATAAAGCCTAAGAGGGCGACAAAAAGTTGATATATTGCCCTACGGTATAATGCCACAGGACGAATCGGCATGAAACCTTCCCGCTTATATGCGTCTCCGTAGTCACTTCCATTTACGAGAATCGGTACACGAATTCGCCATCTAGCGACATCACAAATAAGTAGAATTGTGAATCTAGAGTGTATAAGAAATGTTGTAATTACTATATACCATAAGAAACATTGACTTGTCATATTTATATAGTACACAAACCCAGAGACCATTTAGTCAGTTTTCAGCCGCTAGATGGCGAATAACCACGACTTTTCTCGTAAACGAAAAGATCTACGGCGGTGCATATAAAGAGCAGTCTTTTCGCCCAAAAGTGTCTTTCGTGGGACATCGAAGACATGGCAGTGAAGCTGCCCAATATTTGTATTTTTGGTCGAGTTGTCATATGATAAGTTACAACACTGACTTATCGACCTACTTTGGCTAGCGTGCTGCAGTTTCAACACAACAGTCAGAGAAACAAAATTGAATTACAAAATATGATGGCGTCTTTAAAAATGTTCACATTTTTATACACTAACTTGCAAAGCATATTAAATACATTTCCCCTTCCTTAAATGGATTTAAGGGAACGCATAGAAAATCCTTTTATAATTAATTCCTGTATCATATTGAAAATAGTACGAAAAATTTACTAATTGTTCCTATATAAAAAGGGAATACTGTCATACGTATACGTATAAGTAAAATTTCGGTTGGAAACATTAATATAGGAATAATGAGCATGGTACTAAAGCAAAATCGGAAAGATTACAATACACATTGTGAAAGCTTCTAAGTGTATAGGAACAACTTTGATAAAGCCCTTGTGTCACCTCGGTACGCAAGTTATAGTAATTAACAACAGAAACCCGCGTAGGTACACACAGACTTTTCTTTCCGTGCATTGGAAAGATCCCTTAAGTTACATTGTTTTCGGAAAACTAAAAATTATTATTTGTCATGTTATTTTTATTATTAACGAGAACTATTTGAATTTGTATAAAACTCAGAAAAATTTATTGGGTTAAAAAACAAAAAATAGATCGATATGGGACCTTCCCTGTCAATTTAGCCACTGTATCTCTTGAAATTTTTATTTTCTCATCGAAATATTTTTTGCCTTCTCTTTCAATTACTTTGCACGTTCTGTGCACCTATTCCAGGTTATTAAAAATAAAAGACAAAATAAAAAAATATCCGGATGAGTAAATAAATTGTTATAAAAAATGCAACTAAATTGGTCGAGAATGCCTCATACTTCTAGTACCACCATTTTCAATAAATCAGAAGTAATTTTTTAAAAATAATTATCGATTCCGCCTCAGAATTAAAAAATCTAAATAATTAAATATTTCACAAAGTTCTTGAAACTTGTAAAATCTCAAAATGAGTTTTTTTCTCCAGTACAGAAAATCCTTTTTTAAATACACAAGGCACAAATTTCGCTTTTAGTTTTTTTTCCTCACAAGTCACAAATTTTATTGTTAATTTTTTTCCTCACAAGTCACATATTTTACTTTTAATTTTTTTCCGCACAAGTCACAAATTTTACTTTTAATTTTTTTCCTCACAAGTCACATATTTGACTTTTAATTTTTCTCCTCACAATTCACACAAGTCGCAAATAATATTTCCAATGGCTATAAAAATATGGCCAATAATAAACAAAACCTGTGAAAAAAAAGATTAACGTTGTAATTGCAATATAAAAAGTAAAACGCAATTTTATGAATTAAATTTATTTTACTATTACAACGTAATCATCAAAATAAAAAATTCGAAATAATTATATTTCACAAACAATTTGAAGATAAAAAATTTTGTCAAAATTTCCTTCTTTTTCTTCAGTAAAAAAACACCCTTATTGTTTTACTCTATTTATGCGCATGTCTTACTGGAGGCTGTCAATATAGTATAAATATATATATGTATATACGTACATAAAATTCTACCTATATAGATTCAAAGAACTTTGGAAAGACTCGCTTGATCGCGACAGCTCGCCCTTTGCTCGTTCACTTTTCTTTATTTTCTTTTCACTCTTGCGCTCTTTGACTCTTTGACTTTCGAAGTCTGCCTGCAGATAGAAATGGGGCAGAGGTACCAAACTCGGTGTTCTCCTTGTCGACCAATGGAAAAACGTGAGTGAGACAGTAGCAGAGGAAAGAATGATACATATAGCACTCGTACGTCCCGAATAAAGTGGCTTGGCACGCTATTCCCAAGGGATTCATGTCTCGGAAAATTTAAATAATTTTCTCCCGCGCCTATATTCACGTAGTATGAAGTGAGAGCTCAGAATCGGCTGGCAATTGATTTCTCAACGTGCCTCACTCCATTATCCCTTTCGGGGCTCTTTTATAGACACCCACTACATTTACGTATACATATATAGGGGAAGGTGGGGCAAAGTGAAACGCATAAGCAAAAAATGGCTTTATCACGAAACTCAAAGTGTATTTTTGCTGCTTTTCACTCAAAAAGTCGATTCCCATAATCGATTTTCAGCATCGGCCAAAAAAAATTGTTGGGACAAATTGGAACACTTCCCCAAATTCGGAAATGCACACTGTTAAATAAATTTGTTGTAAATTTACAACACATGTGTATGAAGTTTTTGTTTTACCAAATCCGTTTATGAAATTTCAACTGGTAAAAATGGTTTGAAAAAGATTGTATTTTGAATAATATGACTGAATTGTATTGTTGAAAGACATTTTTAATAAAATGACGGAGTGTTTCAGTTTGCCCCACATTTTTTTGCCACAAATGACTGTTTCACTTTGCCCCACCTTCCCCTATCGATATATATCTTGATAATATCCATACCCTTCTGGGTATCGAATATTCGCAGAATATCGCAGAAGGGAGCCGGCACTTTATTTCCATTTGACACGCACAACCGAAGAGTACGAAAGTAATGAAAAAATGGATGCAAAGTAGAACCTTGCACGTTGCTTCCTCATTATATTTTGCTTTTTACAACACAATCTCTAAGAGGAAGTATGGTAATTGATTTTGGCTTCCTCATAGAGGAAGCTTTATAAAAAGCGAAATATCCCAGTAAACACGGTAATGTTATAGCAATGTTACAGCAATGTTACAGCAATGTAACCCAATGTAACAAGTAACATTACCAGTAACTTACATGTAATTTTCATGTAAGTTATTATTTCCCACTCAACATTGTTATCATGTTATGTAACATGCGTTACGTAACCGTTACATTTGCAGAATGTTGCTAGTGTGTTACACAATGTAACCGCAACATAACCGCAATGTAACCGAAAGTTACAAGTAATATCACCTGTAACTTACATGTAAGTTATTATTTCCCACTCAACAATGTTACGAAGTTATGCAACATGTGTTACATAGCCGTTACAATACAGTTATATACGTTGCGTAATGTTACTTATTGAAACAAGTAACGTAAAAGTTACGAAACCGCGACTTCGAAAGGTAACTTCACGTGAGGTTCTTTTGTAGACTGAAAGTCCACAAAAAAACTTCACGGGTTGCGAAATCGCTACCCTTAGAAGGTCAAAAAAATAGCTGCTACAATTAAAAGTAGAACAAGCTATTGGCAAATAATGCCAACCAGTTAGGGCACCTCCGAAGGGTATGTCCTACTGCTTATTTAGAGCTGCGAAGTCGCTCAGTGATATACACGCTAGGGTCACGAATCGCTTGCGAGAAACTTTTGAGTCGTTAGCCACCTAGCGGACATAACATTTTGTATGAATATGTAACGTTTTTGCAATGTTGCCACGTTACATAACTCAAACATGACCGGACTATAGCCGGAGTTACATTACAATCGTTACATATGTGTTGCATTACAGTTACACACTTTTGTTACATAACTGTGACGGAACTCCGACATATAACAGTTACATAACATGTATGTTCACGATGTTGCATAACCACTGTAATATGCATGTTACGTAAATGTTACATTCCCTTGCAACGTTCTTGCAATGTTGCCACATTACATATCTGTAACATTGCTTTCCTGCCACAAAAGTGACGTCCCAATTGTTACTTGCACGTTGCGTTGCGATTTCATAGTTTTTGTTATGCAACTGCAATTTTAACGTTTCAACCGATCTTAAATCGGTTGAAACGTTAAAATTTTATGAGCTTTTGTTTTTTTGAATTTTTAGATTTTTTTTCTGCGATGCGAATTTTGGTATCAAGTATCGACACATACAGACATACAGACATTTTTTCTAAATCACTTTTCTCAACGTTTTGGACCATTCTGAGTGTACTGACATGAAAATCTAGAAAAAAAAAATTTTCACGAATCATCTGGATTCTGGATGAATCATCCTGGAAAGAATCTTTAAAGGAATCTTGAAAAGAATCAAGTATAGGATCCGGAGCATTCTTACCAGGATTCTTTTCAAGATTCTTTCTATCCGAAAGCGTTCTGAGAATCTTTCAAAGTATCTTCGAAAGAATCTTGAAAAGCGTCTTTAAGAGAATCGTGAAAAGATTCCGTCCATTAAACAAAAAAATCGTTGAAAGAATCTTAATGAATTCTTCAGAGGAATCGAGCAAAACTTGTCGCTTTCCCTTGGTGTCGAGACAGTACATTTCGGTACGTCAACGAAGGTTAAACTCCTCGTGTATAGTCGAACCCAGAACAGCTTTGCAGTCTTATATACGTTCAGGCTTCAAGTCACGTGCGAGAAACGCTTCGACCGCTCGCCATCTAGCGGAGTTTTGAATATCAGTGTTTCGTACGATGCCACTAGATGGCGAGCGGTCGAAGCGTTTCTCGCAAGTGACTTGAAGCCTGAACGTATATAAGACTGCAAAGCTGTTCTGGGTTCGACTATACACGAGGAGTTTAATCTTCGTTGACGTACCGAAATGTACTGTCTCGACACCAAGGGAAAGCAACAACAAGTTTTGCTCGATTCCTCTGAAGAATTTCATTAAGATTCTTTCAACGATTTTTCTGCTTAATGGACGGAATCTTTTCACGATTCCCTTAAAGACGCTTTTCGAAGATTTTTTCGAAGATTCTTTCGAAGATTCTTTCGAAGATTCTCTCGAAGATTCTTTCGAAGATTCTTCGAAGATTCTTTCGAAGATTCTTTCGAAGATTCTTCCGAGATTCTTTCGAAGATTCTTTCGAAGATTCTTTCGAAGATTCTTTCGAAGATTCTTTCGAAGATTCTTTCGAAGATTCTTTCGAAGATTCTTTCGAAGATTCTTTCGAAGATTCTTTCGAAGATTCTTTCGAAGATTCTTTCGAAGATTCTTTCGAAGATTCTTTCGAAGATTCTTTCGAAGATTCTTTCGAAGATTCTTTCGAAGATTCTTTCGAAGATTCTTTCGAAGATTCTTTCGAAGATTCTTTGAACGCTTTCGGATAGAAAGAATCTTGAAAAGAATCCTGGTAAGAATCTTGCTCAATAACAGGAAAGCAACAACAGGTTTCGCTCAATTCCTCTGAAGAATTTCATTAAGGGGAGGTGAAGCCTACTCAGTCGGTAACAAAAACTGTAAACAAACTCTCAGAGAACGCTGAACGTTTTTTGATAAAAGAAAAGTTTTACATCATTGCTCTCTTAATTCTGCATGATGTAAAACTTTCATTTTTCCCAAAAATGATCAAGATTCTGAGAATTCTTGTTCCGAAAGATATTCACTATCGTTCTCGCACTCATGGAGGTTTCGCCTCCCTTAAGATTTTTTCAACGATTTTTCTGTTTAATGGACGGAATCTTTTCACGATTCTCTTAAAGACGCTTTTCAAGATTTTTTCGAAGATTCTTTGAAAGATTCTCAGAACGCTTTCGGATAGAAAGAATCTTGAAAAGAATCCTGGAAAGAATCTTGCTCCGGATCCTATACGTGATTCTTTTCAAGATTCCTTTAAAGATTCTTTCAAGACTTTTTTTTAGATTCTTCACAAGATTCTTTTTTTCTACGCGGGTAGGCAGTAAAAACTAGAAATTGAGAAAAAGTTATTATTGCTCGGGTTACTGCTTATTATCGCACATCTTTTGGGTCTTCATGGCTTAAAATCAAAGGGTTGACTAACAATTGACTGCGCTAAAAGAATTCACTGACAAATAATATTTAGACGTGGTTCAAACACGATCTTTTTTTTTTCAACAAATTCCGAACAAAAAAAACAAAAAAAATTAGTCTCGAATTCCGTATAGGAGATGGATAGTGAGCTCAGTGTGCATACTTTGGTAGTAAAGATTTTTTTTTAAATTGTTTTCATTAGAAATTTTTTTTTTCAATTTCTGCTTCTTACTGCTTATTATCGCACATTTTTTTGGTCTTCATGACTTAAACTCGAGGGGCTGACCTAACAATCGACTGTGTCAAAGAAATTCATTGGCAAATAATATTTAGAGGTGTTTCAATCGCGATCTTCATTTTTCAAGAAATTTCGAATTAAAAAAAAATTAAGTCGCGTATTCCGTATAGAAGGTGGATATTAAAGTCAGAATACATACTGCAGTAAAAAAATAAATTTAAAAAAACATTGTTTTTTGTCACACCCTATTAAATATGTACTTCAAATATTTTCCGTACCGTTCTTGAAGTGAATAATTAAATTATGCGAACATATTGATTGTGTGCGGTTACTCGTAGGTGTTGAACATATGTGCAGTGGTAGATATCAATAGATTTAATGCTGATGATAAGATTCTTTGCAGTATAAAATTAATGAGAGATTAAATTGATTGGAAAAATCATTGAATCAATGATTTTTGGGACATCAATTAATGAGTTATGGCACAGATACTGATAATCCAGTAAGATTATAGATATCGGATATCCGACATCTGGAATCCGGTGCTTTGCTGATAAAATTATAATTTTTATAAAAAAAAAACGTCACATTTTTTTCCATTTGATAAGTTTTTTAGGACAGTCGTTTTTGGGACACTTAGCTTCATTTAAAATTTTTGAGAAAAGGTGTTACAATCTTTTTATAACATTTTACTAAAATCTACTAATTTTCGTTACTTTTGTTGAAAATAAAAGTAAAATGTCATAGTGTAGTCTGAACCAAATAATTAAAACTATAATTTGCTTATAGTTCATTAAGGATCTTGGGTGGCTTAAATAAAATACGATTAAAAAAAGAGTGTTTTTTTTATCTTTGTCATCCAGTATTTTTTTTCTATTTTAAAATTAACAAAGCCCAATGAAAGGTATTGAAAAAAAATTATTAAATTCTTTCCTGTTTTTGGGTTGATCAAAAGTAATCCATTTTTTTCATATTTTTCGTCGCATATTTTACGAACTTGTGATTTTCCAAAAATTGCGTTTAAAAACATTCGAATATACGTATCTTCGTAGATATAAGTCGTATTATAAAAAAACCTATATAAAAGTTGATCATTTTGAAGTATACTTTTATGTGAATTTGTTTTAAAAATTCTTTAACTCCTCCGAAGCATTGATTTTTTATTAATAAGCATAAAAATCGATTTACAAAAAAATGGATATTTTTTAAGTTTTCTGAAAAAATCTGTAAAATATTACTCATAACGACAAACATTTTCAACGTAGGCGGGAAGTGGGACAATCTTTTTTTTCGATATTTTATGAGATTTTTCATTTTTTATTTATTTTTTAAACTCTCATAAAAATTCGATATATATATATATGTATATATATATATATATATAAATTTAGTAGCTAGACTTTACTGACTGAGTCTCTTCATATCAGAAGCACTCAACTTATCACACTCCATACGAGTATGTCCCGAGATACGAAGATGACATCAGCGAGGCCAGCACTGCCCAATGTAGTGGATAAATGCATCATAGTCAGCGACTACGACGACGACGATGATGCCAATCTTTTCTTATCCTTCCAGGGTTGCACCGCTGACCAAGCTACTGACCAATAATATTAACAGTCCTGCGATCGTCGCTGAATCGTTCGGTTGTACTCGCAAATTTCCATATAATTCAAGTTTGAATATTAATGATTTAATTTTGTTATTGTTTGAATTAATCGTTTTGTAAAATTTGTTCTAAAAATATATATAAATATTGATTGCTTTTCGTGCCGACTCATAAAAATGAACTTTTGGAATATCAACATGACAGATTTCATCGTCTTCTTCATTCTCTCTTCAGGTAAACAAATTATTTTCAGTGAATTTTTTTAAAGATATTTTTCCCAGATTTTTGGGGATCGCATTTTATTCTTTAAAAAATTTATATTTTGGAAGAGATAAATAGGACAAAAAATTCAAGGTCGATTTTTCATTTGATTTTGAGTGACAGACAAAAAATATTTCGTTTGAGGAAAAAAAAAAAATTATTATTTTTTTTTTCATTTTCTAAAAACATCGTTTTTTTTTGTTCTTAAAAGAGGTTAAAATTTAACCATTAGTTCATTTTAACTTTATTTAAAAGATCGAGATTTGCTTTATTTTTTTTTCACTTATTCTATTTTTTTACTTCCAAGAGTTGATTTAAAAAAAAATGCTATTCCAATATTGTAATGAAAGATTATTGAAAAAAAAAATATATTTTTAAATAATAATGAAATTTGGCTATTGATAAGAAATTTCTAATAGAATATAAAAAAAGTTTCTTACGGCACATAAACACTGATTCTTATTGAAGTTCTTCTGCAAAATGAATTTTTCCTTCAACTAATAGATAAACAAATAACTGGGTTGTTATTCAGTTCAGTCTTAGAAATGATTCGAACGTTAAGTTATTATCAATAATGAATGTATGAACGTGATAGTTTATGACACATCAATGTTAGCGATAACCGGATAAAAGACGTTATAGCATTGAGAGAAATTGTGTCAGTTTTGTCAACTATCAAGTGACAATTAATTATTTTTCCAACAATAAAATATTTTTATATTTGATAAAAACATTGTTCAAGTTGTTTTAACCTACTGCACAGATTATTTTTTAATAAACTTGCGAATTCAACGAGTATAATCTCTCACCTTGATAACTTGTATAAAACCATATAAGTTATCAGCGATTGATAGATATATGCCATAAAATCATATCTGTGCTGTAAATAAGAATCATGCGATTTTCTAAGAGCGTGATTTTGTAATCCTACAAACACTTCTCTTTTTTTTTATATTGACATCCTGTTGACTTCTGTTACCTGAATAATAAATAAATAAATAAATAAATAAATAAATAAATAAATAAATAAATAAATAAATAAATAAATAAATAAATAAATAAATAAATAAATAAATAAATAAATAAATAAATAAATAAATAAATAAATAAATAAATAAATAAATAAATAAATAAATAAATAAATAAATAAATAAATAAATAAATAAATAAATAAATAAATAAATAAATAAATAAATAAATAAATAAATAAATAAATAAATAAATAAATAAATAAATAAATAAATAAATAAATAAATAAATAAATAAATAAATAAATAAATAAATAAATAAATAAATAAATAAATAAATAAATAAATAAATAAATAAATAAATAAATAAATAAATAAATAAATAAATAAATAAATAAATAAATAAATAAATAAATAAATAAATAAATAAATAAATAAATAAATAAATAAATAAATAAATAAATAAATAAATAAATAAATAAATAAATAAATAAATAAATAAATAAATAAATAAATAAATAAATAAATAAATAAATAAATAAATAAATAAATAAATAAATAAATAAATAAATAAATAAATAAATAAATAAATAAATAAATAAATAAATAAATAAATAAATAAATAAATAAATAAATAAATAAATAAATAAATAAATAAATAAATAAATAAATAAATAAATAAATAAATAAATAAATAAATAAATAAATAAATAAATAAATAAATAAATAAATAAATAAATAAATAAATAAATAAATAAATAAATAAATAAATAAATAAATAAATAAATAAATAAATAAATAAATAAATAAATAAATAAATAAATAAATAAATAAATAAATAAATAAATAAATAAATAAATAAATAAATAAATAAATAAATAAATAAATAAATAAATAAATAAATAAATAAATAAATAAATAAATAAATAAATAAATAAATAAATAAATAAATAAATAAATAAATAAATAAATAAATAAATAAATAAATAAATAAATAAATAAATAAATAAATAAATAAATAAATAAATAAATAAATAAATAAATAAATAAATAAATAAATAAATAAATAAATAAATAAATAAATAAATAAATAAATAAATAAATAAATAAATAAATAAATAAATAAATAAATAAATAAATAAATAAATAAATAAATAAATAAATAAATAAATAAATAAATAAATAAATAAATAAATAAATAAATAAATAAATAAATAAATAAATAAATAAATAAATAAATAAATAAATAAATAAATAAATAAATAAATCGTACTTTCCAATATCGTTGAAAAACAACTCTACTAATGCTGTAATTTCGACATAAAAAATAAAGCTCAAATTCATTTATGATAATAATAACTTGGGGATTTGATTTTAGCCATCCACTTAAGCCTCCAGGAGTCCGACGATTGGTCTTACTGGGGTAAAAACGGTAAGCCAACTAATGCAACGGCGTGATAAAATAAGTAGGTATACTATCGACATGTTTTCAGTTAACGTTCACTGACTTGACATACGATCGTAAAATCGTTATAAGCTTGAAAGACACAAAACGACATTTATTTAGTTCAGTAAAAATTATGTTGGTGGCTTCTGGACATTTTTAAATGACAACTAATTATTACTATATTTCTATATCTGTAGTTTCTGTTACAACTTTATTGTTGATGTTTCTAACTGTAATTTGTTTAAACTCATAATTTATAATAAAAATAATATGTACTGATGACAATTTTTATATATAAACATTTTTTTAATTTTTTTTTATTTTTGCGGTCTGCACACTTTTTGTGCAGCAACATGATTGATAAGCTCGATCAATGAGGAAATTCATAGTTAAAAGATAATCAATTGGCCAAATCGTGTTTGAAAAAATTCACACAAGACATAAAATTTTCTTGACGTTGTTGGCGTGCAAGGATAAAAAATGTCTCGAAAGTATTAAAAAATGTCATGGCTCAAAATTAACAATTACTGTTCCAGTGGTAATTACTTTTAATAGTTAATTTTTTTTTATAATCACGATGCTTTTATCACCTAGCAGGAAAGTCTTAGTTGAAGGGACAGTTCATTATTTTATATAATTCTAGCAACCAAACAAGTGGCATATGCAAAAGTAAATGTCACTAAATTTGTATCTGACTTGTTTCCCTCAATGTAATTATAAAAAAATGTTATTATATGTCTTACTAATTAATAGTATATTTTACTTAATACAATATCAACACTACCACAATATCTTTAAATGCAGATAAAGCACAATTACTCATTATTGTAATAGCAGTTGAGATTACACAACAAATCAAACTTTTTGCAACTCAATGAGTCAATGGTTAAAGTTATATCGAGCAATCGCTAGATCAATCAAGCGTCCGAAATTATGTTTGTGGCTCGTAGTAATAGCCGCTAGCCTTCAAATTGTATCGTTCAACTTCTCTCTCTCTCTTCCTTTGTGGTCGCAACAATTCATTGGTAAAATGATGCACCGCAGCGTGCAGCACGCAGATTAGATAATCGCCAATTTATGAATACATACTATTAGTGTCCTTAACTGCAATCCCATTTTATTGTCACGAAGATTATCATTGTTATGGTAAATATAGAATTTTTCTTAAAACCCATATTTAATGATTACGATTTGTTGACCGTGAGTCAAAGTTTGTGAGCAAAGATTAAACGTTTGCATTCGTGCTTCAGTTGTCTTTGCCTTCATCTTAATTTACGCGAAATCAGTGATAACTGAACCGGTCATGCGATGGCTACGAACAACGTGTTAGCCGAAGTAGGTAAAAATAACGAAAAGTCTATAAATATGCATATAAAAAATAAATGTATTCCCTTGTAGGACCCGACCATTGGCCAGGTATTTGTTTAACTGGGAAAAAGCAGTCGCCGATAGACATAATTAGCGATGACACAATCGAGACTAATGTGGAGACATTGAAATTCGAGCGTTACGATTACGCTTACACGGGGACACTGACAAACACGGGTCACACAGGTGAGTATTGTTTAAGATAATTAATAAAAATGATAGTAAATTAAGGAACTATCGAGTGACGGATATTTCTATAGTTATTGTTAGAAATGTAAAACTGGAGATTGCTGCAAGTCTTGTAATTCCAGCGCTCGTCATTCTCAATTTGGGAGACTTGGGAATTACGAGACTTAGGAATTAAGAGACTTGGAATGACGAGACTTGGAAATGACGAGACTTGGGAATGACGAGACTTGGAAATGACGAGACTTGGGAATGACGAGACTTGGGAATGACGAGACTTGGGAATGACGAGACTTGGGAATGACGAGACTTGGGAATGACGAGACTTGGGAATGACGAGACTTGAGAATGACGCGACTTGAGAATGACGCGACTTGGGAATGACGAGATTTGGGAATGACGAGACTTGGGAATTACGAGACTTGGGAATTACGAGACTTGGGAATTACGAGACTTGGGATTTACGAGACTTGGGATTTACGAGACTTGGGAATTACGAGACTTGAGAATTACGAGACTTGGGAATTGCGTGACTTGGGAATTACAAGATTTGCGGTTTACGAGACTTGGGAATTACAAGACTGGAAAATTACGAGCCTTGATTTTTCTGAATGATATGTCGTAAATAACAAACCACGTTACTTTGAAAACTGGAACGACGGATAACTTTGTATGTTTCAGTGCGCCTTGGTCTGACTGGTGTTCCGATATTTCTGAAAGGTGGCGGTCTTCCATCTACTTATGTTTTTGAACAGTTGCACTTTCACTGGAGTGCCGAGCACACGATAGACGGTAATAGAGATGCTCTCGAGTTACACATGGTACATTACGCAAAGGAGTATCCGAGCTTTGAGATTGCGGCTCAGCACGATTACGGATTAACCGTGGTTACCGTGCTCTTTGAGGTAATTGCTTACGTCAATTACGCAAAGTGCGGCAGAAGACGCTTGAGTTGAAATTCAAACCTCCGTTGGAACTACAATTATTAACCTCCGTTAAGTGTCGTTAACCGCAATAACAGTATTAACCTATAATTTATATTAATTTCATGCTTCTCGCGCCTGGGAAGGGATCGGGACCCTTAGACAGACTTAGAATAAATCGAGCCTGGGGAGAATTTAGGTTAAACAGATCTTAAAGGGATATCGAAGTTCTTAAAATAATTAAGCTCTAGGAAGACTATGGGTCACTATGGATCCCGATTTTCTTATACGTCGGAGGCATCAGCGAAGAGATATTTTTATAATATTAGTTGTTATTATACTTTGTTGGATCCAGATTGGCGAGAAAGACAATCAAGATCTTTCACCAATCATCAGAGCGACGAAAGCCATCTCCCAATTAGTACAACCTGATACTATCTGGATAGCAGAAAAAATCAGACCATCCCTTCTTTTACCAAAGGATTGCACGGGTTTCTACCGTTACGAGGGTTCACTGACAACTCCCGGTTGTCAGGAAACTGTGACATGGTTTATCCTTAACGAAAAGCTTAAAATATCAAAGCAACAGGTTTGTTTATGCTTCCAGTCTTTTCACTTATTTTTTTCCCAAACGTTACATTAAGATAGTATCCTATAATTCCACAATCTTCTTAATCGGTTCCAGCTCACAGTATTCGGGTATGTGATGTCAAAAAACGGCAGCCTTAAGTTCAACTACAGACCCATTCAGAAATTGGGATCACGCAATGTTTATCATCGTTTATCTGACTCTTCAGGAACGTCAATAGTCTTGCAAAAGAACACTTTTTATATTTCGACATTAGCTATCATTACGTCTTCATTGTTATTCGTTCCCGGAATTTAGAAGAGCCCCAGTGTGAGCCAGTGGAGAGAGAAAAACAGAGTGATCGATCGTTAGTCATGTGTGATTTTAACTACGTATGTAGTCTTTACGCAATTTCTGCTCGATTGTTACAAGTATAAGCGAATGAGACAGAAGGCTGAGGCGGCTGTGTGTAATAAAATGACTATTTCCGCAATGCGCCGAAAAAACAAAATTTGTTTATACACATGTTTATAAATTATTATATCTTTAAGATTTTTTTGAATCCGGTTTAATTTGGTGGATCCATGAGGCATGATCGACTCTATGTAGTGTAATAGGCCTCGTAATCCGTAATGAAACTCTGGGATATAATGGACCCCTTAGAGTAGGATAAACCCATTGGTTTATGATGATACCCAAAGTATCATGATACTTCATGATCATGATGGGTATGGTTAAGTATAATGATACCCAGGCGGTATAATGGTACCCTGGGGGTATAATCGTACCTCGGGGGTATAATGGTACCCCGGGGATATAATGGTACCCCGGGGATATAATGGTACCTCGGGGCTAAAATGGTATCCCGGGGATAAAATGGTACTCCGCAGCTAAAACGGTACCTCGGCGTAAAATGGTACCTCGGGGTAAAACGGTACCTCGGGGTAAAATGGTACCTCGGGGCTAAAATGCTACTCCGAGGCTAAAATGGTACCTCGGGAATAAAATGGTACCCCGCGGCTAAAACGGTACCTCGACGTAAAATGATACCTCGGGGTAAAACGGTACCTTGGGGTAAAATGGTACCTCGGGGTAAAATGGTACCTCGGGGTAAAATGGTACCTCGGGGTAAAATGGTACCTCGGGGTAAAATGGTACCTCGGTGTAAAATGGTACCTCGGGGTAAAATGGTACCTCGGGGTAAAATGGTACCTCGGGATAAAATGGTACCTCGGGGTAAAATGGTACCCCGGGGGTGTAACAGTACCCTGGGTGCAGGATGATCCCTTGAGGGTTCATTGAACCCTTCGTGTATGATAAGCCTTACGCACAACCTCTTGGTCTATGGTGGATCACTAGGGTATGATGAACCCCTGAGAATATGCCAGATGAATTTCCCCTTTAAATAGTAGAAAATGGACAGGAAGTTCACAGAATCAACAAAAGTATTTCTAGGAGAACTTCCAGTGTGGCCATTTCTCTACCAGTGATTCAACACAGTGATTTTTCATTAATTTGGTCCCTGTATACTGCAATGATCACAATTTACTGTAACTTTCCACCGATGATCAAACCAAAAGATACCAAAGCGAATGGGTTGAATCGCTGCAGATCTCGAACTCAACATTGTAATTACTGCGTTGAAACTAGGTTAAGCTTAAAATTTCGTTAGGATAAAGTGTTGACTGCCAACCGCAAACCCCATGCGATATACCCAGTCTTTGATCCAAAATTCGTGTGGAAGATACTGAGTGGAATTTGTGACTAATTTGGATGGTGAATGGATGACGAAATGATGACAACTTTCCGCACATGTCACTATGAAGAAGTAGAAGCATAGATTCATTTTTAAAAATTATTATGATAAACGTAACAAGCACTTTAAAAAGACTTTTATGCGGCTAAAAAGATCAATGTTTGATAACCTGAGTAACAAAATAACCGACGTAATGCCATTTCGTCATCTGATACTATCTCACAAATTTAAAGTGATTAGCGACATGTGTTTATTCAATGGAAGTTACAGATGGCATAAAATTAGCCACAGTATATAAAGAATGAATATTTGGCAGCAGATATCAAAAGTATCGAAGCACTAATAATCATGGCGCGCCCCAGAAACGTTCTTACCTCATTGTTCGCTTTTTTGGCGATTGGAGCCATCATCGGTGGTAAGTCAAATAATTTAATTACAGCAACGTTTTTAATAATTTCTTTAAAATCCCTTTTGCAATATTTGGTGGTTTAATTAACTATACTTAAGCATAACTTATGCAGCAGCATTCTAATAAATAAATACAATTGCAGTCACATTTTATAAATAAAATCAGATATGTTTTTTTATCCATTATTTAAGAAGAATAAACCATAATTTTGATCCGATTGTGACGAGTGATAGCTCATTTTGTTTATTAAAAGATGCTCCATTGATTCACCACATTTATTATATATTATTAATTCTGGAAAAATTATAATTATTTAGATATTCTCAATTTGACAGATACATACTAATATCCTATGAAATTTTTTTTTCTTTTATTATATTCAAAATAATAAACCATTGATTGTCTTTTAATGTTAATAGTGATAGGAAAATTATAATCTTTTGTTTATTCTATCCCAACCTAACATTATGCATTAAAATCGTAACTTTGGAACAATTAAAATTATAAAAATTATAGGCGTCGCGTCAATAAATTAATAATTTTTTATTTAAATCACCTTTTTGAAACTAGCGTTTATTAGTCCATTTAATTTCTATTTCATAACTCAGGACGTTTCTCTATGTCAAGAATGTGTAGTGCTATATAAATTAACGTTTAAAAAAATAAAAAAATATAACAATAATAAACAAAGATTGTAAAATGAAACAAAAAATAGCACTGATTTAACTCGTGTCAACCTCCTTAAATAAAATTCATAAAATTCATAAAATTCATAAAATTCATAAAATTCATAAAATTCATAAAATTCATAAAATTCATAAAATTCATAAAATTCATAAAATTCATAAAATTCGTAAAATTCATAAAATTCATAAAATTCATAAAATTCATAAAATTCATAAAATTCATAAAATTCATAAAATTCATAAAATTCATAAAATTCATAAAATTCATAAAATTCATAAAATTCATAAAATTCATAAAATTCATAAAATTCATAAAATTCATAAAATTCATAAAATTCATAAAATTCATAAAATTCATTTATTAGGAACTAATGCAAAACCACCAAGTCGGATTTGGGGAGGACGATTAGCTACCGGCAACGAATTCAGCGCTGCTGTTACGCTAGCCAGACCTGGAAATTTCGTTCACACTTGCGGCGGTGCCATAATCGGTTCCCGGTTTGTTCTCACGGCTGGACATTGCGTAGACAAAAGAACTAGCGAGGATATAACCGTACGTGCCGGAATTCATGACATTAGGGACACCGCCAATGTTGTCGAGCGATCGGTTTCGAACGTTTTCATCCACCCCAACTACATCCCTTACATTAAGGGAGTGCAAGCTGTTCAGAACGATCTCGCTGTTTTAGTGGTAAGTTGCTTAATTTGTTCAGGCATTTTTATTTTTTTTATTTTTATTCAGGCATTGATACCCGAAAAAATTGGCACGGATCATGGTTTAGTGTTGGTCCATTCGGGTACAAAATTTGAGCCTGATATGTCGTGATTTTCAAAAGTTATAGAGTACAATTACTGTTTTCGAAATTTTCAAAACGCTGTAAAATTTGAACCTCTTAACCGATTTGCACCAAATACGATTCCAAATATTGTTATCTGATACTCCACTTGAGTGCCAAATTTGAATACGATACACGAAAAATTACGAGAGTTATCGTGATAATAAGCAAATCTACACTAACACAATTGTCAAAAAAAACCCCTTAATATTCACACCTAAATTATAAATTCCAGCTGAAGGATCCTCTACCAATTGGCGGTCGCGTCCAAAAATTCGAACTGCCGACACACCAACCTGAGGCGGGAAGCTATTTTGTTGCTGGTTGGGGTAAAAATAGCCCTACACCAACTGTCTACCAGCATGAGCTTAAGACACTAACCATGACGTTAGGAAATTGTAATGGACTACCTGGAACGATCTGTGCATTCGCTGAGGACGGTTCAACTTGCGGCGTAAATATCAATACCTATTTATATTTCTTTAAGCCACTTGTGATTCTAAAATATTTCTTGTGAGTTTAATGTACGAGAATTAAATTTGAAAAACGTATCTATGATCTTCAGGGAGACAGCGGTAGTCCACTTATGCGTGGTGGAGTTGTCTACGGTATTGACTCAGCGGGTGGCTGCGAAATCGGTGCTCCGACCACTTTGACCAACGTTTTCCACTATATCAATTGGGTCAACGACATCATAAGCACCAATTGACAAAGCGATACTGTCCTTAACAAACATGCAGATCTTATTAAATTATTTCATGTACAAAGTAAATTATAATAAATATTTGAATCTAACCACGTATTTGACGGAATTTTTTTCATTTATCCAAAGAAACTAACATTTTCCACTATATCAATTGGATCATCAAAGTCATAAGCACCAATTGATAATCCGATACTGTCCGCAACAAACATGCAAATCTTATTCAATTATTTCATGTACAAAATAAATTATAATAAACATTTGAATCTAACCACGTATTTGACGGAATTTTTTTCATTCATCCGATGAAACTAACGTTTTTCACTATAGCAATTGGATCAACAGCATCGTATGCACCAATTGACAACGCAATACTGTCCTCAACAAACATGCAGATTTTATTAAATTATTTCCTGTACAAAATAAATTATAATAAATATTTTAATCTAACCACGTATTTAACGGAATTTTTTTCATTTATTCGAAGAAACTAACATTTTCCACTATATCAATTGGATCAACAACATCATAAGCACCAATTGATAATCCGATACCGTCCTCAAAAAACATGCAGATCTTATTAAATTATTTTATGTATGAAATTATAATAAATAACTGAATCTAACCAAGTACTTGACGGAATTTTTCTCATTTATTCTACGAAACTTTTGGGCAAACTCGCATTCCGACGAGTCTCTGTGACGGAAGAAACATTCCGCGCATCAACTGTCTTACGAATGGAAAGAAATATATACCCACATAGAAAATATCGACCATGGTACGTCTTTTGAACATCCATGGTGGATGAATCGATCGTCCCGGGCACATCAATGGACATCCAGCACATAACCACAGAAAGTGTCAATCGGCACGAATTCTAGGTAATGTGGTCGGTCTTTGAACGTGCCAGTAAGTATATAATAGACGTATATCAAATATCTAATGGATGTCATCGATCGCGTGAAAACAGCTATCCATAAGACGTTCAACGAACATATATTTTATGACATTTAAACGTTCATATTATACGTTCAGCGGACGTGAAATGTATGTCCAATAAACATCTACAAGTATGTTCAAGGGATAACCATATTACATAGAATTGGTGCTGATTACTACTTACTGTGGGTGTTTAGTGAATGCATATAGATGTCCCCTGTATGTTTAGCTTTTCATCCAGATTAGACGTATAATTTAGAGACAATGACCAGCCACACTACGATCTGGCTTACGTATATACTGTGTAATGTGTACATATTTCGGCCGCATGGGGTGATGTTCATTCGAAATGCAACTGATGTTCTATGGATATGGAGAACAACGTCCGCTATGCACATGTCCAGCTGATGCGCTAAACAGGCTACTATTCAATGTCGTTTTTCGGATGTCTGGTGTATGTCCACTCAACGATCTTGCGAAACATTCATTCAGAGTCTTGCCGCGGCCATCCAATAGACATTCCCATTACGTCCATTAGGTACGTTTCCGTGAAGACAAAGTTTGAAGATACATTAGATGTCCAGTTGACGTATTGACGGTGCAGCAATATAATGCGGTCCTCTGGAAGTTTAGTGTTCGTTCACCTTATGGCCCTGAATGACGTTCATTTTTCATCATGCAAAAATGATGCAAGGGACGTTCACATTTTATCTATGAAATACATCTCCTTGTAGATGAATTTTGAACGTCTATTAGATGTCTCGTTAAAGTACTACAGATTCATCTAATCGAGGTATTCTACTTAATGGTCCATGGACATTCATTTTATATCCATTTGGACCGATCAAGGTAGTACGTATTATGTATGTCTAATGGATGTCCCGTTTTTATCCACTGTCATGTGTCCAACTACAAGACTGCTATAGACGTTAAATGGAGATACATATATCGTCCACCATGGATGTGGTCGTTTTACGGACTAATGGACCATTCGTGGACGTCCAATGGACAGTACGTTCTGTGTGGGCATGCTTACCTTCAATATATCCTTTTTCGTTTTTTTATTGCAAAAAGTAAATAAATGTGCTTGAAAACCAATATTTCGTGGCTTTCATTGATTTTCCCCATATTTCTGCTTCCTAATTTTTGGCGTGTTTAGAGTCCCAAATAAATAGACTTTTTTAACAGGACATCGTGATAATATTTTTTCTCTAGAAGCCTCGTGTATCTCCTTTACAACCGCGTTTGAAATTTCAAAATTGGACGATTAGGAAAAAAGTTATGAATTTTTGTTCGAAAAATCGCGTTTTCGCCGTTTTTTTTTTTTGCATTTTTAGATAAAAATCGATTTTTCGTCGACTCAGCTTTTTTTTTATTGCACTTGAAATTTTTGCCATTCTCTTCGGCATGAAAAAACGAAGAGATTCATGTACTTATAAACCTCATTACGATTTTTCGAACAAGAAACGCGTGGGACAAATATTTACCCCAGTTTGTAGTATGGAGATAAAAAAAATAAGTTTGTCGTTCTAGGGTTAAGACATCTAAAATAGTTTGGTAAAAAAACCCAGACAACATAGTAAATGGGATGAAACTTGGAAGTTTGGAAATGTTTACTTATACCGTGAATAGAAACGCAATGCTCGCGGCAGGTCGCTCGCGAAACGTCTGGGCAACTTTGAGGTTATGACGACAAACGTTGAACGATCGACGCTACACGGGAGCTGTATATCTTTCGTAAATCTCATGTCGTACTAAACTACAGACATTTTGTAGGCTGTCAATAGATTTTGCGTTATTTTTCGTAACGTGAATTGCTTTAACCTGTATGCGTATGAAAGAGTATTCCGAACATTTGTGGGCGCAAAATATAGAGAAATATGAGAGGCGTTGTATAGCATTGGACAGCAGCGTAAATAGTACAGAGGGCGACGCCTAGTAAATCTTTGTATGTGCCTGGAAAAAAATGTCATTTTTCCACTTTGGATCCCGATTACTATACGAATCTGGGAATGAGTACTATATTTTTCTCTCGGTGTATCATAAAAAAAACAACGAATCGACCGGACTTTCCGTTACGGATTGAAAAATAAAAATGCAAAAAGTGCGATAACCCGGCCCAGTTTATCCACCATCAAGAATACAATGTACGTTATTTCAAGATGCTAATAACACACACATTGTCCAGAGGGACATAGGATCTTCATTACCTACGGAGCTTTACGACGCATGTTTTTATTACAAATAAAGGATGAGGTACCGAGTGCGGAATAGAGAGCTTCTCGTGGTTATACGGTTTCCCTCCCCCGACAAACATCGACCCACCAAGGCAAACGAGTGACGGTACTAAGTGGTTTGGTGTATACAAGTAGTGCAGGTATGTGATGGCTACGGCGCAAGCTGCGCAGCCAAGTAGTTTCAACGTGCTGCTACCGGTTGAAGTAGTTACCGCGATCGGTTTATGAGAACGGGTTGGGGGACTTCATGAGCGAACGGCCGACGTGGGGATTTTGTGCAGCGGCTCGTGTTGTCGCGTTTGAGGCTTGCATACGCGGCTGCATTTAGCTGTGCTCGAAATTGGCGGCTCTTTCGCTCTCTACTCGCTGCATTCTCACAGGCTAATGTCTGGTTCACTATGTAGGGAGACGTCTATACGATATACTCATATAATGTACCGACACCATGGTACGACGTACACTGCACAGTTAGTGAGCTACACGAGTAAATACGTACAGATGGCGATAGTGGGCTCACCTACCGCCGGGTTATGCAAAGGGTAGCTCAGGATTAGATGACCAATTATTTTAGTGTTGTGTACAAATAAATAGAAACTTGCATATTGTCTCCTCATTATTTTCAACTTTTTACAAATTTATTTATTTATTTAATATACGTGTATCCGCAAAAAAACTTGAAATACTTTATATTAATTTTCATACGAAATTTTCTAACAGTGTACTTTTGTCCGAGAAATTTGACAAATAATTTTATAAAAATTTTAAAAACTCCCGACTGACAAAATGAGTGAATTGAGCACGCAGATCAAAACAAGGGCGCCTTCGCGCGAATCCGGTAAAAGTATTGTCCACAGGCAGAAAGCAGGAAGAAAAAAAGGCGTCGAATAAAAAAATAAAAAATACCATTAAATAAAACTGGCAAAACACGATATTTCTTGCTTATATAATTTTGAAATCCTATTATTAGTTTAAGTAATAATTAATAAAAATTGCATTTTTCATTGCGTCCAAATTCGATTTTTTTAAAAACTGAACTCGCCGTTCTTAGCTAAATAATTGGTGAAATGATTTGAAATTTTTACAGTATGTTCAGAATATATACGTAACAGCTCAAAAGTCGATAAAACATATAAAAATTGCATTTGTTCGCTTATATTTAATAACAAATGGCGGGGTACCGGTAACCGGGGTTCGGACACTTTGGCGGAAAAAAGTATACGACGAATTTCAATTCTCAGAACACTTCCAGCGAGCCGTTTTTTCCTTGACGTTTGAAGAAAACTTTCCAAAAATTTCAGTGCAATCGGGTCATAATTATTGTATTTATCGACGATGTTATAAAAAGCAACTGGCGCGCGAGCAGCTCGGCTAGCGTTTGTACGCGGCGTGAATGAAATGTTGTGCGTTTTTCGCAGATTTTTTTAACACTGTGATCATGGAGACTAGAGGTAAGGAGTACGAACACAATGCTGAGAAAACGTTCGCGAAACTGTGTAAAATTTCAGAGGACTGGGCACCACTGAATGTCAACGCGGACCGAGATGAAGTTAGCCCGAGCTCTTTCATTGGTTCCAGCCAATTTTACGCTCACTTCACTTCGGTCCGCGCCGAAAGAATTTTCCACGATTCGGCGAACAGTTGAGAACCGCATTTCCCATAGTCGTTCGTACTCCTTACCTCTAGTCTCCATGACTGTGATGATACATTGCAAAATTTATTATTTAATTATTTCAAATCTTTATATCGTTAATTATACTCACCTGCCGTTCTTCTTGCCATTGATTTTTTAGACACGTGTGAAAATCAACATTTTTTTCATCAAGGTGCATGTGAAATAATGAAAAACACGAATTTTCCACTGGATTATTTATTTTCTTAAAAGATTCTAATAGCCCATATAGCATCGGATATTTAATGTACATATATTGTAGGTCGATAATGTAAAAAATATATCCTCTATATTCTATGGATATTTATTATTTATACGTCTAGATATATATCCAGAAAACTTTCTATGAACATACTTGAATTATATGGAAATTAATACAAAGTAACATATTCGATGTTTGCTTAACTGTTGATATTCACACGTGTCTGAAAAAAATCAATGGCGAGATTTTAAATAATTAAATAATAAATTTTGCACGGTGTTAAAAGAAACTGCGAAAAACGCATAATATTCCGTTCACGCCGCGCGCCGAGCGCTTTTTATAAAATCATCCGTAAATACAATATTTATAACCCGATTGCATTGAAATTTTCGGAAAGTTTTCTTCAAACGTCAAGGAAAAAACGGCTCGCTGGAAGTTTTCTGGATTCGCCATTTGTTATTAAATATACGCGAACAAATGCAAATTTTATGTGTTTTATCGACTTTGGAGATGTTACATATGTATTCGGAGCATACTGTAAAAATTTCAAATCATTTCAGCAATTATTTAGCTAGAAACGGCGAGTTGAGTTTTAAAAAACATGGAATTTGGGGGCGATGAAAAATGCAATTTTTATTAATTATTACTTAAACTAATAATAGGATTTCAAAGTGATATAAGCAAAAAATATCGTGTTTTGTTAGCTTTATTTAACGATATTTTTCATATTTTTATTTGACACCTTTTTTTCCTCTTGCTTTCTGCCTGTGGACAAGACTTTTACCGGATTCGCGCGAAGGCGCCCTTGTTTGATCTGCGTGCTCAATTAATAAAGAAATTGGGCAATGTTTAGAAAAATGTTTAGATAAGGATCATTCGCATATTCCATTATCGATTTTGGATTTCTTTTACCTACAATTTTTCCAATAATTGAGAATCTGGTCCGCATCATCGTTTTACTCGGAAGTACCTCAGAGGATGCGACATGTGGACCAAACTACCGCTAACGCTTCTGTATACCGTTGAGTATGGCGATGCTCACGGTAACAAGGCCCATAGCATCAGCTAAGCTTTGTGTCAAAGAGAATTCCCACCTTGTGACACAAACGCTTGATAGTGATGAGGCTCCGGCCACTTCCCACGGTCTGCAGTTAGAACAGAGTTACTATGTACATGTACATATACACTATATAGGCTGATGTTCTGTAGGTATAGAGTAAGCGAGCCACGAAGCCATCGAGCGAGTATGGTTGCGAGTAAACTGTGTGTGTTAGCATGGTTAAAGTATCATTGCATTGTATGTACTTGGCTTGGTATCCTTCCTTCCTCCGCCGGTGTTGGGCGACGATCCTCCGCTTTATGGTAGCACTGGTAGAGCCGGAAGCATCAGCAATACGCCCGAACCGTTGCAAACAGCTTTTGATGATCGCTCAACTCGGTAAACAGCCGAGGGAATTACTCGCACCAGGAATATATATCGTCAATTAGAAGTCAAATAGCTCTGTACCATACGCCGCCACTTCTGCAATACGATTATATGTATCGATGTATGAATATGATGGATGCTGAAGAATGGATCAGATCGTTCACGAGCAAAAAAAAAAAAAAAAAAAATACAATACACGGAAAGAAATGTTTGGTTGTGGCAACTGTGTGAAATTATAATTTAAATTCGAAAGATGCGCGTGAATAGTCGAAATACATTTACGAAAACGACCGATCATTACCGAAACATGCATGAAATTCGGTGAAACGATCGCTCTCTTCTCTCCGGACAGTCAAGCGAAGTAGATCGTATCAGCAATCGTTACGAGTGGGAGGCCTTCCCGAGAAATATTGGGAGTTTACATCTATTCAACAATTGGAATCTTCATGGATGCACGGAGAGAATTTTCTGACAATCACTATTAAAAAAATATGGCGATGATTCCCATGCAGCATTGTAAATTCGGTTTATTCGACCAGTTTGGCGATGATTGCCATGCAGCATTGTAAATTCGGTTTATTAGACCAGTTTGGCGATGATTGCCATGCAGTACGCAAAACGCGAATTTTTCGTGTCTAATATACAGTATGGCAAACGATGCCAGTTGTGTTCACGTGTCACTTACCAACGATACATTGCTGGTTAAACGCAGCATACTGAAG
This sequence comes from Ephialtes manifestator, assembly GCA_963970395.1. Taxonomy (NCBI): domain Eukaryota; kingdom Metazoa; phylum Arthropoda; class Insecta; order Hymenoptera; family Ichneumonidae; genus Ephialtes; species Ephialtes manifestator. The sequence continues at coordinate 18,664,871 of OZ019980.1, forward strand.
ATTGCTAGGCTTGTTACATACTTACTGTTGTTTCGTACACTAGTGAATCTCGAAAAATTCGTGCAATTAAAATGATACTTAAATTAATAGAAAGTAAAGGTATGTAAAGGTAGGATAGGGATAGGTTACAAAAATGTAGCATAAAAAAATGCACGTTGTTTTGTTCAATTATTAAATATTTATTTATTTTTCTTGAAATGAAATTATATTTTTTAAATAAAAATGCCATCACCACTTTTCGTCCTGATTTCGGACGTCATTAAAGAGGAGGTTATGTCACGTGGCAAATAGGGCAGCTTACGCACCGATTTATAACGACGACGACATGTGACGATTTTCTTATAGTATACACGAAGCATACATAGATAAAATGTCTTTAAAAAAGACGTGCACTTGGTTTTTCGTGTTCACAATTCCTTGTGAATTGCACTACACTACCGAGAAGAATGAGCGCCTAACGCCGCTGAAGATGTAAACACACGAATCCCGGAAAAAAAGTCCCGTGGAAAAAAGGTCCCCGGAAAAAAAGTCTCCGAAAAAAGGTCCTGCAGAAAAAAAGTCCTGTGGAAAAAAAGTACGGGGGAAAAAAAGTCCGGTGGAAAAAAAATCCGGTGGAAAAAAAGTCTGGTGGAAAAAAAGTACGGTGGAAAAAAAGTCCGGTGGAAAAAAAGCCCGGTGGATAAAAAGTCCGCGGAAAAAAAGTACGGCGGAAAAAAAGTCCGGTGGAAAAAAAGTCCGGTGGAAAAAAAGTCCGGTAGAAAAAAAGTCCGCGGAAAAAAAGTCCGGTGGAAAAAAAGTACGGTGGAAAAAAAGTACGGTGGAAAAAAAGTCCGGTGGAAAAAAAGTCCGGTGGAAAAAAAGTCCGGTGTATGGTTGCAGCCCGCCTTTGATTGTTGCAGTTTTTGACAAAATGTATCCTTAAATTCGAGTCTTATAGCTTCTTCAAATTAAAAAAAAGAGTGTGAATGCTCTTTCGTAAATGTTAGCATATCTTGCTCAATAGTTCTCCTTAAGTGCAGGTACATTTAATGCTGTTTGGTTTTGAATTCGGCCGAAATCAGGATATCGCTTCCGATTTTATAGAATTTTGATTTTTTTTTAAATTTACGTTATAGCATTAACTTCAGCAAAATATGAACTATGAAGCCTAAATTTGGTGTATAACCGAAGTAATATGCGGGTAGGATTTTATTTAATATTAGGGTGTATAAAGTCGGTCTTCAAATTTAGCGTCTGGTCGGCGTGTGTGCAAAGTCGGATTTTATTTGAAATTGGGGTGTATAAAGTCGGTCTTCAAATTTAGCATCTGGTCGGTGTGTGTGCAAAGTCGGATTTTATTTGAAATTGGGGTGTATAAAGTCGGTCTTCAAATTTAGCATCTGGTCGGTGTGGGTGCAAAGTCGGATTTTATTTGAAATTGGGGTGTGTAAAGTCGGTCTTCAAATTTAGCATCTGGTCCACAGCACCTTTTTTCCACAGGACTTTTTTTCTGCAGGACCTTTTTTCGGAGACTTTTTTTCCGGGGTCCATTTTTCCACCGGACTTTTTTTCCACCGGACTTTTTTTCCACCGGACTTTTTTTCCACCGTACTTTTTTTCCACCGGACTTTTTTTCCACCGGACTTTTTTTCACCGGACTTTTTTTCCACCGGACTTTTTTTCCGCGGACTTTTTTTCCACCGGACTTTTTTTCCACCGTACTTTTTTTCCACCGTATTTGTTTTCCACTGGACCTTTTTTCCATCGGACCTTTTTTCCACCGGACCTTTTTTCTACCGGACCTTTTTTCCACAGCACCTTTTTTCCACAGGACTTTTTTTCCAGGGACCTTTTTTCCAAGACTTTTTTTCCGAAGGACTTTTTTTCCGAATACCAAACACACTCAGCCGCCGCCAAACGTATAGCGGTCACGGCACATTTTTCGGGTATAATGAATAGGTTGTTTAGAACTAACAGCCTGTATTTGGGGAAAGAATCCCAGACGCACGGTCTTAGTAGTTGCAACGTTGAGGATATCAGAATTTGCTATTTTGGATATGTCAAATGTTCGTATTTCTTTCAGGACCGATCCCGTAACTATAGATTCTATTAATAAATTAAGAGATGAATTTCTTCATATATTCCGAATCGTAATGACTGCCTGTTGGAAATCACGACTATTGTGAAGCTTTAAAATGTCTTCGAGACACTTTTGCGTATACATCCTTACAAACTTTGGATTATTTACAGTACGGTTTGAAAACCGAAACATAGTAACGATTCTTGTATCACGTGCAGCACAGAGTAAAACACGATACTGTACTCTATAGGAAAATATAGAAATAGACGCCAGAAGCGCTGAATAAACCGAGTTTACTATACTAAATCGGGTAATGATTACCAGACTCTTCTCTTCGTGTGAACATTATAATCTTCAACAATAACCAGGCCCGGTTTCTTCTACATCCAAACATCATACATAATTTCTAAGATGAGTAAACTTCACAATTTTACATCTGTAACGATCGACCAAATCAATCGAACTGTCCGGGAGAATCGAGCTCGTCATTCTGTCTGAAGAACAAAATTATATATTTTCGCAATTTCGCAAATGGACAAAAACGGATTTACAAATACTTATAAAATTATAATCAGTAAAAATATTAATTACTCTCGACGTATGGAAGAATGAAAAGTATGTTCAATGATTTTTTTAATGACAATCTGACATGTTAGCGGATGAATGTTAATATTAAAGTATTGTGAATGGGCTAAAATTACAAGATCGAATAATAGTACAAATTATATATATTCGGGATACTAGAAATTGGGTCAATAATATTATTATGCCTTATCAAGTCCACGTTGAAATCCCGCTCCTATTTATATTAATAATTTTTCACATTGTGCAAGTAGTATTCCAGTATAAATTCATTTATTACAGTTATTCAAAATTTCAAATTAATATTTCCTCAATCAACTAAACTTTTACACAATATTTTACTCAAATAAAAAATAAATTTCACTACATTTAACATTTTATTACACAACTACGTTTTCGATATGCTGTACACAATGTCTAAAAAATTAGTTGCCTCAACCATATCGAATAGTAACCTTAATTATTCACGATTAGTTTTCGCGAGATTAGTTAGGTTAACTAATCCAATCGTTGGGACTACCACTCGAATAGTTGGGACTACCATTCGAATCGTCGGTATTACCAATCGAATCGTCGGTATTACCATTCGAATCGTTGGTATTACCATTTGAGTTGCAAGGGAAATAGAATAATCGATTGGTTGTGTCAACTCATTTCTTGGTTATGGCAACTAATCTTTTTTTCCCGTGTAGCTTTGCGCGCTGTCCGTCAAGCCTCGGTATCAAAATTTTTATTAGCATACTGTGACTTTTACAGATTATCGTGAATGAAATGAACTTGCATTTTCGATATAAGAATTCGTGCCATTTTATTAGTTTCGTGAATTGTTATTAGAAGTGGTGAGAAAATATACTACCATTACAATATCATTTAAAATAAAACTAGGTTGGATTTTCCGACCGGAAGTCGGATCTGCGAATTCTGAAATCAGAACCGACCAAAAGTGACTTTTTAAAAAATCATCGTAAAAATGCATGTAACCGATGCTTTCTGAGGTACAATATGCGACTTGAGAACGATAGTGAAGACCAAAATTCGATATCTTAAAGAAAAAAAGTTAGGTTAAAAATGCAGTTTTGAGATAAACGCGACTGAAGGTTTAAGTAGTAGGAAATTATGAATAATTTCGCAATGCCTTTCATCTGCGATGTCTGCACCATGCAATTGGCCATCCAGATTATCGTCCTGCTCTTGCATTTCTTTTTTGCTTGACCTTGATTCGAACCTTGACTCTTTTACCACTTCAGACAGCGATCTCTCTGCAAGCTTTAATGCCCTGTTTGTCGATTTCCAGTACTTTATACTAAGCTCTGTTTACAAATGATCCACTTACAGCAAATAGGATAGTCCGGTTAATGCGATACTCCGTATTACAATCGCATTTCTACCCATTACATGATAAATTCTCCTCGCGATATTTCATTTAATAAACACCCGAGTAGAAATTCTCCGAGTGCCTGAGGACTAGTCAGGCCGCGGTCGGGAAATCTTAAGGATTGCCTTTATGTGGAATGCCTTGCAGAGACCTGATTTGGTGCGGAGAGAGGTGCCTGATAATACCCAAGTGCCATCTGGTGTGTACGCTTTGTTCAAGAAGCCGTACGCGGCCCTGATTACATATACATTATCATGCCGTATTAATCACAGCGTCATCGCGCGGGCCAACTCTGGTCAGGAAGTCGTACGAGGCCCTGATTAGATACGTATTATCATTCCGTATTAGCCCCAGCGCCATCTTGTGCATCAATTTCGATCAGGAAACCGTACGTGGCCCTTGCTAGATGTGTGTTTCAATCCTTTATTATTCATTTTGCAAGTTTATGGTAATATTACAATCGAGAAGTCGGAGCAATTTTGGCACGCTTTAACTCAGCTTTCTGTGTTTCTCGCAAAATAATATGCAGTGAATATGGGTCCCGAAGTAAAGCGGCGACAATTAGGACGTATACGTGCACGCAGATGATGAACTGTGAATAAAGCTGTGGATACGAAAAATTCTAATTTGGATTTTGTAGCAGGTACGTGCGTTTACATACGTTTTGATTGTAAGATCAAAAGGAAATAGGATGTGTGAAATATTTTTATTTACAGAATCACCAACATCTACTAATTTGAATATATACAAGAAGAGAAAAAACCTGGTGGAGAGCAAAGGCAATGAAGCTGGCAGCGAACAGGACAGTGAAGGACATGAAAGGAGTGAGCGTAACAAGAAAAGTAAAAACAGGCGTGATGAGGACAGCGAAAGACATGAAGATCCTGATGGAGACAGTAGCAAAGGAGGTATGCAGAGTAACAACATGAAGAAAGACAGCTGTCGACAGGATAGCGAACATCAAAATGAGCACAGCGAAGAAAATGAAGACAGCTGTAGACAGGATAGCGAAAAACATGAAAATGAGCATAGTGAAGACCAGAGGTACAAAAAGAATATATATTTCTTTTTTTTTTTAATTTGCACTTCCGCCCGTCTGGAGGCATTACGCCTATTACAGGGTCGGCCCGGATCAGTAGCCAGTCCCCCTGAGGGTCTGGTCCGGATAAGTAACCAGGCCTCCATGCAGCCGCATCCGACTTCCCCCTCTATATCGCATTCGCCATAGCATTTTTGCCATGGGTATAGGGAAACTGCGGAAAACCTATGCCGATACAGCCGGTCTCGAGTTCGCCTCACGGCACCGAAGCTACGTCACGTTTCGTCGAGAACGTAAACACGGACTACAGCTATATACATGTGACCTCCACATGTAGAAATACCTGTGCGGGTCTCATGTATACATCTGGAGCTTCATCGCGCCCGTATTTATATTTTCAACGAAAATCGACGGAACCGAGAATTGAACCCGCGACCTACCGATGCTCTGGACAAGAGGCCAGTACGCTGACCACTAGACCACCGCACCGGTAAGAATATATATTTTTTTAACATTACCTATTTTATGAAAGTTTGTTTGAGTTGAAAAACTTAAAGTAATAAAGAAAACAAAAATATAACACGCGTTTTAATTCATTTATGAATTTCCTGCCTGGACAGTTCCAGGTCGGAGCCTCACTCGAGCCTGATCACGGCTCGAACAGGTATCCTGATTGCGGTCTGAGCAATTTTCCCGATTATGGCCTGAACAGTACCCCGATCATGGCCTTAACAGTCTCCCTGATCATGGCCTGAACACGACCGAGGTCACACGGCCGTATCAACCACAACGTTACGATTTGGCAGCGGGCCCGGTTTGGTTGCCTTGACACTGCCTGATAAGGAACTATGGCCTACGTGATAACGCCCTTGTTGCGCCAGTATCAGAATATCTACTCGGGCGGTTACAAACTTGTTGTCATACCCACGTTCGTAATTAGTGGTGTCTTATTCTTGTCTTGAAAGTTGTAATTTCTTGGAAATGTAATAGTATATTGCGGCCCGCGGGAGGGAAAACACATTTCTAGCGAGTGTGACTTTGCAGAACGAGCTGAGAAAATGTTTCCCTCCCGAATATTGCATACGATTTTACGTTACAAGGCGAGGCAAAAGAGATTTTCGTGCGCGAAGCGCACGAGAAACCTCACTTTCCGTGCCGCAGTGACGTAAATCAAGTTTTATACCGTTAAACACTTTGTAATAGGAATTACAAGTACTTCCAAATTTTTCACTTATTAATATTCAATGACGAACAATTGTTCGTCATTGGAACTTCGATGGCGTGAAAAACAGGTGAATAGGTGTGTCAACATCTGATCCCAAACTGTATTAACGAGAACAGTCAATATAGCTTATAAATTTAAGATAGTTTAGGAAAATTTAACAACAAGTAGGCGATATTTACAAATGTCAATGTACACACACTTGTATTTAAACTAAGTAAATATCTAATCGTCATTGAATTGGACAGGTTTGAGAATATAGAGCTAAACCTTATTGATTGGCAAAATATTTTCATACATTTATTCCAGTCATATACTAAGTTAAAATGGTTTACATTCTTCACAACGACACAGGATTATCGTTAGCCGATTTTTTTAAACTAATAACTCCACTGATCCAATCTACGTAGTCGTAAATGTTCACAAAAGTGGTTCGCATCTCAAGTTTGCAACTACGAGTTGAAACAATGCCGTAGATACAATCATCTCGTCACCCTGAAAAAAATAAAAAATAAAAACAGGTTTACATTTTCGCAATGAAGACTTGAATTTTTTGAATTTATCTATAGCCTTGTGGAGCTTTAATAAAAAACATAACGGTGATTAACACTTACGAGACAAGTTGCTCCGAGGTCAGAATATGCGCAGAATGTTTTTGGTACAAGCCCTGCACACATAATTGCGACACCCAATTGCAAAGAAAGTACTTTAAGATCATACTGGAGAGCTTTTGAGTTAATTGTATTATCGACCCATCCAACGACGAGGAATTCATGGTTATCAACAGGTTTTTGAGTTAGCAGCTTAAGTTTCTGAATGCGACCACCAATCAGCAAAGCTTCCTCCAGCTATAATTTATCATTTGCATCATTATACGGTAAATGTAAGTATAATCCGTTATGATTATCTAGTGGATACTCAAATGAAGGTCCAGTTTGAAAATTGAGCACTAATTACAGCTTACGCTGTAAGTTGTTTAACTTGAATAAGCTTCGCCGCTAGATGGCGAATAACCACGAATTTTCTCGTAAACGAAAAGATCTACAGCGGTGCATATAAAGAGCAGACTTTTCGCCCAAAAGTGTCTTTCGTGGTACAGTAGCCTCCCACTAAGTGCTCGCTCGCTAAGTGCTCGCCGAGGCGCCTTCCCCTTGATCGGGAGGCGTGAATGTTCCCCCACCAAGACTACGAGCCTGGCCGATCGCGGACGAAAGCGCCCGATCTCTGCCGATCTCGGCCGAATGCAGCCCGAGCTCGCAGAATCTCTACGGAGAGGTGGTAACTCGCTAACTGCTCGTTTTTACCCCTACAGCCCCGTAGGCGAGCACTTAGCGGGAGGCTACTGTATATCGAAGACATGGGAGTGATACTGTCCGATGTTTGTATTTTTGGTTGAGTTGTCATATGATAAGTTACAACTCTGACTTATCGACCTACTTTTGCTAGCGTGTTGCCGTTTCAACACAACAGTCAGAGAAACAAAATTAAATTACAAAATATGATGGCGTCTTTAAAAATGTTTACATTTTTTATACACTAACTTGCAAAGCATATTAAATACATTTCCGCTTCCTTCCCTTAAATACATTTAAGGGAATACATCGAAAATCCTTCTATAATTAATTCCAGTATCATATTGAAAATAGTACGAAAAATTTACTAATTGTTCCTATATAAAACGGGAATACTGTCATACTTATACGTATAAGTAAAATTTCGGTTGGAAACATTAATATAGGAACAATGAGTATGGTACTAAAGGAAAATGGGAAAGATTACAATACACATTGTGAAAGCTTCTACGTGTATAGGAACAACTTTGATAAAGCCCTTGTGTCACCGTGGTATGTAAGTTATAGTAATTAACAACAGAAACCCGCGTAGCTACACACAGACTTTTCTCTCCATGTAGTTGAGGTGTATAATGATTTCCGCAACTCCTTTTTTAATGGCATTGCTGTCATCTTTGATGTTATGAGTTCTGGCGCGAATTATTGTGTCACTATTTGTCGTGTTGCCAATACAATGGGCAGCCGTAAGAACATGTTTGGGTCCAACTATAGCACCGCCACATAATTTCCCTCTCATGTTCACAATAACGGCAGCTCCGAATTCATTGTCATCAGTAGGACGTCCCCCGTTTATCCGACTGGGCGGTTTTGCAATGACTTCTAAAAAATGTGAAATTAGAGATTTTTAATTGATAAACGAAATGGCCAAAATTAGGACCGGGTTAAATCTACACCGAACAACTTGACACACTAGAAACTCTACACCGAAAACTGTACACGGATCAATTTGACACAATAAAATTTCTACACGAAATCAACTGTACACCGAAGAGACTTGGCACAATAAAATCTCTACACCGGTTCAGCTTTGCACTGAAAAAACTGGACAGAATAAAATCTTGACACCGGATCAGCGTTGCACTGAAAAAACTGGACACAATAAAATCTTGACACCGGATCATCTCTAGACCGAATCAACTTGACACAATAAAATCTCAACACCGGATCATCTCTACACCGAGAATTAACTTAACAATAATAACACTAATAACAAACGGGACACAATAAAATCTCTACATCAGCGGTTATCGGTAAGATCCACTGGTGTACAGATTTTATTGTGTCCAGTTTTTTTTAGTGCAGAGCTGATCTTGTGTAGAGATTTTATTGTGTCAAGTTGATCTGTGTACAGTTTTCGGTGTAGAGATTCTATTGTGTCAAGTTGTTCGGTGTAGACTGGATCCGATCCCGTAAAATTGCACGAATTGGTTTTCTGACTTGCCAGCAATGACAGCTCCAACCGCCATCAATGTTATCAGATGCTTGACAATATTTCCAAAATGCGACATTGTGACTACTGCTTGAAATTTTGAGAATTTCTCTTTCTTCATATAATGTCGCTGATTTTAGGACAATACGTTAACTTCAATTCCCGAACATCTGTCGATGATTACATTGGATTTTACTAACATAAAATGGGGAATATTGACTTTGAAGTTTTTATTGAATAACGCTTATCAAAGATAATAAAAATTGTGGATATACTGTTCCGCACAGAAGTATAATGTGAAAGGTCGCACGTGTGGAAATTCGAAATTACCGCCATAGATATTCGAAGTTTCCATTAATTAGAAATACCATTCTGTACCCTCAATGACAAATTTAGTATCAAATGACAGGAGTGTAGATTTCGACGCAATTATTACAATGTCAAGTCTTGGTGGTGGTTTTTGGGCAGAATACTCAAAAACATTTATTCAAATCATACAATAATTGCATGTGCATATTTCATGAAGAATACACAAGATTATCACTAGGGATTTTGACTGATTATCCCATTGATCCAATCCACGTATTCGTAAACATTAGCAAAATAGATCTGCGATCCTAAAACGCAGCCAGCCATTGACGCAATACCGTAAAGATAATTGTCTTTATGAAGTGGACTGCCACTGTCACCCTGCAAGTAGTATATATAATTTGATTAATATATTTCCGGAATAATATTTCCAAGCGTATGCAACAATAACAAGTATTTTTATAGAAATATAAATGATAATTAATACTTACGGAACAAGCACCTCCATAGGCAGAATAAGCGCAGAACGTTTTCGGTATCTGTGCTGAACACTTAACTGCATCTCCCAGCTGCACAGAAAGTACTTTAAGATCAGTCTGCGGTCCAGTTACGCCAGGGTAGGTATCACCCCATCCAGCAAGATAATATTCATAATTCATTTTTGGTTTCTCAGTTGGCAGCATAAATTGTTGTACGTTATCACCAATCGGTAAAGGTTTTTCCAGCTGAAATATAATAATTGTCGAATTAAATATCTTATGTATTGTACTTTTGTTTTGATTCACAAGTTCTATGATTGTAACACCGTTCATTCTTTGGTAGCGAAGAAATTTCAGATTCTTCAAATTAACTCCTCACAGTTTTTGTAAAAAGCCTCAAGTCAAATTAAGTCAAATGTGGAACCTCATTTATGACGAACGACGTTTTAAAATAGTACTGAAAAGATCCACGTCTAAATCGTAATAGGGAACTTAAGGGGTTAGGCCACTCTAGAATTTTCGAAAAATCGATTTTTTTTCTCCTTGGAAATGACTCATTAGGGTTTCTAGAATGCTGTTCCAAAAGATTATTGCCGGCAAAAATTTGTAAATGCCCCATTTTCAATTTTTAATGGGAGGCCGCCCGGTTAGCAGCCCCAGTGGGGTTAAGTCCGGCTGGTGGTTACATCCCAGCACTGGCCCAAGGCTGGCCGAGCCTCGCGTACTGGCACAGTCTCGGGCCAGTACTGGGATGTAACCTCGAGCCAGGCCTCACCTACCTGGGTGGGAACCTCTTTTGTGTGCGCTTCGGTAAAGGTACTGAGAAGGGTCAAAGCAGGTATACGGTAGATAAACGCGTTTATCTCAAAACTGCTCTTTTCAAGTTGGCCGGAAACATGACTCAAAAAGTTTACCACCGATTTATTTGAAATTTTGGATATATCTTAAAAAATACATTATCTACAGAAGTACGTAGGATTTTTTTTTTCAGTTGCATAGTTTTTTTGTTATTGACAATTTTCGAACGATTTTTAAGCCAAATTTTTTAACTTTCACTTTAGATGCTCGCCATTTTGTCAAAAATGCCTGTATCGAAAAAATCCTACGTACTTCTCTAGCTACTGTTATGTATAAGTGAAAACCATTAAAAAACTCATCATAATTCAAAAATTACTGAAGCTGTGTATCCGGCCGTGGATTCCAAAAAAAAAGAGATGTCATCGCAACAACGCTGTCCAGCCGCCATTTTTTAATTAATGACTATGAAAAAATTACTATATATAGTTAATGATATGTACAATAAATACCCTTTCTCAAAAAATCGATGTCTAATAGATTTTCTGAAAAAAATGCCCAAAAAAAGCCTTTTTTGTGGCCCTCTAGAGTGGCCTAACCCCTTAAACCCGTTTCAAATCGGAGCGAAGACTTTAAAAAAATTTATCCCGTTGTTTGTTATGGGAAAAAAATTACAAATGTACCGAGCAACTTACCACCAAAATTGCAAGATCATTCTGAGCGCCCCGTTTTCTCGGGATGATCGAAATGTAGTCGGGGTGTATAATGATTTCTGCAATCGATCTTTGGACAGCAATGCTGCTGTCTTTCATTCTGTGAATCCCGGCACGAATGTTTATGTCATTGATGGTATTATTTTCAACACAATGGGCAGCCGTAAGAATATGTCTAGGTCCGATGATAGCGCCGCCACAGAAGGGTATGTAATCCCAAATTGGTGCCAGCATAACAGCACCTCGAAATTCATCGTCATCAGCAAAACGTCCCTCATTAATACGACTTGGTGGTTTTGCAATGGTTCCTGAAATATGGAAAATTAATAATTGAAACGATTGTAGAATACAGTGAATCGTTTTTCTGACTTACCACCTATGACAGCACCAATGACCATCAATATGACCATATGGTCGAAAGCGTTTCTCGTACTCGACATTATGACTACTGCTTCGACGTCTTTTGGAAACCGGCATCCAATTTCTTGCTTTATATACCATGGTCAATTTTCCAGCAATACCTTATCTCCAATGTACGAACATATGTCAGTGATTACTTTGGGTCTTATGTAAAATAGGAAATATGAGAATCAGACAAAGATCAATGATTAGAAATATTAGTTGTGTACTCCTAATGTAGAAAATTACACGTGCTGAAATGTATTATTACTGATATCACTATTCGACATTCCTATTGATAAGAAACTCCACTCAAATCAATCCAATCCAATCAAATAATAACGTTGAATGTGCCCAAACTCCTATTTCTAGATATGACACGTTCGACGAATATCGAATAAGGTTTGTGGTGTGCAATCAACATATAGCCTCAATTTAGCATAAAACTTATGATAATATAGAATCGAGTATAGTATCAAGTTTTGGTAGACGTTAATTTAATCATTGGTATCCACTTATCGAATTTTCGATCATCGTAATAACCTTGAAATAACCTTGAAGGGACGTCGAAAGGGCCTTGAAATGATTCTGAAGTGAAATGACCCTGACGTGACCTTGGAGTGACCTTGAGGTGACCTTGAAATAACCTTGAGTGACCTTGAGGTGACCTTGAAATAACCTTGAAGTGACCTTGGAGTGATCTTGAAGTGACTTATGACAGTAAAAAATCTGACTAGCAATTCATCAAAGATGGCCTAGAGAAATGAATGGGTGCTTACCAGAGATTATTTTTATTTTACAGCTTATATTTTTCTCCGAAAAAGTCGACATATATAATAACGATCGAAGTTTGCATTATTGACATTTTCATGATTGCAAGACTCAAGATCGAGTACCAAAGTTTCTACTTTCCAGAAAAGGTGTTTTTCTTTTTTTAGTCTTGATGTTTGTTACCTATGTACAAACTGTGGCTGCTTGTGAGAGTAAAATATGGACCGTTTGTGAAGTGTAGAGCACGAAGACCCGGGAGGGCGAAAGTATCCCTGTCAGACTTCTTGAGTGATATACAACATTGAGGTGGGATCCCCGAGAAATGTACAACTTTTATGGATCGTCGGACTCCGCTACATGTATACTTGCTATACAAGCCCCGGGGGCTTCCAGTAAAGGCTTACATTTATCGGTGCGGTTGGGTGACTCTGTCTTTCTCGAAATGGGGGTGAAAAGAGGATGCGAGTTGGAGCGTGAAGCGAGAAAACGTCTAGCAGCGCCAAGTAACTACCCTACAAACATTGACTAGTCGATCAACCGGCCACGCATTCGAATAATTGATGCAAATAAAAAAAGGTCTCCAACCTTGCCAAGCCGATTATACTGGACGTTGTAATGTCGGATACATTACAAAACCTCTATACCCATCTCATTGGCTAGGTATATTAAGATGGACAGGTTGATGATGACCTGAAGTGTCTCGTGTATTTTAAATCGTGAATTTAAAAACCGGTCCACTCAGATAGGGCAGCAAATGTCAGGTTTGTATGATTTCTTTTAGATTAATCCTTATAACTCGAGAACGGATTGAAGTATCAGGCAGAAACTTAGCATGGGAGTGGAGGAGATATTATTCGACCATTGTGGTCAATTCAATTCCAATCGACAGAGTGGAACACCTACATCCTGTCATTACAAGTTTTTGAAGTATAAACTTATGCATAAATGAAGTTATAAATAAGGGTGATTACGGTGTACGAAGAAACTAAGCTAATCAAGATAGTTCCGCGTCCAGGTAGTCTGCATCGGCCTTTATAGTATTATTTGAATAACGGAGATTTTTTACATTGCACCTATCTACATCAAAAAACATGATTTCCATACCTTTTCTACAGTAACGCACGTACAGAACGTCGTTGTGCGTGGCACGATGACGAACGTAGCAATTACTGATCGTAAGGACGATACCAGTCGTTAATCATGTCATGATATATACTATTTGAAGCCTCATTTATTTTATCTCAAGCAAAATCAGTGTTATATATTGTTGTGCGTGTGGATATCGATTTGGCATAACAAGCAATTCCCCATTGTTGTTGATAACAAAATTGGCCCCAATAGTTTTCATGTCTAAAATATTGACGAGGGTTCATTGAGAGCTCGGTCGGTTTTCTCGCATTTTTTTTCAGTCTTTAGTCTGAGCTATAAGGAATAACTGCTTTCTAATACACAAAAGAAAGCTATGAGGCTGTCCAATTTTTTTATTGTGCTTGTGGTATTAATTTTAAGAACATGTTTGGCCGGAAATCTGCTTAAGACAATCCAACCGGATATTTCTGTAAATCTTGTAAAAGCAACGGTAAGTAAACTTTCACTTATGGTATCAATATCTAAGAAGAATGGAAACTGTGAAGTGCGTTCAATGGATTTTAGATAAAAATCTTGACATCTTGCTATGGAAATCGCGGAAACGCGGTCGGTCTGGCTGGAAGTCTGCCTGGAGTTCTACCAAGAGAATTGTGGGCTCAGCAATCGTTTCCCGCAATCTTGATTGATGATACTCCGATCACTGATGGTCTAGTGCCTCGCAAATTACGACGCAAACTTGAGTCCTTTGTCGTGATAGCCTCTTCGTCATCGGATCTGAAGAAAATCTTCAGCAAGATCAAAGTTTCTGCATGGTGGAATCACTTGGCATCCTTTATCATACTGGACTGGAAGTCCTTGTCCATGAACCGCGGATGTTCCAGCGCTTTACAACTCTTATGGACAGCTTGGGAAATGGATGTACTCAATGCGAAGGTCGTGTGTCTTCATCCCGGTCAGAAACCATCGATTTACACTTTCAATCCTTACACGAACCAAGCCCCACATTTTTGGCAAACACTGAGAACTTACAGAGGCAAAAATAATCATCCCTGGACTTTGTTCCATCGAAAATATGACAGTGGTTGGATAAACTGCGTTGGATTGGACTTTGACAAGACAAGGGATTTGGGTGGCCATGATATTAGAACATCTGTCACTGAAGTGCCTTATTGCGAGAATGCCAAACATTGTTTGACTGCATTTGAGGCTGTAATGGTTCAGCTTCTTTATCCAGCTCTGAACGCAACGTACAGAGCATTGATTCGCAATTCATTTGAAGCAGGTGGACATGTTGACGAGAATGGTGTTCCTAGTGGCATGATGGCTGATGTAGCCAATGGAATCACCGACATTTCATTACTTTCTCGATATCCAATGACGATGATCAACTTGACGACTGCTTATCCGCACTGGGAATCTGGACTTCATGCTATTACCCGATACAATGGTCACATGTCTCAATTGGACAAGTTTATTTCCTTAATGGATGTGAACATGAGACTTGGGATGTACGCTGTTGGTCTCAGTGCCATTATTTTTTTCAAATATTTCCAGCGACAGGATTTGGTAACGGCAATTCTAAATTTACTCCGGGTGACTAAGAACGAGGCTCTTCGTAAGTTGCCGAAGAAAATGGCACCGAGAATTTATCTTGCCAGTTTGTTTCTATTTGCGATCGTCATGACTGGACTTTATCAAGGAAAAATGGCGACTTTTTTGACAAAATCAATGTATCACCCAAACGTCAATACGATTGATGATCTTATGAATCCGGAATACACAATTTATGGTAATTTCGAATACGCACCTTTCTTCAATGATCCAGAGTTTGATGGACGCTTTTTTGGAAGCACTGAACAAGTTTGCACGCACCGCGTATTAGAGAACAAAATGGCGGCTTGTGTTCACGAGAAGTTTCTTCTCATCAATGAAGCGGTGGCTTACACATTGCATCTCTCCCGAGCTCCGATTGTGAAGCTGTATTGGGTTTTTCAGATTCGCAAAAATTGGCCTCTTGAACAAAGAGTCAATATCATTATTCAGAGATTTGTTGAAGCTGATCTCATTCGGCCTCTGCACGCAAGAAGAGTTAAAAGAACATTACGATTGTTGGAGATCAACGAAAAAAGGGAGGAAGATAATCATTTTGCACGTTTAACTTTGAACAACTTAAAGTTTTCTTTCATATTTCTTCTGATTGGTCAGATTTGTGCTGCTGCTTCTTTTGTTGTGGAACTGGGAATCGGACGATTTGGGTTAAGGAAACTCAATCGTCGAAAACTCATGAAAAATCAATTTAAATTGTTATTACGGGACAATATGTGGAAAAAATAAATAAAGAAAAGAATAAAAAAATATTTCGCGCCTAAAATCGATCAACAGCTTAAGTATCGTCGTGAACTTGAGTTTTAGATACATTATTGATTTTTTTATATGTTACAAATAATGCATAAATGAACCTGTGTGTAAAAATTCAAGCAAGATTACTGACTATTAAGGGTAAATAAATTAAGTTAAAGTTGAAATATTTAGCATTGGTTCTTATGGAAAAGGTGTCACGGTCTCTCTTTTATTCAGTTTTATTTGCATATTGCGATTAGATGCATATAAGAAAAAAGTGTATAATGTTCCGGAAATATCAAAGATTAAAGTGATATGAAAAAAAGTCGGGTTACCGGATGTTTTATTTAAAGTATTGTAGTTAATGTCAGCGATTAGTTCGCGAGCATAAGACTCACTGAAAACCAATATAACATCACCATGAATTCGGAGTCACTGATTTATTAGCTGTGCTAACTAATTATTTCCCACAACTCTGTAAAAATAGGTGAAATTTGTGAAAGAATTAATGGTTTGCAAATTTATTATCGAACGTGAAATTATGGCAATAAACTTGCTGTCTTTACAATATCTTTATGGGAGTCAAAGTTAGGCCTGTCTTAATAATTTACACATTATAAATAATAGATTCAAGTAATCTTATGTACATGTAAAATCATACATATTTCATAATGCAAATCTCATGTATTAAAAGAAAAATAATTTCAAAAATTAAAAAATTTGTTGACTTAATTCAAGGAAGAAAAAAGTAAAAAATGAAATCCTGTGATAAAATAATTGCAATCAACGTCGAAAAATCGTCGGAAATACTTTCGAATCTTTTGTAAATGTTTCATATTAAAAATATCCCGATTTTTTTAGCTGACCTGAAAAATTTGATCCTAATTTTGCAGTTACTGGGTCATCGAGCTCTTATTACTTGCCTCGACGTTTTAATTCAGGACAACCGTCGTTCAAGTAGTTCCGAGGTGCACAGTCTGCAGTAGCAATTAGTGAACTGGCAGAAACGATTACGTAAAATTGAGTAGTGTGGCTCACCACGAGTGCATGTAAAACAGGCAAAAATACATGTATTTCTTTCTGTGTGAATGTACCTATGTGAAAATGTAACTATGTAATAACGAACCTTTGAAGTCAGGTGCAGCCATTCGGTGCTAAGGCCGCTCGACACAACATCGAACCAATTAGTCGGTAATTATAAATCGCTATATTGGTATTAAATAAATATGTAAAATAATAATAAAAAAACCAAAAAGTGGTTTTTTTACCGAGGAGGTACATGTGCAGGACGTTCCAAAAAAATATATTTTTGTCAATATTCTTAAAGTCTGTATTTTGAAAAATATTATGTGCTAATTTTTATATTGAAATTAGTGTAATAATCAAATTTGTGGGTGGATGAATTTTTTCCTTTTCGTAAAGAAAGTTTAAAAATTAGGTACGGGTAATTTTTTTTTTAAATTGTAATAACGAATATTATTTTACTCATTGTTAAATTGTGGTTAAAATGGTAAGTGATTTTCCACTCGGCATTTATTTTGTGTTCAAAACATTATTTTTTCTCCCACTAATCCCATAATGAGTGGAAAATTACTCATTATTCAAATTCGAAAAAATAATGAATGGGAAACCACTAATTATTAAAATTGGAAAAGATAATGAGTTTCAAACGACTTATTATTTCAAGGAAAAGAATAATAACCAATGGAAAGTCATTGAGTATTTTAATGGTGTATTCAAATACTCTTTCCTTCGAATGTAGCCAACCCTTTTCGAATTGGATTTCGAAATTACAACCATAAAATACCACTTTATGGTTGACTTTATGGCGGACTTTAACCCTCCGCGATAGCGGCGCTTCCGGTTTAGTAATGATTAGTTTTTTAAATCCTAAAAATTTGGGAATGTATATATATCGGAAAAAAAATATGCAGATGTGATTAAACGACTTTTTTTCACAATAAAAATTTCCCAACACACAATAAAAAAAATTTTCTCCAAAAACACCTCCTGTTGATGTTTACATTACAAAATACAATACAATTCTGTCAGCGATTGGTATTCCATTATTATCATTATTATTTTCACTGAAAATTCTTCAAATGTGAGGCGCGTACATTTAATTCGAGAAAATATCGAAAATCTCCGTATACACCGATAGGTAATATTTGTTTAATACCCTGTGACCCCGGGCTGAGCTGTTCTGTGATTAAATCCGGATTATATGTAGGATTGAGTGAAGGTGAAATACATGGAAATCGTGGTGCGGTGAATAGATTTGATAATTCAATTTGTTTTGTTTTATGTAACCAGGTGAGCGAGGCTGCGATTCCACGACGTGGAAAATTGGAAATAATTCTCTTCGCTGCGGACTTTAATTCGTGTTGGTCGTTGTCTGCGCTTTTATCATGAACCCTATACTGCTAATATATATGGGACAATCCATGCCGTTTCGACATAGATCTGAACCTTGAACCATCGGATTGGGCCAGCAATTTTTCATATGGTAGACATGAATCTATTTTTTTTTCCGAAAATTTTGAATTATTCACGATTGTTTTTTGAATCTATATAGATGCATATATTTATATATTTTGGGTGCATATTTTATATATTTTTTAAATTCTCAAAAATCATGTATTGTATATAAAAAGTTTCTAGCTGCCGTTCATTATAAGCTGACTATTTTTGCTTCCTCATTGAGGAAACTTCGTTTTCATGAAATTTTTGTTTTTTCGAGATTTTATCAAAACATTTAGATTGGTCTGAAACGTCGTCAAAAGTGGTTTAGAAAAATTGTCCGAATGTATGTATGTGTGTGTGTGTGTGATGAAAGGCCAAAAATTTATATAACTGTAAGTTGTAAACTATTCGACCGAATCAGCTCAACTTTAAACAACATATACAGCACTGGCTAATCTTCAATTGGTATAAATTTTATAAAAATCGCTTAACGCATTTTATTTTTATAAGAATTTAGAAGTTTTGAAAAAAGTACGTAAACGTTGTAGCTCGAACGAATTTTTAGCTATCGGGCTGAAACTTCGTATTAAAATTGAACAAAGTGATGCGGCCTTTGGTATTGAATTTGGGCCAAATCGGCAAAGCGGTTCGGTTTTTATGGGATTTTGACTTTTTCAAAATATTTTCGTTTTGCTCTAATTCAAGTAAAATTTTGATAAATTGACTAAAATTTTTTACACAGGAAAAATAACATTCAGCCCTACTAGGTACCAAATTTGGTGATGATCGGTAAAACGGTTCAGATTTTACGTCATTTTGAATTTTTTCTTATTCAAGGTGATGTATTTTTTCAATTTTATAACTATAATTTATTTTTGGCATCATACATGGTTACAACTATGTATTGACTTTTCATTTTTCTTTCTCTTTTTGACAATTTGTTACCAAATTTTATTTCGTCATGACTCAAATTTCTATAAAATTGAGATTTTTAAATTTGTAATTAAAATAAGGATGCAAAGTAGAACTTTGCACATTGCTTCATCAATAATTTTCATCTTTCACATAGCTTCGTCTGTAAGGAAGCCAGAAATAAAAAAAGAAACTTCCTCATAGGAAGCAATGTGCAAAGTTCTACTTTGCATCCCTATTTTATTTCGACTTTTCTTTTTAAAACGACGTCGAAAAAAAATGGAAATACACATGGGCTCGGGTCTGAAAAATCTTTATTTCTGACAAAAGATTTTCTATAATTTTTCCCGATTTTATAAGTTTGCCGATCGATATTTTTGTTTTCAAAAATCTTAGAAAATGGACTAAGAGTTTCCTCAATTGTATATTACAAATTTCGGATCTTATCCTAGGGGTTCACCGAGAGAAAAGATTTCATTGACGCCAAAGAAATGGTTGGATTGATTTTTTTTGCATTGATTTCAACGAAATATTTCTTTGATTTCAATGAAATAGTGCATTTGAATTTCAAAGAGAACATTTCATTGCCTGTAAATAAAGATTTACTTAGTGAGTATATAATAAAGAAACAGTTTCATTGTTTTAAAGAGACGTTTTCATTGGTTCAAAGAAACGTTTTCTTTGATCTGTCTCTCGCACCTAACCTCACTTTTTTGTTTTCCGGTTCTCCCGACCGAACGGCTTCGAGTTTCGAGGAGCCAGAAGCTTAGCCAATTTCTGCCGTACTTTCCTACATACTCACAAAACTTGAGCTTTATCTGCCGCGTAGTTCAGGAAAAAATAGGTTTCTAAATTTTGAGATGGTAAGAAGAAGGTTTCACTGAATCAGAGACGATATCTTTGAAATCAATGAAAAAGGTTCATTGATTTAAAGAAATGTTTCTTCTAATCAATGTCACTACTTTTCATTGAGTTTAAGATCATTCAAAGAAAAGATAGTATTGAATTTCAAGTATTTCATTTCATTGGCAAAGATTTCCGTGAATCAATGAAAATTTTTCTCTTGGTGTAAGGTGAAAGGTCCAACACAAGTCGAAATGACGTGGATTGCCCTATATGTATACTGCGTATTATATATTTAATATATATGTAATACTATTCGTAGTATATGTAGACCGGAGGAGTGGAATGTGAATTGCTTAATTACCAAATTCAGAATGCACAAGCCGAACCACTTTGTTCACTTGAGCTTCCGGCTGTGCAATGAGAGGAAGAGGAGAACGCTGCACGAGCTTCAACTCTCGTCCCTCTCTGTACATACTACACTTTCCGAAGGCGAGGACTTGCTTGCAAATAATTTCAACCAAGGTAGCTGGACAAATAATGATAATGAACAGTGTATACAGTATGTACACATACACTGCACGCTATAATACAGAACGCACAATTACCTCAGCAGATAATACAATAATCCACGATTTATAGTCAAGCATGTCCGCGTTATATTGGCAAACATAAATAATGGATATGGGACGTTTCGTACGATACCACCCATGTCCATAATATCAATTTTTTAAAATCAGTTTGGTATTTAAATAATTAATATTAATCGTTGGGTAAAACGTAATTTAAAAGCCAAAGTCAGCATTTTTTAAATAAATTTTTAACGCGTTTTATGTTACTAATAAATACTTTATTTTTTTAAATTCAGAACATTTGATAAATAACTGATATAAATCGCTACGCTAAATGTTCATAAAAGGCATCATTGATATAATTTTGTAAATTATTATTCGATAATCGAATAAAATGTATCAAAGAAAATATTACGTGGATCATTATGAAAAATTCAGGATAATTTACTAGAAATTTCAATAATAGAAATTACTAAACGTAAAAACAGTCGTTTTTTTTCTGAAACTAAAAGAACCAAGGATTTTTTTAATTGTTAACGTTATCATAATGTCGATGAACTCAAAAAACAAAACAAAAAGTATAAAAATTATATAGATTCTAAAAAAAGTTGAGATTTCGACGGAGTAATTATTAATGCATCAAAATGGTTCAATTAAATTTATTTACTAAACTTTTAGTCTCATAATCTTACTTTTTCCCTTGAAAATGTATCTCTTTTATTAATTGATTAGGTAGTTAATTGTTTGGCCGAAATGCACTGTTAAATAAATTTCAACATTTCAATATTCAAGCACAGTCTAAAATTAAGATCCTTTTTTCTATTTGCTTATAAAACATGATTTTGTAAATATTTTTGGTATCGAATTACATACATTTTTTAGCGCTTTCATATTTTTTTATTCAATGTAATTCAATGCCAATAAACATACCAGATTTTGTTACAATTATTTGTTAGGATACCAAACACTACAATAATTGAATAATGAAGAACCAAAAAGATTGTGAGGGACGAGGTTGATGTTTTTGACATGCAAGGCACTGTACACGGTATATGCAATAATATCAGGTGATATGCTATGATTAGGATATTGGTGTACCCATAGATATGTGCTGGTGCACCCCGTAATGTAATAAATATTCATGAGGTGCTGCGTTTTCGGTGGTCGTAATTAAATTTCGAACGATATCAATTCGTGACCTCACATGCACGAATTACTCGTTTCACAATGCATTATTCTGTACGACACAGTGCCGTACCAAGAGATTTTAAATCCACGAATTTTCATGATCATTCAAATTAATGGATCTGCAGTCGGTCGTGTAATTAAATGTCGAAGATAAAATTGTAATAGCAATATTCCTGTTGTGGAATAAGGTCATTATAGTAGCGATATTATTGCACAGATGGACGATATTTGATTTTTGTTATGAAAAGATATATTAACAATAAATTAAAATTAAAATCATATAGAGGTAAATGTGACGCATTTATTGGAGAATTAACGTAGGATTATTATCGTTGTTATAATCATTATGAAGTTTTTAATAACAACTACTAATAAAATTTGTTGCCAATAATTTTTTTTTGTTGTTCGAAAAGCATCAAGTATATGTTGCGATTAAAAATTAAATTCGTCTCATTCTCTGAACTTTATCTTTATTTCGGAATTATTAAAAAATTTGAACGTTTTTTTATAAATGATGAAGCGAAACAATTATTATTATGTCGATTATATGATAAATGTTTATGACATCGAATTATGGAGGTTTGTAACTCTGATCGTGACCGAAAATGGAACTTTCGCTGACCTCAATTGATGGGGTTACTAGCGTCTCTCACTTTCGAACCGATCGGCAAATCCGATAAGCTCAAACTTTTTCACTCAGTCATTGACTTACAGCGTAAAGCAACGTTCCACAAACCTTTGCATTCTTATCGCACTTATTATCATTTATTTTCCTCTCCTGACACTCATTTACCCACCGCAGCACACGTTTCAATCGCTAATTATACTCTCGATGATTAACGATTTCTCGGCTCTCCCCATAAAAATGAAATTTATGGATAAAAAATGTCGCAGAGAACGTTTTTTGATGGCTTGAAAAATACGTTTTTTATTTTTTCAAAGATTGATGCTTATAGAGGAGCTCAATTAAATACAGACATTTAAGAGCGTGATGTCCAAATAAGAGTTGTATTATAAAATAGTTGAAATATCGCTATTTTGATACCGGGAAAATTATAATAAGATGGAGTTATAAATTTGTCTGCGATCGCTGTAAAAGAATTTTTTTGACGACTTGCAAAATATGTTGAATTAAGTGAATTATATTAAAAGACTAATACATCAGTGGCTTTCAATTCATAGCGTTGTCATATTAGTTTGCGCAAAGCTTATCTTATGCACGGAGAGAAATGGATCCGCGAATATAGCTGCCACTCGCAGAAAATATTGTACGGCGGTGACACATGGGTTCTATTGTAAAAGCTACAGAATCTCCCAAATTTGCTTGTTTACAACAATGACTTATTCCTTAACAGTATAGTTATCCGTTGTATCGGTATCTTTTTGAAAGCTGAAAACATTGGAGTAATCTTCATTTATATGGGACTTATTACCGTCGATTAGTATTAATTTCCTATTCCGCTTTGGGATTATCAACATGTAGGGATTTGTTAGATTCGCAAATAAGAACATGGTTAATGATGACGTCACGAATTTATCATCCACTACATATGTTAAATTTTCCTAACAGCATACGTTTGTTGTTTGATGTTTTTTTAAAGTCTTTCTTTTCTTCGAACGACCCGAACAGAGCGACAAAAAATCGATATATTGCCCTGCGGTATAATGCCACAGAACGAATCGGCATGAAACCTCCCCGCTTATATGCACCTCCATAGTCACTTCCATTTACGGGAATCGGTACACGAATTCGCCATCTAGCGACACCACAAATAAGTAGAACTGTGAATCTAGAGTGTATAAGAAATGTTGTAATTACTATATACCATAAGAAACATTGACTTGTCATATTTATATAGTAAACAAACCCAGAGAACATTTAGTGAGTTTTCAGCCGCTAGATGGCGAATAACCACAATTTTTCTCGTAAACAAAAGTTCTACGGCGGTGCATATAAAGAGCAGTCTTTTCGCCCAAAAGTGTCTTTCGTGGGACATCGAAGACATGGCAGTGAAACTGCCCAATATTTGTATTTTTGGTCGAGTTGTCATATGATAAGTTACAACCCTGACTTATCGACCTACTTTGGCTAGCGTGTTGCAGTTTCAACACAACAGTCAGAGAAACAAAATTGAATTACAAAATATGATGACGTTTTTAAAAATGTTGATATTTTTTATACACTAACTTGCAAAGCATATTAAATACATTTCCCCTTCCGTAAATGTATTTAAGGGGAGGCATAGAAAATCCTTCCATAATTAATTTCTGTATCACATTGAAAATATTACGAAAAATTTACTAACTGTTCCTAGATAAAAAGGAAATACTGTCATACGTATACGTATAAGTAAAATTTCGGTTGGAAACATTAATATAGGAATAATTAGCATGGTACTAAAACAAAATCGGAAAAATTACAATACACATTGTGAAAGTTTCTAAGTGTATAGGAACAACTTTGATAAAGCCCTTGTGTCACCGCGGTACGCAAGTTATAGTAATTAACAACAGAAACCCGCGTAGCTACACACAGATTTCTCTCCGTGTGCTCGCGAATTAATCGCTGACATTAACTGCGAAATTTTCATTAAACCATCCGGTAACCCGACTTGTTTTCATTATCACTTTGACCGTTGAAATCCCCGGAACATATTAAACACTTTTTAAAATAAAAATCTAATCGCAAATTGCTGATAAAATCGAAAAAAGGGACATCGTGACGTCTTTTCCATAAGAGCCCGTGTTAAATCTTTTGACTTTGGATTTATTTATTTACCGTAAATAGTCGGTAATCTTGCGTGGATTTTTTCGCACGAGTTTATCTATGCATTATTTGTAACATATAAAAAAATCAGTAATGTATCTAATAATAAAGTTCATGATCATACTACCCTAAGACAAGGTTAATTTCGACTATCAGTCTTTTTTTGTGAAAAACGTCACAAGCGAATAGAGAATCCGTTACAAATCGAAATAAACATTACATCCTTTTTTTAACTACGTGTTTATTCTCTTCAATTGTTACAATATTTTTGACGTCACTGATTTTAAATGTACCCAGATCGGTAAACGTGCTTTTTTTTGGGCATGCTGGCACCGTGCCGCCACCGTGCCGTTATGTACGACCGAATATGATGGCACCGTGACGGCATGCCGTACGTTCAAAAATTTTCGATATGGCACAGCATGACTGCTCGGTGACGGCATGGTGATGGCTTGGCGTGCCATATCGAAAAATTTTGAACGTACGGCGTGACTGCACGGTGACGGCATGGTGATGGCATGGCGTGCCATATCGAAAAATTTTGAGCGCAAGGCGTGACTGCACGGTGATGGCATGGTGAAGGCATGACGTGCCGTTTTAGTTTTATTAATTCTTTGAGATCCGAAATTCCGAGTTGAGGAAAAAAGATAGACTGTCATCGTCTGTTTTCATCAAAGGAATACAAAAATTAATACCAAGGAGCATCGCCGTCAGATGATAGCTCTCTCAAGTGCAGTCGGATTCTAAAAATCTTCGCAGTTTTCTAAACACTTTGGCTGCAAATCGCTTGCGAGAAACATCGTAGCCATTTGCCATCTAGCGGCATTATGCCAAACGCTGATGCGCCATCACTTGTATCGTGCATCGGTGTCTATCTGCACCGAGCGAAAAATATAGTACTCACTCCCAGATTCGTATAGTAATCGGGATTCAAAGTGGAAAAATGGCATTTTTTTCCAGACACATACAAAGATTTACTAGGCGTCGCCCGCTGTACTATTTACGCTGCTGTACAACGCTATACAACGCATTTCATACTTCTCTATATTTTGCCCCCACAAATGTTCGAAATAATCTTCATACGCATACAGGTTAAAGTAATTCACGTTACGAAAAATAACGCAAAATTTATTGACCGCCTGCAAAATGTCTGTAGTTTAGTACGACATGAGATTTACGAAAGTTATATAGCTTCCGTGTAGCGTCGATCGTTCAACGTTTGCCGTCATAACCTCAAAATAGCCCGAAAATGCCCAGACGTTTCGCGAACGTCCCTCCGCGTGCATCGCGTTTCTATTCACGGTATAAGTAAACATTTCCAAACTCCCAAGATTGATCCCATTTACTATGTTGTCTGGGTTTTTTTTACCAAACTATTTTAGATGTCGTAACTATATTTTTCTCTCTGTGTGGGTAGGTAAATTCCTTAAAATAAATGTTACCTAATTATCTTGCTGCAATTGTCAAATCATGACAGAATCCACCGCAGGTCTCATCTGGATCGATCCTATTGGCCTAATCTCATCAGTAGCCTTAATAGAGTTGTCGGGCATGCTCAGTAACTACACAAGGGTGAGTTAAGCACGAGAAGCAACAGGGGAAGGGGTGCATGACCCCGAAAGTTTTCCACTCAATCACCCGAGCTCTGCTTGAAAACTCCCTCGTCAAAAGTATCTTTTACATTGAATAATTGATTAGGCGTACTATTATCGACATGTGATATATATATATATATACTCTTATACCTAAACAAATACATATATATTTGGTCATGTATATCATGTAGCCGTGTCGTGCAAAGGGTTGAGTCACCGGATATATCGATCTTTCTCTCCCCCTAACTCCTCTAAAAAATTCGGCCTTCGGGGGTCTTGAGGGAGAGAAAAATTCGGGCCACGTAAACCATACATGGGAGGACTTGACAAGGAATGCCTATACGCCTATATATATAGGTATCTCCCCGTTATAATAAAAAGATCTTCCCGAGAAGCAATTCATTAAAATTGCCTGAAGTACCATCAGGTCCGGATGAGGCATCGGTCAGGCATGCCTGTTCAGGCTAACCAAATAAGGCCCTGATCCTGCCCGGATCATGTATCGGTATAATATTTTAAAACTGGCTGGCCTGAAATATTCCCCATCAAGCCGGGATCAGGCACCGTCCGAGCATTCCTGATCCGGTTCCCGATCCCGCCCGGATCATGTATAGGTACAACATTTCTAATGTGATTAGACTAAAGATTTTGATAGCATGGCGGGATCAGGCATCGGTCAGGCATCCCTGATCTGGTTAGCTAGATGAGGTCCCGACCCTGCCCGGATCATGCATAGATACAACATTTCGATTGTGGTTACACTACAGTTTTCCATATCATGCCGGGACTAGGCATCGGTCAGTCACTCCTGGTCGGGCTAGTCAGATGCGGCCCTGCTTTTTATTTAGAAAATGGAACGGCGGACAAAAATCGTTACAGTTTTTAAAAGTTTTGCAGACATTATATCGACTACCCGCTGCTGCATCGACTACCCAATTATATCGAGCATCTATTGAAAAAATCTCGGCCCGACGAGTACCCGAACAGACCCGAACCTCGAGTACCCGAATGAATCGGGTACCCGCCCACCCCTATGTCTTACACAATTATTCATGTATAAGAGGAACAGCATATATTTTCTCGGCGACTGCGTCACTTACATCCAAAATCATCATTTTGGATTGCGTTTTTTTTACGCGTCACAGTTTAAAAATTGATGAGTCGCATGGATATATGCACATAAATCTTTTAACACTCCTCACTGTTTCTTTTATTTTTATTCTGCTTTCGTCTTAAGTTTTGTATATATTTTGGATCTGCAGGATAGTTCCACTATTCAAAAGAAGCCCATTATCTGGCGATTTATTCGAGGTTATCAGTTCTTTATACGTTCATTTGGTTAGCTAAAAAATAAAGCAATAATACTTCATTTTTAACGCTTCCGTGACCATGTGTGGTACCAGAATAAGCTTCCAATAATGAAACTGGCGTTATACGATTTATATATATTGGACCTTCTCATGTTTTACTATGGACCCGATCAGGAGCCTGATCGTGGCCGGTTTAGTTAGCCTGATCGTGGCCGGATTGAAAGCCTGATAATGCCCAGATCAGAAATGACGTTACATGCCATATCAGGACCCGATAGAGCCGCCTTACCCGGGCACGACCACTAATTAAGGAAAACCCTATGAGGCCCGGACCTCAGCCAGAACAAATTTCTGCTCGGGTCATCGCTCCTGCCACCGTCATGTAGGATAGTTCCTCCAGATACTCCTTTGTTTCTCTTCTTGATCGTCTTTTGTTTCCCCTCCCGATTGTATTTTGTTTACCTTCCATATCGTACCTTGTTTTCCCTCCTGATCGTCTTTTGTTTTACTTCCCGATTGCCTTTTGTTTTCTCTCCTGATCATGGGGTTAGCCACTCCGGGAGGCTTTAGCTGATTGACTAAACTGCCGTCTTGTACACGTCGGCGGCGGGGCGAAATCTTTTTAAAATATAGATAAATATATTCACTTATACCTAAACAAATACATATATAGTTGGTCATGCATATGATGTATTCGTGTCGTCCAAAGGGTTGAATCGCAGGATATATCGATCCTGATTATGGCTAATCGCAGGATGTGGGTCACACGCCCCTACGCGTTCCCTCATCGTATTCCACTGCTATACGAGCTTGTACGTAGTAAGTATAGTACAGACAGTTATAGTACATACCTGCGTGTGTTTACCAGGATTATAGGAGTCTGGTGGAAGCAAATCGTAGGTCTGTGCAGACGCTAGTTCCTACGCTGACTAAGCAATGGTGGATTACATTCTGTGGGTTATCGCCTTAAGGATATCCTCACCAAAATACGTTTCCGTTTGATAGCATTTAAGCTCTGCTAATTTCAAGAAAACGAAATGCTGATTGTGTTATTTTTTACATTCTTTTATTTACTTGTTTTTTTTTCAACAATGTTTGTTTGAGGATAATTTATAATTTATAGAATACAAATCTAACAGAATGTTAAGGATAACTTATAACATGTTATGTCTAAATTTCATGATGATTAGCATTCTTGTATTTGAGGTTAGTCGAATAAAAGAATGATTATTAGTGTCCATCTCCAGTTCCTCTTCTCTTGCTCTTCTGTCTCCGATATATAACTTAGAATGATCTGGACGAATTAATTGATACAATTCTGTCAATTTCATGTTTGACTGATTTTTGCTGTGTTTTTAATGCCGTTGAATTCGTTCCAATATTATATTCAATATTGAGTTAAATTCAGTTTCAATGAAACGACAGATGTGGGAAATGTCATCCAGTTTCACGAACATATATTCGTGATCTCTCTCCGGTGATTCCATTCTTCCTGTCTCCACGTTTTATTATAAATTTTTACAAACATTATGCAGAATAATACAAAAATATGTTGCATTTCCCCCCGTCTGCAGGGATTACGCCTATTACAGGGTCGGCCCGGGTCAGTAGCCAGTCCCCCCCTGGGGGTCTGGTCCGGATCAGTAAGCAGGCCCCCATGCGGCCGCATTCGACTTCCCCCTCTATATCGCATTCGCCATAGCATTTCTGCTATGGGCTGTAACGTGAATTTTAGCCAACGCAGGAAAACCCAAGCTACAACCTTGAATTGTCCAATGTTACTTCTCTTCCTTATTTTTCGTTCCAAACAACTGGGCGCCAGGCGCTTTCGCGCCGGAAGAGAAGCAACGTTAACAAATGACAATTGCCAACCCAGGCTTGGCGTCAGCTGCAATACGTAGAGTGGGGGGGTAAGACCTACTGAGAGTTCGCGTTACTAATAAATAAATAATTTCAACGCAATTAATTACGGGACTGACAACAATTTAATTTATTCAAAAGATCAATGAATTTATAGAAACAAATAATTAATAAAAATGTCCACGTAAAATATCTCTTTTTAGTGGCTACACCTTGGCCACTAAATGAATTATAACTTTTTAAAATAATTCCCCGACAAACAATAACGAACATTCACAGGAACGTACACTCACACACTCTCAAATAAATAATTAATAAGGACCGGGACGACCGCGTAAAAAATTACAAAACACTTGAACGCTAAACGACATGGCCAATGAAATCATTTAACAAAATAATACAACACATAATATGGCCTTGAAGTTGAGTCCCTCACGAAAAACTAAAGGACGCTGTTAACGGGACAACCAAGAGCACACATACGGACCACATACACACACTTAACTCTATGACTTTTCCGGGACGAAGGCTTAAGGGCGATTCGCGCACACGTCTGATAATTCTAGAAACAATTATTCACGGAGACTCTAGTTTTCTCACAACAATTTTACATTAAAAATGGCTTGAAGCCGCCAGCGATGCACACTCACACGTCAGAAAAAATTCGTTATAAAACAACAACACACTACAAATATCTTCAACGAAATTATTCTCCGCGCGGGGAGTCAAACACGACCGGCACGACCAAACTCTATTTTACAATGATAACACTCGCGATAAAATAAAATAAATAATACAATTGAGAGACCAGAAAAATAATACAATAAATATATGGAGCTCACCGAGACGAGAGACGGCACATGAGTTACTCCTTGGACAGTTTTCCTCAACGGAGATTCAACGCACTTCCTCGTAATAATTAATATTTTGCGGGACGTCCTCCTCGCTCGACGATATCCGCGAAAAAGCCTTGATTGATCGCGGTCGATCTCGCTCTCGAACTTTGCTCCCCACCCTTAGATATTCAAAATTGCGCTAATCGGGGGAAAGCGTTGAAGCGCTCTCACGCAGAAACGGCACCTGGCGCCTCGCTAGGCGAATTGTCAAATTAGCGTAGCTGTTATCGGTGCGCATCAACGTTTGGTAGCTCGCTATACTACCAACCATGTGCTAGGCCCATTTCGAGCGTGTAAGCTCGAATCTTGCGCTGATATTATGTGGTGTAAATGCTATCTAGAGACCTTCCCCATTAGGCGATGTATTGTTTTTAGACGTGTAGGTGAGGCAGCTGATGAAGTACGGCGAGCTGTTAGCTCGCGAAGTCCGTAGATTTTCATTCGTCAATCGGTCTCTTTCTCGTCGTCGTACATTAAAAAAAATAATAATCGAAAAATAATTAATAAATATTCTAAATTTCCTGTTTTGACCCTGCGAGATCGCCCTTGAGTCGAAGAGCGACGAGAACGATATTAATTATTGTAACGCGCAATTTTGCGGCGTTACAGGGCATAGGAAAACTGCGGAAATACCTATGCCGATATAGCAGGTCTCAAGTTCGCCTCACGGCACCGGAGCTACGTCACGTTTCGTCGGAAAAGTAAATATGGACTACAGCTGTATACATGAGACCTCCACAGGTAGAAATACCTGTGTGGGTCTTATGTATACATCTGGAGCTTCATCGCGTCCGTATTTATATTTTCGACGAAAATCGACGGCACCGGGATTCGAACCCGCGACCTAGTGATGCTCTGGACTAGAGACCAGTACATTGACCACTAGACCACCGCACCGGTTTTAATACAAAAATATAATCCGGTACATAATTCAGTTTACGGAGAATATAGAATTTCTCTGTTATCCCTCGCACTTATGAAACAATTTGTTCACGACATATTGATTAACTTTCTCTACACTTCCTATTTTCATATTTTTGCCATCTTCACTAGTCCCATATTTATTCTATAAAAGTCCATGCAAAGATTGAAAATTTATTGATTGATAAAAAAACTATAATTTTTTTACTAAAGGTTACATTTCTTTTTCTCGTAATCATAGTTTGTCGGTATTAAATGGTTCTTTTATAAAGAAAATTTTAACGAAATTGAATTTGCAGCTGTTCTTTCTCTTCTTACTAATATCCTCCTTCATTAATGATTGAGTGAATAATTATACATGAGCTCTAAGGTTTTAAAAAAATATATAATTACCTCGGCCGGCTGTGAGAAACAATAACTGTGCAAGAATAAAACTTATTTACTAATAAATACGAGTTATACTAATATAAACATTCGTCGTTAGCTCACGAGTCGTCACCTAATAATCACATACACGCGCTCGCCTTGAGATTCAAGCTTTGTCTGCCGGTGCTAACGCCTTTCCATCGTCCAATGTCACGTGATCAGTGGCTCGACGCAGCGTTTTCGGCGTCTCTCAACCGTTACGCTTGTTTCTTGGAACTACAACGGTCGGCCACCATCCAATAACAAAGGACGTGTTATTGTGAATTAATTTTGTAACCTGCGAATTCATTACTATTTCATGGCAATTTATGTGTTAGAATTAAACGATAAAATTATTTTACAGTTTCACGATAATGTCATTTTTGTATGGTGAAATTGTGTTGTAGAGTTTATCGGTGATTGGTGAGAGGCCAGCGGAGAGAGTTTGAGTGGTGGAAGTGAATCAGTGAAGCGACAATATTGTCGCAACGTCATAACGTGTAATCGTATCGGGCAAATATTGTGACAGAATTTTGTTTGCTAGCTATCAGGTATGCCAGGGCTGAAGTTAGAGAGGATTGTACAGGCCAGGCGAATTGTAACCCGCAATAATATATTCCTCAATCTCGTCGCGTTCGGCGACAGCACCGAGCGTTCGTTTCGTACAGTGTTTGTGTGTTCCGCGACTGAGTTGGTGAATGGTGCTTTCGAGGTTGCAGTGCGTACCGGTGATTTGTTATTCTCGATATTCGAGCTGCGGTTTACCTGCATCACTGGGTTCGCGAAAATTTTGCTTGTATTGTAGAATTATAAATATCGAGGGGTTTGTCAAAACGAAGAAAAAAAACCCCGATTTTCGTCATAAGCTTCTAAATGTTTCACCAATAATATTACAAGCTCCGCTAGAAATATAATGTATATCACATGTGATTATAAAATGTGTATTATTAGTAACTAAATCGCTTTAGTGTGATTACTTCTCGCTAATTAGAATTTAATTAGTCAAGTAGATTCTCCGCAATAAATTTGTATATTTCGATTCGAAATATAGTTAGTTTTGTATATATAGTTTCACATAACATTATTCATTGTTTTGGTAATTAAAGGATCAAGTCCTGAAAATTGTTTATAACATATTCGTCTCGAAATTTTTTGTATATTATAGAGCAAAGTAAATAATGAAGTAGAAACTTTATTATTTTATTGTAAAGATATTTGGAATCTTGTAAGTCGATGTATTTTCGAGCTAATAAAATGTGGTGCCACACATGATATTGTGTAATTATTCCCAAAAAAAAAACACGCAACGAAAATTTAACCCAATATAAAAATTGCCGGGAAATTTGTCGGTAAAAACAGGCGATTTCGTAGCATAAACTATTCATCGAAAATATGCTACAAATATAAGTCACATTTTGCAGGGATGTAATAAAAACATTCATGCTTGGGTGTCCGGTCGAATTACTGTTCAAAACATACAAGAAATCTAAGAAATTGTATATTACTGAACCTCTCAAAAACCAATATGGCCGCTCGAAATGTCGACAGGTCCTTTGAGGTAAGATATAAACATTTCTGGAACTCAGATGTGTTAATTCAGACCGGACACCCATGCTTTGATTATTCCTGAACCTTTCAAAACCGTCGGAATGTCGATTACACAAACCAAATCCACGAATAGTGTATACTACGATTGCAAAGACTGCTTGCTTTTCGCACAGGCTCAGAGCTGGTAAAGCGCATGAATATAGTTCCGTCCTTAAGAGACAGGTGGCGCTGACGTAGTCTGTTTACTTTTGGCAAAAGCTCCGAGCCTCTGCAATTCGATCGTAGTATACACTATATATGGATTTGGCTTGTGTAGTTAACATTCTGATGGTTTTGGAATATTTAGAAATCATCACAGAATTGACGTCCGGTCTGATTTTACATATCTAATTTCCAGAAACAAATTATATCTTACAGCAAAGGTCTGTTGACATATGGTGTGCGGCCATTTTGCTTTCGGTATCTTTTGCCAAAAGTAAGCAGACTACTCGGCGCCATCTGTGTCCTAGTCGGGAAACTTACCGACCGAAGTCGGTATCAAAATCTACTCCAGCATCCCCTTAAGGTCATGGCAACCATCAGAAAAGGTAAAATATGTTATGATCATAAATTTCCGGTAGCAATAACGCATCGTTTGACGTAGAATGTTGGCATCTAATATATATTCATCGCAGCTATGCTAAATTCCTTACAGTTGGCTGATTCGCTGCCCTTCATTCGGCATATTCGCAGCTGTGCTTTTCTCGCGTAGTGTACAATGATGAAAGTAAAATAGATTCCATGTGCGTATATACAAATAGCGGTAGGGTCGATTGACCCTCTAAGGGGATGAAGGCTTTTTGAGGCTTTTCAAAGGGCGCGTCAACGTCAATCGCCCTATACCGATGCTACTGTGAATTCTATACAGTAGTTATAGTAAAGCTACCCCAGAAAGCTTATGAATATGTTATCGGGTCTATCCTTTGACTGGATTCTCGAACGTTGCTTTGGCATGCGTCACATATATTCCGGAGTGTAACACGATTTTGAAAAATAATTTGTTACATTTATCAGAATAGGGTTACAAATAAATCGCAATCATATTTTTTTTTATTTTCCCTTTCGGACATACAAAAATTGCTGCAATCAATAGTTCAAATGGGACAAAGATATTAAAATAATTATTTTAATATTATATTAATTTAATCGTAAATAATTCGTACGGAGCTTGCTTATCCCTTCGCGGTCACCCGGGGTCAAAATTACCCCAGGCGCAACTTTAAGCTAGAATTACTATTCTAGATAATTTTATGAAAATATATTAAAAATTGCCAGAGTTATGATTTTTTTTAGTAAAAAAAGTTTTTTTTTACGCATTGCCTCCTTGCTGATTTTTTTCCGCCATTTTGAAAATTCGATAAAAATTTTTTGCCATGATATTCTCATTCTAAAAGGTTCAAACTAATATCCTGAATTTTTATGAGTCGTTCGGAACGATACTGACAACGTGGCAATTGTTTAAACATGACTGGGGTCATCGCGACCCCCTGTGACCGACGCGTTATTTCCAGAACGTGTGACCTCGGAGGGTTATTGGTAAATTTATCAATGGTATATATTTATTTACATAAGTACTAACACCTTGAATCATTATCTTTACATTTAATATAAAAAATAACAATATATTGGCATGTTCATTTTTCCCAGATATTTCTCTTTGTTATTTTTGACAGTAGAAAAAACGGTGATTCCAGCTAATTATCTAACCGAAATTGAATCATTTTCAACATCCAGAAGTAAAAATGCAAAATACTGAGAAAATGTAAAAAATAAAATTATTTTTAATTCTTTCTAAACTTCATTTTTTTTTAAATCCACCTTATCGATGGTTCAAAATCGTCAATAAATAACGAGTATCGTTTGAAAATTGTACGTGAGTATTGCTGCCGTCAACCAATGGATTTTTCTCGCACGGCCAATCTCGACCTGTCGAAATTTGTAATTCCTTTGAACTATTCTGCGGAAATGGGTGACGAGAGCCGTAGGCGAAGGGAGGATCGCAACGAACGGAAGGAAGCTACCGTACATTATCATTTATATGAAATCCTTTGGGCGAGGACCTTATGCATAGTCATTATCCTGTTAGGGGGCGTGGGGGAGGGGTATGGGTTGACTGCCATGCAGGCTTTCCTTTATTTCCTTTTTTTTTGACCTTTCGGTTTCATTTAACTCTCACGAATGTAACAGCAGCCTGGTGAGAGAAGTTCGCGAAAAACAAGGGTAATTTAATGCACAGTTTCGGTGTGTATGCAGAGGATTTTTCGAGAGTGCTATGCGCACAGGATATAAAAGAGTACGAGAGAATTCTATACTTTAGTCCGGATTGGAGCGTTTTTGAACTGCATAGGCAACTCGGAAAGCGTATAATACTCTCCAACTTCCGTAGAATAATATGTAAGCTATTTGTGATATTTAATCTGGAGTTAAAAAAATATGGTATCCGTAGTATGTCCACAATAAATGGCGGAAATGTTGTTTCTGATGAATTTTTTTAAGCCCTTCACTGTCAGTGGCCCCTATAGGGTCAAGAAATGTATAGGAGAATACGTTTTTCTGACAGTGAAGGGGTTAAGGGATCTCTCCAGTGTGAAAAAAAAATCGATTTTTTTTTCCATCTTATCCATTAGTATATACGGTCAAAAACATCCTCTCAAATTTTTAAAGCCAAATTCGAAATACTTCGCTGGCATATTTTATGGACCTGGCATCGCCGATTAGTCGTAAGTACACAATTTAGGTATATGAAATTTCTACATTCCAAACTTTAAACGCGTTTTTCTCGAAACGACATTTTTCAAAACGGTGGACATTCTCCAGGGAACAGTTTTCAAGCGATCGTTTTCAAATTTTAGGAGATCATTCTTCACGCTACTCTCTATCGTGCTATGGAAGCTATTTTTTTAAAAATCTTCCCATTTTTTTTAAAGAAAAACTTTTGTCACAAAAAACAGCTAAAATGGGTACTTTTTGTTCAAACCGCCTCCATTTTGTCAATTTTGATTTAAAAAAAAAGCCTCCATAGCGCGATAGCCAATCGCATACTAATTAATAATCCTTTGGGTTTTTTTTAGATCAAATTTGCAACCCCTAGTATGCCCACCATGAGGCTATCTTTTTTATCAACATTATTTTCAACAATTAAAAAAATATATTTAAACAATAAAAATCGTCTTATAAAAAATCATTTTCTGTCATTCATAATTACCTTAACATGTCATAAAAATTTCAGATTGATCGGCGTATAGTAATCGTGAAAATAGGCTATTTTTCGGGCCATCACACAGGAAAGATCCCTTAATTTACAGGAAATGCGTAAATTTTGGTACAGGTTAATCCACATTTGAAGTAGTTTTTGACTGTTCGTCACTGTAAATTTTTTATTTTTATATTATTACAAGTTTTTGAACACGGTCAAATTTTCTGTAAGTTCTGTGTATACTTCTGTAGGATATATAAAATTTAAAGCAAAATAAGTGAAACATTTTTTTTTAAATTTAGGTTGGATATTCCGACCGGAAGTCGGATCTGTGAATTCTGGAATCAGAAACAGACAAAAGTGACTTTTTAAAAAAATTATCGTAAAAAGTCTTGTAACCGGCATTTTCCGGGGTAGAATATGCGACTTGAGAACGATAGTGAATGCCAAAATTCAATACTTCGAAGAAAAAAAATTTCGTTTGGATTTTCCGACCGGAAGTCGGATTTCTGAATTCTGGAATCAGAAACGGAAAAAAGATTTTTAAAAAAATCATCATAATTGCTATTTTCTGGGGTAGAATATGCGACTTGAGAATTATAGTGACGGCCAAAATTCGATATCTAAAAGAAAAAAGACTTATGTATTGTTTTCAGATTTTCTGTATCCACAACTACTGAAATTCTAATTAAATCAAACTTCTAAGCCCAAGAAAATTTTGCAAACGAATCTAATTCATATAATCCATGCAATAGGATTTTTTTCACATTTGCGAAATATAGCTGTATGAAATAAATTCGTAACAACTTCAATATTCTGAAATCCTTGCACGTCGTCGGAACGGAGACGATGAGAATATCATCGTATAATGCACATACCTAAGTATACGCATCTAATATACTGTACGTCAGGTGGTAAGTACACTCGTCACGGAAATCCAGTGCAATTCAAGACGTTATAGATATATTATATGTGTTTCAGATAGATAGATAGACAGGCAGGTGGAGTGTTCACGTCGTCCGAAGTAATACAGGCACATGTGAGGCAGCATGAGGGGTTTTGCTCTGGATAGAGTATCTAACGTGTGCTCTGCCAGTTCCGTTCACTGGGAGGGACACACCGTGTGTGTCAACCTGCATCATTCATGATCTCTTGCAGTGCTCGCCTACTATACATATAGGATCTACCATACATGAACCGTGCACAATGAAGTTGACTATCTGTATATATCTATAGTCACCGGTTACGATCCTGTATATTGGCTGCTGTGCTAAATAATACGTTTCGTCGTATAAGCGTATTACATCTGTGTATATGTATATCTCTCTATATTATAAAAAAATCTCGATGTCGCTGTCGTGTATACGACGGCTCTTTAGATAAACTGCTAGATCCACGCCGTGTACAAGACGGCGTTTTAGACAATCGACCAAAAAGACGCCACCGACAAACCGGTAATTTAGGCAATTGGCTAAAATGACACCGCGGGCAAGACTGGGATTTAGACAAATGGCTAGAACGATGCCGCGTACAAGATGGTATTTTAGACAATCGGCTAAACCGACGTCGCATGTAGGGCGGTGATTTAGCCAATTTGCTCTACCGACGCCGCGTGTAGGACGGCGATTTAGACAATCGGCTACATCGACGCCGCGTGCCGGATGGTGAGTTAGACAATTGGCTACATCGACGCCGCGTGCGAGATGGTAATGCAGACAATTGACTAAAATGACGCCATGTGCAAGTCGGTACATTAGACAATTTGCTACTCTCACGTCGTGTACAAGACGGCAATTTAAGAAATATGCTGCAGTCACTCAATTTTCATTTTCTAATTTTCAAGAAAAAATAATGGTGCAAAGTAGAACTTTGCACATTGCTTCCTCATTAAATTTCATCTTTCGCAAAGCCGCCTCTATGAGGAAGTTTCTTTATATTATTTTTGGCTTCCTCATAGTGGAAGCTTTGCGAAAGATGAAAATTATTGACGAAACAATGTGCAAAGTTCTGCTTTGTATCTTTATTTTTAAATACAAATTTAAAAATCTCAAGTTTATAGAATTTTGAGTCATGAAGAAATAAAATTTGGTAACAAATTGTCGAAAAGAGAAAGAAAAACGAAAAGTCAATACATAGTTGTAACCATGTATGATGTCAAAAATAAATTATAGTTATAAAATTGAAAAAATGCATGAACTTGAAAAAGAAAGAAATTCAGAATCACGTAAAATCCGAACCGCTTTACCGATCGTCATCAAATTTGGTACGTGGTAGGGCTGAATGTTATTTTACCTGTGTAGAAAATTTCGGTCGATTCTTCAAAATTTTACCTGAATTAGAGCAAAACGAAAATTTTTCGAAAAATTCAAAATTTCTTAAAACCCGAACCGCTCTACCGATTTGGCCCAAATTCAATACTTAAGGCCGCATCACTTTGTTCAATTTTAATACGAAGATTTCAGCCCGATAGCTAAAAATTCATTCGAGCTACAGCATTTACGTACTTTTTTCCAAATTTCAAAATTCTTATAAAAATAAAATGCGTTAAGCGATTTTTATAAAATTTATACCAATTGAAGATTAGCCGGTACTGTACATGTTATTCAAATTTGAGCTGATTCGGTCGAACAGTTTACTAGTTACAGTTATATGAATTTTTATCCTTTCATCACACACATATACACACATAAATAGATCCGGACAATTTTTCTAAACCACTTTTCGCGACATTTCAGACCATTTTAAGTGTTCTGACATGAAAATCTTGGAAAAAAAAATTCAGGAAAACAAAGTTTTCTTCACGGGGAAGCAAAAATTCTGTAAAAATCAAAGTTTTAATCCATTGCATGTATTATTATGTTCAAAATAATCATATTAGCCCTAAGTCTGCATAATGATAATTATGTGAAATACTCCTTGCGACGCTCGTGGCTAAATCCTACCTGTAATCCTGAACTTAAACAACCCAAACTTGGCAAATTTGATCTGGATTCGCTCCAAAGTATCCACAACATTATGATAATAAGGTGAGACCCAACAATCGCAAATCACACCCTGAAATAAGCGAAATATTTTTATTAAAATACAGACGACGTAAAGTAAACGACAAAAATCTTCATTGAATTTTTATTATCGGTACATTTAATTTAATTAACAAAAGTAACGTAAAATTAATTGAGTTCAAGTCATTGTTGATATAAAAGTATAGTTATTTATATAATTAAATAATGCGTAACATATTTAATATATACTTTTCTGCTTGAATAATTCCGATAAAAGTCGTAAGTTTCATCTTAACATCGAAGTTATAGCCTAAATTCCATTTTAAGTGCAATTTTAGATCACCACTGAAAGTTTGCTCCTTAGAATCCTCTGAGAAATAAACAAAATATGTCTACTTTGATGTTCGGTAAGAAGAGATTATTCGACACTCTCCAATGTTCACTTAGAAACTCCTCTAAAGATGCCGCATGAATATACTGAACTGGAATATCGGATATAACACAGCAAACAGCCTGAGGGTTGGTAACAGTTGTTTGATGTCTCTTTCACGTGATATGGTTTACTTATGTTCGGAATATCATGAGCTGTAACAACAGAAATATGGAAGATGTTGATACGTCGAAAATTCAAGGCTGGTAAAAAACAATGTGAGCAAAAAAATTATTGACATTATTTAAATAGTCTATTAATATTTTTAACTATGTACGTTATCTTATCCTTCATTTTCCATCCAATTTCCGGCAAATTTAAAGTAATCAAAGACAGATGTTCGTACGTCTTTGGTAATGGGTGACACAAATAGAGCCACAGAATATATTAAGTGGAAATAAAGTGCCAAATATAAAAATTACTAAAGCAGTCATCATAATGTCGTGTTCCAGAAACGTTGTTGGTTTTCTGTTTGCTTTTTTGGCGATTGGAGCTGTCATTACTAGTGAGTTAAAAAAAAACTGTAAACTAAAAATTTGCTTCTCGATTCCTCGATATTATCAAGATTTTTGAAAATTTACTTTGGGTGAAATTATATTGAGGTATTTTGGTTTCTTCATAGAGGAAATTTTGTGAAGTCTGGAATATAATAATATTACTTTTGACAATCCCGGACTAAGTTAATACCAAACAATAATATTTGTACTTTCATTTATGTCTGAATTTTCACTAAAAAATCGTATGTTATTTAAACAATAAGTGGTGTTTTCGCTTTTCAGTTATTTATTTCTGAAAACAAAAATCGAATCATGTGAAACTTAAATTTTTTAATCTTTAATGACTTTGTCAATTTGAATTAAACTTATTAAAATAGTCCGGTAGTATCTTCTTCACTTACGTACTAAATTTCAGTTGAATATTGAAATCTGTTTTCGAGTTAAAAATTTTAAGGCATAAAAAAAAATCATAGCTTTTGAACTGTTGATTTTGCCGAAACTTTATTATGGACCAAACATGACTGTAAGAGCAACTGTGGAGAAATTTTCAGACCCGTAGCTTGAAATCTGCACGAGTTAACGTTGTTGTCCGCAAGTGGCCAAACTGTTTGCCTCCTGCTTACAGTTTTTTTCTTCCTGTAAAATAAAACCCCGTCCTAAAATGAAATAAAATTTCCTTAACGGCCCGGGCCCTCCGAGTTGGCGATGCGCGCCTGAGCCCGCGAAAGCTCTCGTAGTTCTGGCTCGGCCGACAGATGGCCACGACGATGCGGTTTCTCTCGCAAGAGAATGGAGACTCGGCCGTGCATATAAGCAGCGAAGATTCAGAGCTTTTTATCCGAAACTTCCTGCCCGTTTCTCCCAGTAGAGACGACCGCACGAGGTCAGGATCCGGGAATTGTGCCGCCTACGTACCATTCCCAATTTTTGTCCTATTTACTGCTCATAAGTAAATATATTAACCCGAGGTTGGCTGTTTAAGCGACTTCTTTCTTTCAGAATTCTCCTGGCTGTCCATAAGTCTGGACTTCCCTTTAAATTGTGTTTTTTTTAAATTTCAAAGAGTATAATTATAGATATAAAAAAAAATAAAAATAAGATTCTTTTAGCGTAAATTGCCCTCCCTAACAAATTGACTGCCCATAAGTGAATTTTCCTCTAATAAGTTACTACTGACTTTATGTAATCACCTTTTCATTTTCCTCAGGAACTCGCCGACTTTAAAAAACTCAGTTTTTTTTTCGTTAACTTTTATTAATATGTTTTTAATTGTTGTTCTCCACTACGGAATGCGCCTGTACAAATAAACAAAAGCGAGGGAGAAAAAATTATCCTCGTTAAAATCTACATCGCCTTGTCATCATTTACGACAACGTAATAATGTCATTTTGCATAAAAAAAAACTAAAATTGAAATAAAATATGAGCACAACGAATTTGAACTAAATTGATCACGATGAAAGATTAGTAACTGCTCCAATTGCAGGCCGAGTTTCATCCTGATAGTCCTACTCGTTTTTTAGTTATAATATTTTTTATCAAAACCAAAGTTCTATGCGAAAATAAAAATAAAGTCTCGTGCTTATAATTGCAAAAGTTGCAATCTGAAATAAAAAGTAAATTTATAATTTTCAGGAGTCAATGCAAAACCACCCAGTCGAATTCAGGAAGGACGTTTGGCCACCGGAAGTGAATTCTACGGTACCGTTTCCCTAGCCAGACCAGGAAATCCAATACACACATGTGGCGCCGCTATAATCGGACTAAATCACATTCTTACGGCTGCACATTGCGTACAACATCGAACTAACGATGATATAACCGTTCGTGCCGGTATCCATGATATTAGGGATTCAGCAAACGTTGTTGAGAGATTGGTTAAGAAAATCATCGTACACTCAAACTACATAACCCAAACTGAGACTAGGAGTGTTGAGAATGATATCGCTATTTTGGTGGTAGGTTTTTTGGTGCAAAAATATAATAGCTACAATAATTAATAATCATGGGATTTTTATTTTAATTTATCCATTTTTTAAAAAGAGTTCAGAGAAATAAAAAAAATATCTCTGGAATGGAGGATTTTTGTATCACTGTTAAAACAGTTCTTTTCTTCATTTCAGTCCTCAAGTGAAAAATTTTCATCACATATGACAACTAAAAAATAAATCACAGTTTTCTCGGTGCATCTATGCACTTTAAAATATAATCGCTACAATAATTAATAATCAGCATTTTTTTCAATAAAAAAAAGTCGAAAGGTGATAAAAATATCTCTGCAATGGAGAATTTTTTTAGCACTGTTAAAACAGTTCTTTTCTTCATTTCAGTTCTCAAGTGAAAAATTTTCATCACATATGACAACTGAAAAATAAATCACAGTTTGCTCGGTGCTTTTATGCACTTAAAAAATATGTAATAGCTACAATAATTAACAATCATAGAATTTTTTTTTCTACGGTTTCTGAATTTTTTAAAAACAGCCACAATCGCCATACAAAAATATTGAAATATGCTAAAAATATCTCTGTAATGAAGAATTTTCCTATCAGTGTCAAAACAGTTATACTCTTCTATTCAATTCTGAAATAAAATATTTTCAACCCATGTGTCATCTGAAAAATAAATCACAGTTCTCTGGATTTTTTTTCTGTCGAATTCAGCCTTAAGATATCTTTTTGTAATAATTGAACATATTTTTTTTTTGTAATAATTGAACAATTTTACAATTTGAATTCTCTAACCTTTTGGAAAATGGGAGAAGCGCTGAAATA
Organism: Ephialtes manifestator; assembly: GCA_963970395.1. NCBI lineage: Eukaryota > Metazoa > Arthropoda > Insecta > Hymenoptera > Ichneumonidae > Ephialtes > Ephialtes manifestator. The sequence continues at coordinate 18,708,041 of OZ019980.1, forward strand.
TTGTAACGGAATTTTAATTTTAGTTTACTTAAAAATTGTATTCTTATTCACAAATTATAAATTTCAGCTTAAGGATGCTTTGCCGATTGGTGGTCGCGTACAGAAATATTTGCTGCCGACTCATGAACCAGCACACGGTACTTATATGGTTTCTGGATGGGGCCAAAATAGTCCTTACCCAACTGAATACCAGTTTGATCTTAAAGCGCTTGCCATGATATTGGGTGATGAAAAAATGTGTGGATTATTACCCGGAAGGATCTGCGCTTATTCCGACACTGGATCCACTTGCGGTGTATGTATTAATTTACTATTTATATTATGATAATCCACATTTGCCATTAATGAACACGATTTTATGAAACCCTCCCAAAATGCGAATCTCATTTTTTTTATTTTTATTTTCAGGGTGACAGTGGCAGTCCACTTATCAGGGGTGGCTATATCTATGGTATTGACTCGGCGGGTAGCTGCACAATCGGATTACCTACCACTTTCGTCAACGTTTACCACTATATCAATTGGATCAACGAAACCATAAAAAACAACCCCTAATGACAATATTATAATTTTTGCTTCCTCATAGAGGAAGCTTTGTTTTCATGAAATTTTTTTTTTTCGAGATTTTCATGTCAGTATGCTTAGAATCACCTAAAACGTCGAGAAAAGTGGTTTAGAAAAAATGTCCGTATGTATGTATGTGTGTGTGTGTGTGTGTGTGTGTGTGTGTGTGTGTGTGTGTGCTGGGCTTCGAAAATTCAATCTCCTCTCACTCGGTAACCGTTCGAGCGATCCGGCTCAAATTTGGCACGCAAGTAGAGTAGCTGCCCCTCTTTGAATGTTGTGATTTTTGTCAAAATATGTGAAGTCATTAAGATTTTATGTTGATTTTAATTTGTTGAAAAAAGGGCGTGGTCGCTCTAACTTTCGTAAAAGTTCGCCGATTTGGCTAAATAGTTCTTCACAACTGAAGATACGTTCAATGTTGTATGGTATTGAATTTCGACGAAATCGGTAAAGCGGTTCGGATTTTATAGAATTTTGAATTTTTCGAAAAAAATAGATTTTGATCTAAATTACGTCGAATTTCAACAAATGAACAGAAATTTTGTACAGACGAAAAATAACATTCAGAAATGCCATGTACCAAATTTGGTGATGATCGGTAAAGTCGTTCGGATTTTACACCATTTTTCATTTAAAAAAAAATGTAGATTTTCGCTATAACTTCCGGAAAAGTTGAGAAAGTACGACAAAAATTTGTATCTAATCAAAATTAGATGTAACGGTGTTTGCAGAGGTGATTTATAGCTGTATAAAACACCTCTGCAAAAGAGACACAAGGTATAAAAAAAAAAGATGCAAAGTAGAACCTTGCACATTGCTTCCTCATTATTTTTCGCTTTTTACAAAGCTTCCTCTATGAGGAAGCCAAAATTGAATAACATACTGCTTCCTCACAGAGGGAGCTTTGTAAAAAGCGAAAAATAATGAGGAAGCAATGTGCAAGGTTCTACTTTGCATCTTTTTTTTTATCTAATCATAAGGATTTTTACTGAGTGTAGGAAATACAATAAATGTTTGTAAATACGCTAAACTGTATTGATTGATGCATGATAATTCCTTCCACCGTAATAATTTTTTTTTCACTTTTTTTCGTGAGATTCGAAAAAATCGATAATCCATTTAGATCCTATTCTGAGGTTTCAAAGATCATCGTAAAAAGGCGTCTAACCGGTACGTTTTGAGGTACAATATATGAATTGAGAACAATGGTGAAGGCCAAAATTCGATATCTTGAAGAAACAAAATTGGGCTAGATTTTGCGACTGCAAATCGGATCTGTGAATTCTGAAATCAGAAACGGAATAAAGTCCCAATTTTTAAAATCCCTAACACACCGAGAGAAAAATATAGTACTCATTCCCAGTTTCGTATAGTAATCGGGATCCAAAATGGAAACATGGCATTTTTTTCCAGACACATACAAAGATTTACTAGGCGTCATCCTCTGTACTATTTGCGGTAAAAACGTTAGCGGGTGACGCCTAGTAAATATTCAAACCTTCAAATGTTCAAAGAAGCTCTCGCGTCATTGACCGTTCGGTGTCCCCGGAAAAACCGTTGACGTTTTTGTCATTTTTTGTTGTGGTATCCATCTGGAATATCTTGTCCCCATGTCACTATCCTGCTCCATCTCTAATTATACTTTCCTATTGCTTAACACAAATCACAATCTCGCGATGTGTTAATTTTGGGTCTGGTACGTTTCGCCGACAATTGTTTGACCGACGAATCAGTTGGCCGACACCATTTGGCCGACTCATCATTTGGCCGACAAGTACGGTTGACCGACAGGTACTCTTAGCCGACACATCATTTGGCCGACAGGTACACTTAGCCGACACATTATTTGACCGACACATCATTTAACCGACAGGTACACTTGGCCGACAGATACACTTGGCCGACAGGTACACTTGGCCGACAGGTACACCCACGGGGTCGAGGGGCGGGGGGGGGCTAACGGGTCGAGGAGCGGAACCCCTCGCGGGGTGCGGGGGCGTAGCCCCGCCGGGGGGTTCGAGGGACAGAGCCCGCCGACTGTAAATACACAAGATTTATATGCTAAAAAATCGACATTTTTTTTCTGTCCTATAAGATGCGAGAATCGACCATTCCGCTCACGCTACGCAGGTGCGAGAAGACAAACTTCGCAAGTCCATATTTAAAAAAAGTATACGTGTTGGCCAAATATACCTGTCGGCCAAGTATACCTGTCGGCCAAGTGTACCTGTCGGCCAAGTATACCTGTCGGTGAAATGATGTGTCGGTCAAATAATGTGTCGGCTAAGTGTACCTGTCGGCCAAATGATGTGTCGGCTAAGAGTACCTGTCGGTCAACCGTACCTGTCGGTCAAATGATGTGTCGGCCAAATGGTGTCGTCCAACTGATTCGTCGGTCAAACGATTGTCGACCAAGTGACCGGCACCGGTTAATATTTTACCCACTGATTTTTTAAAGAGGGAATTTATTTCATATATGAAATAATTTAATTAGATCTGCATGTCTGTTGAGGACAGAATCAGATTATCAATTGGTGCTTATGATGTTGTTGATCCAATTTATATAGTGGAAAATATTAGTTTCGTTGAATTAATGAAAAAAATTCCGTCAGATACGTGGTAAGATTAAAATATTTATTATAATTTATTTTATACATGTATTAATTAAATAAGATCTGCATGTTTGTTGAGGACAGTATCGGATTATGGATTGGTGATTATGATGTTGTTGATCCAATTGATATAGTGGAAAACGTTGGAGAAAATGGCTGAAGCTCCGGTTTCGCAGCCACTCGCTGAGGCAATACCGTAGACAACTCCACCACGCATAAGTGGACTACCGCTGTCACCCTGAAAATCATAGACACGTTTTTTCATTTAAGTTTCGTACATTAAACTCAAAAGAAATATTTTACAATCACAAGTGGCTTAAAGAAATATAAATGGGTTCTATTTACGCTGCAAATTGAACCGTCCTCAGAGAGTGCACAGATCGTTCCAGGTAGTCCATTACAATTTTCTAATGTCATAGTTAGTGTCTTAAGCTTATGCTGGTAGACAGTTGGTGTGGGGCTATTGTTACCCCAACCAGCAACAAAATAGCTTCCCGCCTCAGGTTGGCGTGTCGGCAGTTCGAATTTTTGGATGCGACCGCCAATTGGTAGAGGTTCCCTCAGCTGAAATTTATAATTTAGTTTTGAATATTAAGGGGATTTTTTTTTACAATCGGGTATGTGTAGATTTGCTAATGGTCAAGATAATCGTCGTAATTTTTCATGTATGTTCTTTAAATTTGGCACGCAAGTGGAGTATCATATAACAACATTTGGAATTGTATTTGGCGCGAATCGGTCAAGAGGTTCAAAATTTACAGCGTTTTGACAATGTCGTAAAAATACATTTTACCCTATAACTTTTGTAAATCACGATATATCAGGCTCAAATTTTGTACCCAAATGGACAAACATTAAACCATGATCCCTTCGAAATTTTTCGGGAATCGATACTGTGGTTCTAATTTCATTACAATTTAATTTTTTTTTAAGTATCTGTAAATACTTCAACTCGTGGAAATTCAATGCCAACATTGTTCCATGTGAATTCAAGTACTATTAAAAGAGTGAAGATTCATCCGAAAAAAAATTTAGCAACTTACCACTAAAACGGCGATATCATTCTGAACAGCGCGCGATCCCTTAATGTACGAAATGTATTCGGGGTGTACGAAAACGTTCGAAACCAATCGCTCGACAACATTAGCGGTGTCCCTAATGTCATGAATTCCGGCACGTACGGTTATATCGTCGCTAGTTCTTTTGTCTACGCAATGTCCAGCCGTGAGAACAAACCGGGAACCGATTATGGCACCGCCGCAAGTGTGAATGAAATTTCCTGGTCTGGCTAACGTAACAACAGCGCTGAATTCGCTGTCGGTAGCTAATCGTCCCCCCTGGATCCGCTTTGGTGGTTTTGCTTCAGTCCCTAATAATTAAAACATATGAATTGTATGAAACTTATTTATCATTTCATTTAAGGAGGTTGGCACGAGTTAAGTCAGTGCTATTTTTATATATTATTTTATTTTTATATATCTGTAAAACCTTTGTTTTATTTTTTTTAATTTTTTTATTGCTTTAAACGTTAATTTGTATAGAAATACACGTTCTCAATATTGAGAAACGTTTTGAGTTATGAAATAGAAATTAAATTGACTAATACATGCTAGTATCAAAAAGGTGACGTCTTTTTTTGTTGATTGATTTATTGACTCGACGCCTACAATTTTTGTAATGTTAATTGTTAAAAGTTACGATTGTAATGCCTAATATTAGGTTGGGTTGGGATAAACAAAAGATTATAATTTTCCAACGAATATTAACATTAAAAGGCAATCAATGGTTTATTGTTTCGCATATAATGAATGAAAAAAACTATTTCATAGGATATTAGCATGTATCTGTCAAATTTAAAATATCCAAATAATTATAATTTTTCAACAATTAATAATGTATAATAAATATGGTGAATCGATGGAGCCTCTTTTATTAAACAAAATGAGCTATATCGGACGTCAATATCAGACGAAAATTACGGTTTATTCTTCTTAAAAAAAGCATCTCATTGATTTTATTTACAAAATATGACTTCAATTGTATTTATTTATTAGAAACACACGCTACTGCATAAACCACGCTTAAGTATGGTTAATTAAACCTCCAAAAATTGCACAAAGGATTTACAAAAAAATTATTAATAAGGTGCTTCAATTAAATTATTTGACTTACCACCGATGAAGGCTCCAACTGCCAAAAATGCGAACAGTGAGGTAAGAACGTTTCTGGAGCGTGCCATGATTATTAGTGCTTCGATACTTTTGATATCTGCTGCCTAATCTTCATTCTTTATATACTGTAGCTGATTTTATGCCACCTGTAACTTCTTTATCTAAATTTACGTAAAATAAATGGATTTGATAATAGATGACGAAATAGTTTTACGTCAGTTAGAGATCCATTCCTTTGTTACTCAAGTTATCAAATATTGAAATTGCCAAACTACTATTACGCACTGCTGATATTACACATTGATGTGGAATCGATTGATGGACGATCATATTTTCTCTATAAATGTAATATTGCTCACATAACAAGACAATGGATTTTTTTAATCGTCAACGTGTGTATGACATGGTTGTTGTTTGATTGTTTATATTTTTACTGTTATTCTTCACTTCGTTTGTGTTTATATTTAGGTTTATTTTTTTTTTACTAAATTTCACCTTCCTAGTCGCATAAAAGTCTTTTTAAAATGCTTGTAACGTTTGTCATAATAATTTCTAAAAAAAATGTCTATGCTTCTACTTCTTAATAGTGAAATGTGCGGAAAATTCTCGTCACTTCGTCATCCAATCACCATTCAGATTAGTCACAAATTCCACTCAGTAGCATCCACGCAAATTTTGGATCAAACCCGAGTAGAAATTTCATCAGGCATATCTGCTGTCACACGAGGTCCAGATCAGTTTTAGATACGGTAACCTTATTTGGGCCCTCCGTAAATTCACCTGCTCAGGTCCATGTAACCCTGAGATATGGCTTTCGCACTTAATAATGCCGTCTTTCCACCGGATCAGGCTGATGTCAGGGTAGATATGGTAACCTTATTTAGGGATCGTCGTACGTTCACCTGATCAGGTCCATGTACGGCCGAGATATGGCATTCTACCTTAAAAATGCCGTCTTCCCACCGGATCAGGCCCATGTCAGGTTTTACATACGGTAACCTCATATAGATATGCCATTTATCGACCTTATCCGTTTCGCATAAGGTCTTCCTGTGGCATTTGGACCAAGATTTTGTCCAATTTACCTTTACTTTCCCTGGTCAGATCCGCATACGGTCTTCATATAGCATAGTTTTTTTAAAATATGCCGTAAATTTACATTATCAGGTTCGTGTAAAGACTAGATATGGTATTCGTTAAAAAGATTTAAAAATCATTGTTATGCAAAATCAATCTTTTCAGCACCTTGCGTGTGCTGGATTTTTTCACATCTTTATCCCATCGAGAAGTACTCGAAATTTTCGCTGAAACTCACATTTTACGGAACTGTACCGCTAGAATTACTTTGAAATCTATCCAGGTACTGACCGTCAAACGTCAGTACCTGGATGGGTGACCGCCCCATCATGTTTGAATTTTGAATATTTCGGTCGTAGTCACAATAAATGGATGAACAGTCTTAACGTGTTTTCATTTTAAGTATACTTCAAATAGCCAATAAATATATAATGTTTCTAAGATGTCAATGGCCGAGTGGGCTACGGCGCAGAATTGTCACCCAGAGGATCAAGGTTCGATTCCCACCAACGGCAAATAAATTTACATGTGTTATTTTCAACAATTAATATGTACTGAAAACTAAATAAGCTCGAATATCCAATAGAAAGTGCAAAATAAATCGAATTCGATGAGCGCAGATAATTATTTTGTAATTTATTTGCCGTCTTTATAAGTCGGGGCTTAGTAGGGCAGCCTCTATCCGGCCCTTATCCGGAAAACTTAATCTGGCCCTGATCATGCACTGCGTTACTTTCCTGCAAGGCCTGTATAAGGTTGCCAGGCAGGAGCCTTAGATTTAAATCCGGCTGCCACGCTAGGGCCTGATATTCCTCGTAGCTGAATTTCTACTGGGGAAACACTTTACCCTACCGGTGATTGAACATAGTGATTTTTCCTTAGTAACTGTCAATGACGACACTTAAATTCCGTTGATTTAGCGATAGTTTGGTCCCTGTATACTGCAATGATCACAAATTTCTTTAACTTTCCACCGATGATCAATCCAAACGTTACCAAACCGAATGGGTTGAATCGCTGCAGATCTCGAACTCAACATTGTAATTACTGCTTTGAGACTAGATTAAGCTTAAAGTTTCATCAGGGTAAATTGTTGACTGCAAACCACATTACCCATGCGATATACCCAGACTTTGATCCGAAATTTGTGTGGAAGATACTGAGTGGAATATGTGATTAATCTGAATGGTGAATGGATGACGAAGTGATGACAATTTTTCGCACATATCACTATAAAGAAGTAGAAGAATAGATACTTTTTTAGAAATTATTATGACAAGCATTTTAAAAAGACTTTTATGCGACCAGGAAGGTCAATTTTAGTAAAAAAAAATAAATCTCAATATAAACTCAAACAAAGTGAAAAACAACAGTAAAAATATAAAGAATCAAACAAACAAAAAATCCCTTGTCCAGTAATGTGAGCAATATTATATTTATAGAGTAAATATTATCGTCCATCAATCGATTCCACATCAATATGTAATATCAGCAGTGCGTAATAGAAGTTTGCCAAGTTTTTTATAATATTTGATAACCTGAGTAACAAAATGTAGGAATCTCTAACCGACGTAATACCATTTCGTCACCTGTCATCAATACCATTTATTTTACGTAAATTTAGATAAAGAAGTTACAGGTGGTATAAAATCAGCCACACTATATAAAGAATGAAGATTAGGCAGCAGATATCAAAAGTATCGAAGCATTAATCATGGCACGCTCCAGAAACGTTCTTACCTCACTGTTCGCTTTTTTGGCGGTTGGAGCCTTCATCGGTGGTAAGTCAAATAATTTAATTGAAGCACCTTAGTAATAATTTTTTAAAAATCCTTTGTGCCATTTTTGAAGGTTTAATTAACCATACTAAAATGTGGTTTATGCAGCAACATGTATGTCTAATAAATAAATACAATTGGAGTCATATTTTGCAAATAAAATCAACCAGATGTCTTTTTTTAAAGAAGAATAAACCATAATTTTCGTCCGATATTGATGAGTGATAGCTCATTTTGTACAATAAAAGATTCTCCATCGATTCCCCATATTTGTTATACATTATTAATTCTTGAAAATTTATAATTATTTGGATATTCTAAATTTGACAGATACATGCTAATATCCTATGAAATAGTATTTTTTCGTTTATTATATTCGAAACAATGAACCATTCATTACCTTTTAATGTTAATACTCTTCGGAAAATTATAATATTTTGTTCATTCTAACCCAATCTAACATTAGGCATTATAATCGTAATTTTTGTACAATTAACATTACAGAAATTATAAGCGTCGAGTTAATAAATCAACCAATAAAAAAGTCACCTTTTTGATACTAGTGTATATTAGTCAATTTAATTTCTGTTTCATAACTCAGAACGTTTCTCCATAGCGAGAACGTGTATTTCTATATAAATTAACGTTTAAAACAATACAAAAAATATAACAATAAAAAACAAAGATTGTAATAATATATAAAAAATAGTACTGATTTAACTCGTGTCAACCTCCTTAAATGAAACGATGAATAAGTTTCATATAATTCGTGTGTTTTAATCATTAGGTACTGAAGCAAAACCACCAAGTCGGATTCAGGGAGGACGATTAGCTACCGACAGCGAATTCAGCGCTGTTGTTACGCTAGCTAGACCAGGAAATTTCATTCATACTTGCGGCGGTGCCATAATCGGTTCCCGGTTTGTTCTCACGGCTGGACATTGCGTAGACGACAGAACTAGCGACGATATAACCGTACGTGCCGGAATTCATGACATTAGGGACACCGCTAATGTTGTCGAGCGATTGGTTTCGAACGTTTTCATACACTCCGAATACATTCCGTACGTTAAGGAAGTGAGAGCTGTTCAGAACGATATCGCTGTTTTAGTGGTAAGTTGCTGAATTTTTTTACGCATTTTTTATCATAATCCTAACTACAATGATCGATGAAAAAAAAATCGGTTGTATCTTCACTCTTTTAATTGTACTTGAATTCACGTGGAAAATTGTTGCCATTGAATTTACACGAGTTGAAGTATTTACAGGCACTTAAAAAAAATCGAGAACCACTCTATCGATTCCCAAACAATTTGGCACGGATCATGATTTAATGTTTGTCCATGTGGGTACAAAATTTGGGTCTGATATATCGTGATTTACAAAAGTTATAGGGTAAAATGTATTTTTTCGAAATTTTCAAAACGCTGTAAAATTTGAACCTCTTGACCGATTTACGCCAAACACAATGCCAAATATTGTTATACTCCACTTGCGTGCCAAATTTGAAGAACATATATGAAAAATTACGACAGTTACCGTGATCATTAGCAAATATACACATACACGATTATTAAAAAAATCCCCTTCATAGTCAAACCTAAATTATAAATTTCAGCTGAAGGATCCTCTACCAATTGGCGGTCGCATCCAAAAATTCGAACTGCCGACACACCAACCAGAGGCGGGAAGCTATTTTGTTGCTGGTTGGGGTAAAAATAGCCCTACACCAACAGTCTACCAGCATAAGCTTAAGACACTAACCATGACATTAGGAAATTGTAATGGACTACCTGGAACGATCTGTGCACTCTCTGAGGACGGTTCAACTTGCGGCGTAAATATCAATACCCATTTATATTTCTTTAAGCCACTTGTGATTGTAAAATATTTCTTTTAAGTTTAATGTACGAAAGTTAAATGAAAAAACGTGTCTTTGATTTTCAGGGTGACAGCGGTAGTCCACTTATGCGTGGTGGAGTTGTCTACGGTATTGACTCAGCGAGTGGCTGTGAAATCGGAGCTTCAACCACTTTCACCAACGTTTTCCACTATATCAATTGGATCAACAACATCATAACCACCAATCCATAATCCGATACTGTCCTCAACAAACATGCCGATCTTATTGAATTATATCATGTACAAAATAAATTATAATAAATATTTTAATTTTATCACGTATTTGACGGACTTTTTTCATTACTTCGACGAAACTTATGTTTGGTCATGTGAAATTCATCTTACATATTCTCAGGGGTTCATCATACCTTAGTGATTCACCACAGACCAGGAGATTGACTACAGTCCATGGGGATGATCATACACCAAGCGTTCAATGAATCCTCAGGGGACTATGCTACACCCAGAGTACCATTTTAGCCCCGGGGTACCATTTTAGCCTCGGGGTACCATTTTAGCCCCGGGGTACCATTTTAGCCCCGGGGTACCATTTTAGCCTCGGGGTACCATTTTAGCCCCGGGGTACCATTTTAGCCCCGGGGTACCATTTTAGCCCCGAAGTACCATTATGCCCCCGAGGAACATTTTAGTCTCGGGGTACCATTTTAGCCCCGGGGTACCATTATACCCCCGGGGTACCATGATATTATATGGTGTGACGGGCTGGTAACACGAGAATTTCGGTAACTCGGCTCGAGTCACCCGTTCAAATCTAACGACGCCCTCGCAACAACTTTTCCTCACACTTTCCGCACACTTTATTCTGTTGGACGCCAGGTGCGACTGGTCCAGTCCTTACCTTTTCCGTCGGTCGGCTAGCTAAAAAGGGAGTGTAATTCGGGGACGAGATGAAAGAATAAGTTTTCTCGGACGACAGGCGGTTTTTCTTAACCAACCATCGCGTATTCGCGTATTTTTTAGCTTATTTCACTCGCACACAATTTTACAACAGTGAGCTCTTAGGTTCGGCCGATCACGCTCGCGGGATATACGCTCGGCGGTATTCTACGCGGTTCTTTCTCACACACTCTATTTTTCCTGTTCTTTCACGAGCCGGATAATCATACGGTTTTCACGCGGTGGAATGCACGAGCACGGCTCTGTAACGCTCCAAGCCAGATCTCCTCGTGGTTGGCCATTAGTCGCGCGCGCTATTCTTCCGGTTTCCCACGGCCCGGAGTCCGGTCTCTACCTTCTCGAGACAAATCCAAAATCGAACTAATTATCGGCACGCGCCGTGTCGCGTTATTATTTTCGGAGAGTGGGTTTCGTCGACGAAGCGATCGACTGCTCTCCTGGATCATCGCTATTCTCCGTCGTCCTTCTTCCTCTATCCATTCACTCTGAGTAGCGCTCGCGCTCTCACGACACCTCGTACTTTTCGTACACCCCTAGCTGCTCAATCCGAGAGACTAGGTAGTGGGGGGTTTAAGAGGGGGGAATCTTCAAAAATAACTGCAAAACCCAAAAACCGATATAATGTATAATGTGCTCGCTTTAATTAAACAAAATAACATACTCTTTTATAAAAAAGCGAGTACCAATGGGAGCTTGTAAGCTCCAATATTGCCCAAAGGTATATTTTACAAAATAGGGTTCCCTGAAGGGGAACCCGTGCTCACTGGCACAACTGACTCTATATAAAAGAAAATTATTAACATTAAATTCAAAAAATAAAAATACCAAAAAGAGTTACAAATTCGCAAATAATGGGCGTGAAAGCTACGCGTCACGCCGCAAAATAGTGAGAGAGTCTTCCCTCTCACTCTTACGCTACGGGACGGCTGAGACCCGTCTCGTGTTCTCCAATCATTCAATATTCCAAAAAAACGATTTCCAAAATTAAATACAATAAGTACAATTTGCTACTGAAGTTATTCTTTCTCTCGGTTGGCCGTAGCCAAACCGAGCAGACCCCGCGAGAAACTTTAGTGGCGAGACGAAAATCGACTCGCCTCGTGGCGGCTGAAGGCCTGAATTTCTACCAATAATGACCAAAAAAAGTATTTGTTATGTCACGGCACCGTACAGTACAAAATTAAAATGCACTGACCCACCTCTATTGCGCGATTGTCCGTGTTAGGGACCGAAACTACGTCCTTCCTTCTTTTCCAATGAATTCCAATAATTTCCAATACAATCTCCAATGTAATACAATCGTTTAGTGCGCTACTGCTCGCACGCGTGTCCAGCCAACAAGTGACGAGTCGCGGCGCGTGCCGGACTCGCCAAAATCGCTCGAGGACGAGAGGAGTGCGCGGAGGGTACGCATCCCTTCGCAGCGACACATTTATTAGTGGTCTGTCGCGAAGACAGACTACCATTCGACGCGGGAGTTCCAAACTCTCGCGTATGAATTTCCAAAATAGGAGGCCGATGTACTGCCGCCACGGTACCGATTTCTTGATGCATGGAGCTGCCCTCGCTGCTGGCGTCTCCTCTTCCTCTGAGCTCCTGGATCCCAAAGACCATGCCGATTGGAGGTACTGATGCAGTACCTCACTCGTAGAAGGAAAGAAACGTTGATCGCCAGTGCGAGCGGGGACCGTGACATGTAAAATGTGTTCCAAACGAAATCAATAAATAATTCCTATAATCTCGCGTAGGTCTGGTCGATTTGACGCGACGCCGCAGTTTTGCCCTATTTTGCCTTGCAGCCGTATCCCGGCTTGCTGGCTGGACCATTTCTATGTCGCGGGCGACGTCGAAGGGGGGAGAGATGCAACGGACACCGCGTAACGCGAAATGCCGCGTTACAGTATATATATTTGAATTAATAGAAACCATTTAGTTTAGTACTTAACATCCATTAATTAAATTGATTTAAGTGGAGCAATTTAGTGATGCGGACGAGCGAGATGAGCGAGAACATGTCGAGATCAAGACTAAGACTCAGAATTTCACAGCTTGATTGTCATTTCCATTCGAGATTATCGACATAGCAAGATTTTTCTCTCGTTCTCGTCTTGAATTTCGCTCGAAATCTCGTCTTGACAGCTGGATATTGTTTTTCTTTATTTCCCTATTATCTTCTCTAGTTTTAAATTATTTCCAATGATATTAATGTTTCAGAAAATGTATAACGCTGAGAAGAATAGGGTAAATTGTGAAATTATTTATATTAAATATCTGGTGCTGTTATTCTAGCCTTAAATCAATTAAATTATTAAATCATTGGAGTACATCCACCGCTACATTAAAGATGAAGGTCACGTTTTTTGTTCAATATTAAAGAAAGTTTTTTCACTTCGTAGAACTACGCTAACTTTTTGAGGTTCCAGGATGATGTTTTCTTAATGATAGACGTTTAGATCGGTTTTTAGGTAGACCTCATCATGTACAGGACACCTTTTGAGGTTTAAGTCAGTTTTCAAGGACGATTCCATGTCTACGATGTCTACGATGATATCCAGAATTTCAAAACAATCCGAAGTCACCCGTAGTCCTCGTATAATTCGAGACTGAAATCCATTTTTACGTAGTTGTCGTATTCAAACTCGACCTGAACCTTGGAATCTAAGGAGACGACGTATCAGAACGTCGTTCTGATACGTATCTTCACCAATGAAATTAAATACGTATCAGAACGTCGTTCTCATACGTATTTAATTTCATTGGTGAAGATTTCCATGATTCAACGGAACTTTTTCGCTCGGTGTAGTCCGTTTACACTAGACAATCAACGTTTAAAGCCCTTGGAAGCCTACACCATACCAAAGAATATGGATGTACATAGAAGTGCAGACCCTATGCTTCGCCTGAAGCTGAGCAGAATGCACTTCTATGTACATCCATATTCTTTGACCATACTTCTATGCTGACATTTTGGAAAGCTGTTAGGCACACAATTTCATTTTCGTGGTCGGTGTTAGAGCCTAACGGAGCATATCCTATCGTATCGTGCGATGCTGTCGCATTCAGAACCATAACATAGCCTCTATTTTGTTGACAGTTTATCTGTCATAAGTTTCAAGATCTCGCTCGATCTCGCTTGTTATTTTAAGCAAGATTGAGCGAGACTATGATTTTTTTTTCATACTGCAAGCTCGAGACGAGAACTTCAGACAAATGACAAACGCAAGAAAAAACGAGCGAGATTCAAGATAATCTCGTCTCAAGCCGCATCACTAGGAGCTATTGAATATTAAACAGGTTCAAGTAAAATTGTCCATATTGAAACGAGTATGGTTTTGATTCAACGATAAATTTAGTTGGTAGGGTTGATGATATAATATGAATAAGTATGTTGTCTGACGTTTTCATAGAATAGTTTAATTGAACCAACACAACATTTAGTAAAAAAAAAGGAATATCTCGTTGAGTCAATAAAATTTTTATTTCGTTCAACAAAAGGAGCAATTAAATTTATAATTGGTTCAAATAAACCCATGCATTTGAATATTTTCAAACAAATGGTATGTTTGAAAATGTAGTGTATTCAATTACATATTTCTCTCAGTGCAGGAACTCTCCATTCATAAGGCAGTTGACGCAAGGAATGTTCCTTCCTTCACAGAGCCTCGTCGGAATGCGAGTTTGCCCAAAACTTTCGTCGAATAAATGAAAAAAATTCCGTCCAATACGTGGTTAGATTCAAATATTTATTATTATTTATTTCGTACATGAAATAATTTAATAAGATCTGCATGTTTGTTGAGGACAGTGTCGGATTATCAATTGGTGCATATGATGTTGTTGATCCAATTTATATAGTGGAAAATATTAGTTTCGTTGAATTAATGAAAAAAATTCCGTCAGATACGTGGTAAGATTTAAATATTTATTATAATTTATTTTGTACATGTATTAATTAAATAAGATCTGCATGTTTGTTGAGGACAGTATCGGGTTATGGATTGGTGATTATGATGTTGTTGATCGAATTGATATAGTGGAAAACGTTGGTGAAAGTGGTTGAAGCTCCGATTTCGCAGCCACCCGCTGAGTCAATACCGTAGACAACTCCACCACTCATAAGTGGACTACCGCTGTCACCCTGAAAATCATAGACACGTTTTTTCATTTAAGTTTCGTACATTAAATAATCAAAAGAAATATTTTACAATCACAAGTGGCTTAAAGAAATATAAATGGGTTCTATTTACGCTGCAAATTGAACCGTCCTCAGAGAGTGCACAGATCGTTCCAGGTAGTCCATTACAATTTTCTAATGTCATAGTTAGTGTCTTAAGCTTATGCTGGTAGACAGTTGGTGTAGGGCTATTTTTACCCCAACCAGCAATAAAATAGCTTCCCGCCTCAGGTTGGTGTGTCGGCAGTTGGAATTTTTGGATGCGACCGCCAATTGGTAGAGGTTCCTTCAGCTGAAATTTATAATTTAGTTTTGAATATTAAGGGGATTTCTTTTTACAATCGGGTATGTGTAGATTTGCTAATGATCAAGATAATTGTCGTAATTTTTCATGTATGTTCTTCAAATTTGGCACGCAAGTGGAGTATCATATAACAACATTTGGAATTGTATTTGGCGCGGATCGGTCAAGAGGTTCAAAATTTACAGCGTTTTGAAAATTTGGTAAAAATACATTTTACCCTATAAATTTTGTAAATCACGATATATCAGGCTCAAATTTTGTACCCAAATGGACAAACATTAAACCATGATCCGTGCGAAATTTTTCGGGAACCGATACTGTGGTTCTAATTTTATTACAATTTCGATTTTTTTTAAGTATCTGTAAATACTTCAACTCGTGGAAATTCAATGGTAACATTGTTCCATATGAATTCAAGTACTATTAAAAGAGTGAAGATTTATCCGAAAAGAAATTTAGCAACTTACCACTAAAACGGCGATATCATTCTGAACAGGGCGCACTCCCTCAATGTACGGAATGTATTCGGAGTGTACGAAAACGTTCGAAACCAATCGCTCGACAGCATTAGCGGTGTCCCTAATGTCATGAATTCCGGCACGTACCGCTATATCGTCGCTAGTTCTTTTGTCTACGCAATGTCCAGCCGTGAGAACAAACCGGGAACCGATTATGGCACCGCCGCAAGTGTGAATGAAATTTCCTGGTCTGGCTAACGTGACAACAGCGCTGAATTCGTTGCCGGTAGCTAATCGTCCTCCCTGGATCCGACTTGGTGGTTTTGCTTCAGTCCCTAATAATTAAAACACATGAATTATATGAAACTTATTCATCGTTTCATTTAAGGAGGTTGACACGAGTTAAGTCAGTGCTATTTTTTATATATCTTTACAACCTTAGTTTTTTATTGTTATATATTTTTATTGCTTTAAACGTTAATTTGCATAGAAATACACGTTCTCAATATGGAGAAACGCTCTGAGTTATGGAATAGAAATTAAATCGACTAATACATGCTAGTATCAAAAAGGTGACTTCAATTTTTGTTGATTGATTTATTGACTCGACGCCTACAATTTTTGTAATGTTAATTGTTCAAAAGTTACCATTGTAATGCCTAATGTAAGGTTGGGTTGGGATGACAAAGATTATAATTTTCCAACGAATATTAGTATTAAAAGGCAATCAATGGTTTATTTTTTTTAATTTAACGAATGAAAAAAAACTATTTCATTGGATATTAGCATGTATCTGTCAAATTTAAAATATCCAAATAATTATAATTTTTCAATAATTAAAAATGTATAATAAATATGGTGAATCAATGGAGCCTCTTTTATTAAACAAAATGAGCTATATCGGACGAAAATTATGATTTATTCTTCTTAAAAAAGCATCTCATTGATTTTATTTACAAAATATCACTTCAATTGTATTTATTTATGAGAAACACACGCTACTGCGTAAACCACGCTTAAGTATGGTTAATTAAACCTCCAAAAATTGCACAAAAGATTTACAAAAAAATTATTAATAAGGTGTTTCAATTAAATTATTTGACTTACCACCGATGAAAGCTCCAACCGCCAAAAAAGCGAACAGTGAGGTAAGAACATTTCTGGAGCGTGCTTATTAGTGCTTCGATACTTTTGACATCTGCTGTCTAATCTTCATTCTTTATATACTGTTGCTGATTTTATGCCACCTGTAACTTCTTTATCTAAATTTACGTAAAATAAATGGATTTGATGACAGGTGACGAAATTTCATTACGTCTGTTGGAGCATCATTCATTTTGTTGTGCGTAATAGTAGTTTGCGCAATATGTAATATCAGCAGATATTACATATTGATGTGGAATCGATTGATGGACGATAATATTTACTCTGTAAATGTAATTTATATATGTTAGTTATGTCTTGCTTCCATAACAGGGCAAGGGATTTTTTTATCGTCAACGTGTGCATGACACGTTTGTTGCTTGATTGTTTATATTTTTTACTGTTGTTTTTCACTTTGTTTGAGTTTATATTTAGATTTATTTTTTCTACTAAATTTGACCTTCCTAGTCGCATAAAAGTCTTTTCAACGTGCTTGTCACGTTTGTCATAGTAATTTAAAAAAATATCTGTGCTTCTACTTCTTAATAGTGCCATATGTGGAAAATTGTCATCACTTCGTTATTCATTCACCATTCAGATTAGTCACAAATTCCTCTCCGTATCTTCCACGCAAATTTCGGATCAAAGACTGGGTATATCGCATGGGTAATGGGGTTTGCAGTCAACAATTTACCCTGATGAAACTTTAAGCTTAAACTAGTTTCAAAGCAGTAATTATAATGTAGAGTTCGAGGTCTGCAGCGATTCAACCCATTCTCTTTGGTATCGTTTGGATTGATCGTCGGTGGAAAGTTAAAGAAATTTGTGATCATTGTAGTATTCAAGGACCAAGCTATCGCTAAATCAACGGAATTTAACTGTCGTCATTGACAGTTACTAAGGAAAGATCACTATGTTGAATCACTGGTAGAGAAATGGCCACACTGGAAGTTCTGCAAGAAATACTTTTGTTGATTCTGTGAACTTCCTGTCCATCTTCTACTATTTAAAGGGGAAATTCATCTGACATACCCACACAGAACGTACTATAAATTGGACGTCCATGAATGGTCTATTGGTCCATAAAACGTCCACATTCACGGTGGACGATATATGTATCTCTATTTAACGTCTATAGCAGTCTTGTCGTTGGACATATCACATCGGATAAAAACGGGACATCGGAATGGATATAAAATGGATGTCCATGGAACATTAAGTAGAATACCTCGATTAGATGAATCTGTAATACTTTAACGAGACATCCAATAGACGTTCAAAATTCATCTACAAGAAGGTGTATTTGATAGATGAAATGAGAACGTCCATTGCATCATTTCTGCATGATAAAAAATGAAAGTCATTCAGGGTCACAAGGTGGACATACACTAAACGTCCAGAGGACCGCATTGTATGGCTGCACCGTCAATACGTCAACTGGACATCTAATGTATGTTCAAATTATGTCGTCGCGGAAACGTACCTAATGGACGTAAGGGAAATGTCTATTGGATGGCCACGGCAGTACTCTGAATGAATGTTCCGCAAGATCGTTAAGTGGACATACACCAGACATCCGAAAAACCACATTGAATAGCAGCCCGTTTAGTGCATCAGCTGGACATGTGCATAACGCACGTTGTCCTCCATATCCATAGAACATCAGATGCCCTCCGAATGAACATGAGCACCCCATGCGGACAAAATATGTACACATGACATAGTATATACGTAAGTAAGATCGTAGTGTGGCTGGTCATTGTCTCTACATTATACGTCTAATCTGGATGAAAAGCTAAACATACAGAGGACATCTATATGCATTCACTAAACATCCACAGTAAGTAGTAATCAGCACCAATTCTATGTAATATGGTTGTCCCTTGAACATACTCGTAGATATTTATTGGACATACATTTCACGTCCGCTGAACGTATAATATGAAGGTCAAAATGTCATAAAATATATATTCGTTGAACGTGTTATGGATAGCTGTTTTCACGTAATCGATGACATCCATAAGATATTTGATATACGTCTATTATATACCTACTGGTACGTTCAAAGACTGGCCATATTACCTAGAATTGGTGCCGATTGACACTTTCTGTGGTTATTTGCTGGATGTACATTGATGTCCTCGGTCCGATCGATTCATCCACCATGGATGTTCAGAAGACGTACCACGGTCGATATGTTTTGTGTGGGCAAATATCGGAACGTTATTTTGAATGTATTTTTGACCTTATTCAAAGGCACCACAATCACTACAATACAAAATTCGGTGGTCTTCGCAGGTCGGTCGCTGGCATCTTTTGCAAAAAATTGAAGTCTTGCGATCCTTCAACCTGGGGCACAAGCCACATCGGGCTGACTTTGTCGGTGCGTGATTAACAGGCTGCACTTTTTCATCAAGAAGAATAATAATATTATTTCTTAGATCCCGGCGAAGAGTTGGAACTTGCAGTCTTGCCCGCAGGTGTGGCTCCAAAAGCGAACTGACATAAAAAAACCCGATTTTCAAATGCCACACAAAATTCTGAAAAAATTCATACGTATGCAGAAAAATGAAAAGATCACTTCCATAACAAAAAAAAATAGGTTCTCGGGTATTTTGTTGAACAATTATTTATTTTAGTAATTTCTTAATAACATTTTTTAAATTATTATTGTCCAAAGTAATCTCTTTAGCATCTTCAATATGCTTGATTTTTTTCAGATTTTTATCTTATCGAGAATTGTTGGTAATTCTCTCTCAAACTCTCTCGAACTTATGCGACGTCAGTCAATGTGCTCATACTACCTTAAAATGAAATCTTCAATACTTAACGCTCAAATGACGTTATGATACATGAAATAAACTTATATCTGCAAAAAACACAAAATCAACTTACATCCACAAAATGTTGACGGGAACGACAAACTGGGGTAGATATCGACCCCACCCGAGCTTTACTTCTTCACTCCGTCGAAGTAAACAGATCACTGAACGTGTTCCCGACTGAACTCCACCGTTAAACCTTTAAACTGAATTATGGTGCAGACCTACAGTTGATAATGTCGCTAACTAATATAGTAGCGCAGTTCAAAGTTCGCCTGGGGTAGATATCTACCCCAGTTTGTCGTTCTAGGATTAACTATATTTTTCTTTAGATATAATTGAGATATAACTATTGGGAATGTGCAATGATTTGGCCGTATTCGGTCTGAGTTTCAGTAGGTCTAATCACGGATCTGGCCCCGAACTGATCTGACCCTATTCTGGCCCTGGTCGGGCCCTGGTCTGGCCCTATTCTGGCCCTGATCTGGCTGAGATTCAGTAAGCCTGAACCGGCATACATTACTGAAAGCTGGTACCGGGTGCCGTGAACCGATATTAGTCAGCCTAAATAAATTTCTACTTGAGTACCTATATCTTATGAGTACACGCAATAACGCTATTAATAGGACCACGTAATTTGATATTCAAGCCTTTGTCTCAGTTCGGAATTCGAACTGGATACTTGAATGGATATATCAACTAACCAATTAGCTAAAGTTCCATTATAGTTAGAAACCACAATGACGGGTAAAATGTATCAATAAAATTTGATTCCTGCAAACATTTCTTTTTTTTCAATCCTATAGGATTGAATAGCGCAATTAATCAGTCCTGACGGGTTGTCAGGGAATTAGAAGATTACTTGACTTACATTTTTTTTCTATTATTTTTTCCATGAATTCTGTGAAATACAAAAAAAAATATTATGACGTGGATAGATGTTGTAAAAAACGAAGAATGCATAATTAATTTTTAATGATGTTAGAATATGCAGTGCAGACAGTCTTTTTGGGTGTATTAAAATACATAGAACGCCCTCAAATGGGTAACAATTGTCTGCTGCTGGAGATTGGCTCGACGTAACAACGTCGAGGGTAGAGAATCGAGAGCAGGGCATTCTCGATAGCCGCTAGCTGTTTCCTATTGTGCAGCTAATTACGTTGGGGATCAGGGGACCGGGAAACGGCCGTTTCGAACCTGCATAGTTTATCAAAATTAACTAATCTAGCGTTGAAAGAATCGCCAGATACGAAACTAGCAACGGTGCCATAGCGTAAATCAAGAAAACGTCGGTAAAATCGGTGAAATTACATGGTAATAGAAAATACATAGATCATGAATGAAAATTATTTGCACCTTATTTCGTCCGGCGATAAACAATATTTTTCTAGACTGTAAATTTCTAAAAATAAATTTGAATAATTAAAGAAATTCGGACTTGAAACTATAAAAGCATTAATTGCAATAAAGAAATTGTTCGATTTTTCCACTATTTTGATTTAGAAAAGTGGCCAACATTCAGGATGGATTTTGAGATATGTTACAATGCTTAAGTTCACGAATAAATTATTTTCAATTTTTCTTTTTGTTTCATGTAAGAATTTATATATATAGCAAAATTAATATATAAAAAAAATATTATGTTCCATAATGTTTTTAAAATATGTCCGTCCGTATAAACCGATGGTTATTTGTGGTCAAATTTAATTCGATTAAGTCGCTAGTAGCACAGTTAATGCTCTCCATTGAATTTTTAGAATCTAGCTTTTCACGTTTGATGTGAAAAAAAATCAATTTCGATTTTTTCCCTTGATCACGCTTTGGCCTATATATTTTTTAAGTCCTTTCCATTAACGTATACCAAGCGATTAGAAAGATGGAAAACGTAATAAAGAGCGCAGAATTTCACAAAGAGTTCGAGCTTCGATAAACCTACTGCAAATCAAGTAACAGACGGTGCCTATGCTTTAGGAATTATTCAAGAGCTCAATTATCAGCTTATTGCCGGTCTGCCTGGCAGCTCGGCTACGGTACGAAAGCGTGAGAGGCTCACAGGTGCCCGAAAAACGGCACTAAGCTTTCGGCATCGGCAGCAACAAAAGAGCGACTGTTGAAAAATAGAAAACAATGAAGATTGTCTATGCAGCACGAGGAATCGCTGGAAAAGCCTAGAGCATTAAGGCCAAAGAGCACAAGGGATTTTACACTTAAACTGTATTGTTGCCTCTTTAAGCAGTGAAAAATGGTGAAGAAAAACATACTTTACAATTGAGTTATAAAAAAAAATTACAACATGGTTACGACCTTAATTTTCAGATAAATTTCTGAATTTTTAATATATTATAAACAATGCCTAGAGGAAACTATGTGTAAAAATTTAAGCAAGGTTACTGACTATTTACAGTAAATAAATAAATCCAAAGTAGAAAGATTTAGTATGTGTTCTTATGGAAAAAGCGCGACGATCCATCTCTTGTTCAGTTTCATATGTATTTTGAGGTTAAATGTATATAAGGAAATAAGTCTAACATGTTTCATAAATTCCACCGATCAAAGTGATCATGGGATAATTTAGGGTTACCGAACGTTTTAATGAAAATTTTGTAGTTAAACTGAAAAAATAGCACTAAGCTGACGGCATCGGCAAAAACAAAAAAGCGACTGTGGAAAAAGAGAAAACAATGAAGATTATGTATACAGTGCGAGGACTCGCTGGAAAAGCACAGAGCATTAAGGCCAAAGAGTACAAGGGATTTCACACCTAAACTGTATTGTTGCCTCTTTAAGCAGTCAAAAATGTTGAAAGAAAACATTCTGTACAATTGAGTTTAAAAAAAAATACAACATGGTTACGACCTTATTTTTTAGATAAATTTCTGAATTTTTAATATATTATAAACAATGCCTAGAGGAAACTATGTGTAAAAATTTAAGCAAGGTTACCGACTATTTACAGTAAATAAATAAATCTAAAGTAGAAAGATTTAGTATGTGTTCTTATGGAAAAAGCACGACGATCCAACTCTTGTTCAGTTTCATTTGTATTTTGAGGTTAAATGTATATAAGGAAATAAGTCTAACATGTTTCATAAATTCCACCGATCAAAGTGATCATAGGATAATTTAGGGATACCGAACGTTTTGATGAAAATGTTGTAGTTAAACTGAAAAAATAGCACTAAGCTGACGGCATCGGCAAAAACAAAAAAGCGATTGTGGAAAAAGAGAAAACGATGAAGATTATGTATACAGTGCGAGGACTCGCTGGAAAAGCCCAGAGCATTAAGGCCAAAGAGCACAAGGGATTTCACACCTAAACTGTATTGTTGCCTCTTTAAGCAGTCAAACATGTTGAAAGAAAACATTCTGTACAATTGAGTTTAAAAAAAATACAACATGGTTACGACCTTAATTTTTAGATAAATTTCTGAATTTTTAATATATTATAAACAATGCCTAGAGGAAACTATGTGTAAAAAATTAAGCAAGGTTACCGACTATTTACAGTAAATAAATAAATCCAAAGTAGAAAGATTTAGTATGTGTTCTTATGGAAAAAGCGCGACGGTCCATCTCTTATTCAGTTTCTATGTATTTTGAGGCTAAATGTATATAAGGAAATAAGTCTAACATGTTTCATAAATTCCACCGATCAAAGTGATCATGGGATAATTTAGGGTTACCGAACGTTTTAATGAAAATTTTGTAGTTAAACTGAAAAATAGCACTAAGCTGACGGCATCGGCAAAAACAAAAAAGCGACTGTAGAAAAAGAGAAAACAATGAAGATTATGTATACAGTGCGAGGACTCGCTGGAAAAGCCCAGAGCATTAAGGCCAAAGAGCACAAGGGATTTCACACCTAAACTGTATTGTTGCCTCTTTAAGCAGTCAAAAAAGTTGAAAGAAAACATTCTGTACAATTGAGATTAAAAAAAATACAATATGGTTACGACCTTATTTGTTAGATAAATATCTGAATTTTTAATATATTATAAACAATGCCTAGAGGAAACTATGTGTAAAAATTTAAGCAAGGTTACTGACTATTTAAAGTAAATAAATAAATCCAAAGTAGAAAGATTTAGTATGTGTTCTTATGGAAAAAGCGCGACGATCCATCTCTTGTTCAGTTTCATATGTATTTTGAGGTTAAATGTATATAAGGAAATAAATGTAACATGTTTCATAAATTCCACCGATCAAAGTGATCATAGGATAATTTAGGGTTACCGAACGTTTTAATGAAAATTTTGTTGTTAAACTGAAAAAATAGCACTAAGCTGACGGCATCGGCAAAAACAAAAAAGCGATTGTGGAAAAAGAGAAAACAATGAAGATTATGTATACAGTGCGAGAACTCGCTGGAAAAGCCCAGAGCATTAAGGCCAAAGAGCACAAGGGATTTCACACCTAAAATGTATTGTTGCCTCTTTAAGCAGTCAAAAATGTTGAAAGAAAACATTCTGTACAATTGAGTTAAAAAAAAAATACAATATGGTTACGACCTTAATTTTTAGATAAATTTCTGAATTTTTAATATATTATAAACAATGCCTAGAGGAAACTATGTGTAAAAATTTAAGCAAGGTTACCGACTATTTACAGTAAATAAATAAATCTAAAGTAGAAAGATTTAGTATGTGTTCATATGGAAAAAGCACGACGGTCTATCTCTTATTCAGTTTCATTTGTATTTTGAGGCTAAATGTATATAAGGAAATAAGTCTAACATGTTTCATAAATTCCACCGATCAAAGTGATCATGGGATAATTTAGGGTTACCGAACATTTTAATGAAAATTTTGTAGTTAAACTGACAAAATAGCACTAAGCTGACGGCATCGGCAAAAACAAAAAAGCGACTATGGAAAAAGAAAAAACAATGAAGTTTATGTATACAGTGCGAGGACTCGCTGGAAAAACCCAGAGCATTAAGGCCAAAGAGCACAAGGGATTTCACACCTAAACTGTATTGTTGCCTCTTTAAGCAGTCAAAAATGTTGAAAGAAAACATTCTGTACAATTGAGTTAAAAAAAAATACAATATGGTTACGACCTTATTTTTTAGATAAATTTCTGAATTTTTAATATATTATAAACAATGCCTAGAGGAAACTATGTGTAAAAATTTAAGCAAGGTTACTGACTATTTACAGTAAATAAATAAATCCAAAGTAGAAAGATTTAGTATGTGTTCTTATGGAAAAAGCGCGACGATCCATCTCTTGTTCAGTTTCATATGTATTTTGAGGTTAAATGTATATAAGGAAATAAGTCTAACATGTTTCATAAATTCCACCGATCAAAGTGATCATGGGATAATTTAGGGTTACCGAACGTTTTAATGAAAATTTTGTAGTTAAACTGAAAAAATAGCACTAAGCTGACGGCATCGGCAAAAACAAAAAAGCGACTGTGGAAAAAGAGAAAACAATGAAGATTATGTATACAGTGCGAGGACTCGCTGGAAAAGCACAGAGCATTAAGGCCAAAGAGTACAAGGGATTTCACACCTAAACTGTATTGTTGCCTCTTTAAGCAGTCAAAAATGTTGAAAGAAAACATTCTGTACAATTGAGTTTAAAAAAAAATACAACATGGTTACGACCTTATTTTTTAGATAAATTTCTGAATTTTTAATATATTATAAACAATGCCTAGAGGAAACTATGTGTAAAAATTTAAGCAAGGTTACCGACTATTTACAGTAAATAAATAAATCTAAAGTAGAAAGATTTAGTATGTGTTCTTATGGAAAAAGCACGACGATCCAACTCTTGTTCAGTTTCATTTGTATTTTGAGGTTAAATGTATATAAGGAAATAAGTCTAACATGTTTCATAAATTCCACCGATCAAAGTGATCATAGGATAATTTAGGGTTACCGAACGTTTTGATGAAAATGTTGTAGTTAAACTGAAAAAATAGCACTAAGCTGACGGCATCGGCAAAAACAAAAAAGCGATTGTGGAAAAAGAGAAAACGATGAAGATTATGTATACAGTGCGAGGACTCGCTGGAAAAGCCCAGAGCATTAAGGCCAAAGAGCACAAGGGATTTCACACCTAAACTGTATTGTTGCCTCTTTAAGCAGTCAAACATGTTGAAAGAAAACATTCTGTACAATTGAGTTTAAAAAAAATACAACATGGTTACGACCTTAATTTTTAGATAAATTTCTGAATTTTTAATATATTATAAACAATGCCTAGAGGAAACTATGTGTAAAAAATTAAGCAAGGTTACCGACTATTTACAGTAAATAAATAAATCCAAAGTAGAAAGATTTAGTATGTGTTCTTATGGAAAAAGCGCGACGGTCCATCTCTTATTCAGTTTCTATGTATTTTGAGGCTAAATGTATATAAGGAAATAAGTCTAACATGTTTCATAAATTCCACCGATCAAAGTGATCATGGGATAATTTAGGGTTACCGAACGTTTTAATGAAAATTTTGTAGTTAAACTGAAAAATAGCACTAAGCTGACGGCATCGGCAAAAACAAAAAAGCGACTGTAGAAAAAGAGAAAACAATGAAGATTATGTATACAGTGCGAGGACTCGCTGGAAAAGCCCAGAGCATTAAGGCCAAAGAGCACAAGGGATTTCACACCTAAACTGTATTGTTGCCTCTTTAAGCAGTCAAAAAAGTTGAAAGAAAACATTCTGTACAATTGAGATTAAAAAAAATACAATATGGTTACGACCTTATTTGTTAGATAAATATCTGAATTTTTAATATATTATAAACAATGCCTAGAGGAAACTATGTGTAAAAATTTAAGCAAGGTTACTGACTATTTAAAGTAAATAAATAAATCCAAAGTAGAAAGATTTAGTATGTGTTCTTATGGAAAAAGCGCGACGATCCATCTCTTGTTCAGTTTCATATGTATTTTGAGGTTAAATGTATATAAGGAAATAAGTGTAACATGTTTCATAAATTCCACCGATCAAAGTGATCATAGGATAATTTAGGGTTACCGAACGTTTTAATGAAAATTTTGTTGTTAAACTGAAAAAATAGCACTAAGCTGACGGCATCGGCAAAAACAAAAAAGCGATTGTGGAAAAAGAGAAAACAATGAAGATTATGTATACAGTGCGAGAACTCGCTGGAAAAGCCCAGAGCATTAAGGCCAAAGAGCACAAGGGATTTCACACCTAAAATGTATTGTTGCCTCTTTAAGCAGTCAAAAATGTTGAAAGAAAACATTCTGTACAATTGAGTTAAAAAAAAAATACAATATGGTTACGACCTTAATTTTTAGATAAATTTCTGAATTTTTAATATATTATAAACAATGCCTAGAGGAAACTATGTGTAAAAATTTAAGCAAGGTTACCGACTATTTACAGTAAATAAATAAATCTAAAGTAGAAAGATTTAGTATGTGTTCATATGGAAAAAGCACGACGGTCTATCTCTTATTCAGTTTCATTTGTATTTTGAGGCTAAATGTATATAAGGAAATAAGTCTAACATGTTTCATAAATTCCACCGATCAAAGTGATCATGGGATAATTTAGGGTTACCGAACATTTTAATGAAAATTTTGTAGTTAAACTGACAAAATAGCACTAAGCTGACGGCATCGGCAAAAACAAAAAAGCGACTATGGAAAAAGAAAAAACAATGAAGTTTATGTATACAGTGCGAGGACTCGCTGGAAAAACCCAGAGCATTAAGGCCAAAGAGCACAAGGGATTTCACACCTAAACTGTATTGTTGCCTCTTTAAGCAGTCAAAAATGTTGAAAGAAAACATTCTGTACAATTGAGTTAAAAAAAAATACAATATGGTTACGACCTTATTTTTTAGATAAATTTCTGAATTTTTAATATATTATAAACAATGCCTAGAGGAAACTATGTGTAAAAATTTAAGCAAGGTTACCGACTATTTACAGTAAATAAATAAATCTAAAGTAGAAAGATTTAATAAGTGTTCTTATGGAAAAAGCGCGACGATCCATCTCTTGTTCAGTTTCATATGCATTTAGCGGTTAAATTCATATAAGAAAATAAGTCTAACATGTTTCGGAGATTCCAGCGAAAAAAGTGATATTGGAAAAAAATGTGGTTACCGGCTGTTTTAACGAAATAAAAAAAATGAAATTCGTTAAAGTTATCTAATAATCAATGGTTTGCAAATTTATTATCGACCGTAAAAATATCACCTTAAATCATTTGCTCATCATTATCGTTCGAAACATAACATAATTATTAAATTACGTAATTATAATTTATTGAAAATAGTACTATGCTCTTTGCAGATCTGACACAATAGCGACTTTTCTTGTTACATTTTTAAAAATATGTTTCGTGTTTCTTTCCTTGCAAAGAAAAATGGTCTTTGGCAAAGCAACAAATGAGACTGTTGTATTCCCAACGAAGACGCCCCAGGACGATAGCGATGTGGTCTGTGAATCGTCCGTTAAAGACTTTCCAGTCATGAGCGAGACATCGTTCAGGAATAAAGTGTCCCTGAGGGGTGCTAAAGTGACTAGCGAAGCGAGACGAGAAACGAGAGGTGCACGAGATCGCACCACGTGAATGTTATAGGTACCAGAAACGATCGAAGATCTACTGTCGAAGGGTCTGACACGTACAGAAAATTTGATATAGCATAATATACTCTGTATGCATGTATGTCACCATATAGTATAGAATAATATATGTGATATATGAATAAGGAATAAGTATTTTGACATATTTACAAAATATTTATTTCCAGGTCAGATTAAGTTTTCAGAAATCACTGGAAAGTCGATCATTTTTAAACATATAATTATTTTTATTTTGTATACATATATTATAGAAAAAGTATATGGGGCATTCCACGGCTAATCGACAAGGTCTTTACGCATTTTTTTTCTTTTGGGATTTTGTAGAGCAAAAAAAAACAATTTGGAAAGTTTTTACATTTTTTCCAATATTGGTCCAAAATAACCAAAATTTTAATTTCACAAAATGTACGAAAACGATTTGATCGAAATTTGTATAGAAAATAGGTGTGAACTTATGACAGCGGTAAAGTAATAAATAAAAAATGTAAAAATGTAAAAAAAATAAGGGAAAATTGAGCCGTCCAAAAAAAAATTTGTTAAGGCCCATATGATATATTCTTATAGATCTATAAACTTCCTGTGAATTTTCAAAGAATAATCAAGTCCTGTACACATTTGCATAAAGATAAGATTAATATTTCCACTTAATAATTTCCATTGCCATTTTTTAGGATAACATCTGAAGTGTGTAGCAGAAGTTCTGCAGTTCTTGTAATTTTTGACATACAAATAGTGATGTGTTTACTTAAGCGACACTAAGAATAAACACATGCAAAGTAATCATTGACAGATGTTTGAAAATCAGAGATGGTGGGGAAACTGAAGCAAAATGATCCACAGCATATTATAAAACAGGATATCAGAAGCACCGATGCAGTAATAATAATGTCGTCCTCACGAAATATTGTCAGCGTTCTGCTCGTTTCACTTGCGATTGGAACATTTTTCTTTGGTAAGTGAAAGAAAATTTATATGCTTTGTGCTTTGAGGATCTCACGGTATCGAAATGTCATATTTTTCGATGTACTCTAAAAAAATGATCACAGTGACCACATTCATTTGATTTTAGCTAAATAACCGAAAATTAAATGAAAAAAGTGAGTGAAAGTGTATCACACCTTTTGTTTCAAGCCATAAATTTTTTTCTAAAATTTGGCGTAGAATTTCAGATTGTTGAATAATAAAAATTCCAAAACGCTCAAAAAAACCCATTTAAAAAGTAAGTAAATGTGTATCAGAATTTTTTCTATCAATTCTGCTGCGGTTACACTAGACTAACAAAAAAAAATTTAGCGCAGAATGTCATATTCTAATAAAAATTAAAAAAATTAAAAACGTATAAAAAAGTGATGCGAATTTTTTTGTGATGTGATAAATTTTTCTATCTGTTCCGTTGTATTTAAATGTGCCTCACATAGAGACAATTTCGTGTAGACATTCAGAATCATGTATAATAAAAATTCGAAAAGAGCTCCATAAATTCCAGTGCACTGAGTCCATTGAAAAACGCAACATGTTGTGACGCATGGCGGAACTTGGCTTTTCAAACACGGCATCAATAGCAATTTTATGGATTTTAATTCAATAGGAGCTGATGGAAAACCACCCAGTCGAATTTGGAAAGGAAGTGTAGCATCCGACAATGAATTTCTCGCTACTGTATCGCTAGGGAAACCAGGAAATATCGCACATGAATGTGGCGCTGGCATAATTGGACCCCGTCATCTTCTCACTGCTGCACATTGCTTAAATGGAAAAAGCGATGACGATATAATAAGCGTTCGTGCTGGTGTTCACGATATTAGAGATACTGCGAATACTGTCGAGAAAACAGTTAAAAAAGTGATCATCGAGCCTGGCCATGTTGATTTTATTGATGAACAAAATCCTGGTCAGAATGATCTTGCTATGTTAGTGGTGAGTTCTTATTTAATTCTTGACTTTCAGCACAGAAAAAAAATTGGATATACTCAAAAAACAATTTGAGTATGGCAACCAATTGGTTTGTCGGTCCAGCCGAAAAATAATTTTTTTAAAATAGAAGACTGCTAAATATTATGAACATTTGATCCTTCATTGTGAACTTATGCCAAAATGTACAGGAACTCATGTTCAAGTGACAAATTTCAGCTAAATGAAGATCTGCCAATTGGTGGTCGTATTGGGACATATTTACTGCCGACTCATGAACCAGAAAAGAACACTACCTATTTTATTGCTGGCTGGGGAAAAAACAGCCTAAATCCAACAACTGTACAGTATGAATTGAAAGTACTTTCGGTGACATTGGCTGATGCGCGTATATGTAGTATTGTTGAACCTCAAGCGATCTGCACCGTCTCTGACACTGGAGCTATTTGTCAAGTATGTATTTTGGTGGGCCACTTCTAATGGATATAGATTTGAAGCCAAAAATGTCCAAAAATGCAATTTTTTATTTATTTCCAGGGTGACAGTGGTGGTCCACTTGTAAGGGACGGTTATATATACGGTATAGCCTCAACGGGTGCGTGCAGAGCCGATAGATTTCAGACATTCGTAAATCTTTACAACTTTCTCGATTGGATCAACAATACGATGAAACAAAACCCCTAATCGCAATCCTGCATTTCCAACAATCATGCACATCTTTGCTTATTATTATATGTTGTTAATAAATGTGTAAAGATATTATGTCAATTTATATGGATTTTTCTTTATCCCAAACATATTAGATGCACTGATGATCGATTATATTTAGTTCAATTTCACCCCATTTAAATAGGATAAAACAACTTAGAATTCGGTTAATACTGGTGACTTAGGTGCCAGTGTGCTGGTGACATAGATGCCCGCGCGCTGGTGACCGAAGTATCAATGTATTGGTTACTGAGGTGACTGAGCTGACGATGTACTGATGACAGAGGAGAGTGTTATGGTGACTGAGGTGACAGTGTGCTGGTGACAGAGATGCCAGCACGCTGGTGACCGAAGTATCAATGTATTGGTTACTGAGGTGACTGAGCTGACGATGTACTGATGACAGAGGAGAGTGTTATGGTGACTGAGGTGACAGTGTGGTGGTGACGGAGATGCCAGTGAGCTGGTGTCCGAGGTATCATTGTATTGGTTACCGAGATGTCTGTGTTGACGATTCACTGGTGACAGTGGCGACAGTGTTCTGGTACCTGAGGTGACAGTGTAATGGTAATAGAGATGACAGTGTACTGGTTACACAGAGATGAATGAGCTGTGGACGTACTGGTGACAAAGGTGACGGTGCAGTGATAACAGAGATGACAGTGTCCAGTTTATAGAGATGAATGAGCTGTGAACGTACTGGTGACAAAGGTGACGGTGCAGTGATAACAGAGATGACAGTGTCCAGTTTATAGAGATGACTGAACGGTCGACAAAGATGACAGAGGTGACAGTGTTCTGGTGACAGACGTGACAGAGGTGACAGTGTTCTGGTGACAATGATGACAGTGGTGTATTTTATTGGT
Source organism: Ephialtes manifestator (assembly GCA_963970395.1). Taxonomy (NCBI): domain Eukaryota; kingdom Metazoa; phylum Arthropoda; class Insecta; order Hymenoptera; family Ichneumonidae; genus Ephialtes; species Ephialtes manifestator. Next base: position 18,740,026 of record OZ019980.1, read on the forward strand.
GACAGAGGTGCTATGGTTCCGGTGAGAGAGCTGCCAGCCCCGGTGACAGGTGACAGTAACGACAATTTTCACAATGCTTCGAGAACGGTTTATTCAATTGAGCGGTGATACTTATGTACAGCCAAAACAAGGCCGTACATGCATTTCTCACCGTATACCGGCTAGTTTTCGTGTAATTCATGTTTTTAACAATCGGTTAGCAGATACTGATGTTAAAATACATGACAGGACTACAAAACCCTCTACAATAAGTATCATCTCGTATATCGAGCTATAGGCACTGCGTTACAGTACACATTAGATGTGCGATAACACGACTCTTGTATTTCCACCCCTCACCGCTAGTAAATACAGCTCATCCGTACATGTACAGACATAAAGTTAGACTAGATCTTCGGGAGGGTGTGGCGCATGATGTGGTGCTTTGGATCCGACGGTTCGCGCGAAGCGCTTGCCGTTACACCTCGGTCAAAGCGTCTACAAGGTGGAGCAGCCCCAACATCATCAGCACCAACAGCGGTTGAGCAGTCGGGAGGTGTTTTAGGGGTGGCGAAAGCGCGAGTGAAAGAGAACGATAGATATATGGAAGCTGAGAGGTAGGTAAGGAAGATTATAGGCACGTATTGGCGCAACGGACCTCTGGGCTCACCCCTGTATAAGGGAAGAGCATGGGGGGTATAAATGTAATCCAGAACCCAGACGTGACATACATAGCAGTCCGGGAACATCGCTCGCGTCTCCCTCACGGCTCTTCTCACGAAGGGATGACGAGAAAAGCGAGCAAGATGCTGGATGTGCGACGAGGATAAACGTAAAGGGACAGAGTGACGAGAGAGAGACGTGAGACAGTGAGTCTCTTTGGTCTGTCCCAAGGCGAGCGACGCTGAGCGAACTTCGAAGATCGACTCGCTTTCCGCTCCACGGTATTACATAGACTAACCCCCCACCCCCTACCCTCCCCCTCCATTCCCACTTGATCGATTTTACGTTTTTATTTTATTTTCCCTTTTTCACCAATTCCACTCGCGTTTCATCCCAACTTGGGACTTTTATCTCACTGCAAGAAACGAGGGGTAATCGCGATCGGATGACCCGAGGATCGGCGGACTAACCGATCTTGAAGATCTTTTATATGAAATTTATTTATGGGAATGGGAAATTTTATTGGACTTTATTAATGGGGAATAGAAAAAAAATACTTTTTTTGGAGAATCAATTTACATTGATTTTACGTTTTTATTTTATTTTCTATATTTTAATTTTATTGGACTACATTATTGGGTGATAAAAAAAAACACTTTTTTTTAGCTAATCAATTTACATTGAACGTCAGCAAGAAATTGCAAGGGCTTTTTGGTTTTTATGTCTTGTTTTTGCATCTTTTACTAGTATAAGTCAAGCATCACTAAATTGTAATGAAAGGAATTTTAAAAAATGAACATTTTCAGATCTAGACATTTTGAAAAATTCTAATAAATAAATAAATGTCCAGATTGACATATAGAATGACATAAAACCCGAACGATGTTCTATCATTTTTTATTATAATATTAAACAGTGCTTGTTGATAAAATTGTTGCTTCACTTGTTGTAATTAAAAAAAAAAGATTTAATAATAAACCGTTTTATGATTTTTATCGTTCAATATTTTTTTTTTATATCGATATCTCTATATAGAAAATATCTTGCTAATTAAAAATGAAGGCGTGCTTCTATCGAAAATGAAACGAAATTATAACGTAGAAATACAGAAAAACGTGAAAAATTAACGGTTTTGATTTCTTAAAATAAAATTAGTCTAAAAATCTTGATATAAATTGAAGTAAGTGTTGCTTTCTGCTAGAACACCAGAAAAACAGCAAGCAACAAAAGATTCCCCCTTTTCCTTTCTGTTGAACTCCAGAAAGAACCTTCGAGGTGTATATTTTAGAGAATGGTCGATTCCCGAAGCGTTCGATCACTCTGCATCATTGGAAATGGACATTCGGAGTCTTCAATTCCTTCTGAGTGCTCGATTGGAGTACAGTTTCGTATTTCCCGTATGTGTAAGAACTGCTCTTCAGATTACTCGCTTTTCTTATCTCTTACCTTTGCTCAGACTGTAGACCTGCATTGAGACATAAGTACACGTCCACATAAAGTATATCGATTTTAACTTGGACGTAGCACGTTTGAAAAAGTGACGGAATCATGGTAAAGCACGAAGAAATCGTTTCCGGTTGAGTCAGAGAAGCAAACGCTTATTTTTTTTTCCCCCACCGTGTACGAGTATTATAGTAGAACGTGTTAAACTTTTACAGGCCAAACTCTTTCCTAGTTGAAAAAGAAATTTCTGTACCGTTTAAAACTTCTCAACATCAAAATTTCACTTTCTTAATTTTTGTGGATAAATGCAATTTTTTTTTGTCAAATTAAATGTAGTTAATATTCAACGTTGGCCGTTAAAGGGTTGACATTTTTTTTTTTTACAAATTTGATTTTTATCACCTCAATTAGTATTTGCTTGATCCACTGTTAAAATTTTCTAGCGCTCGATGCAGTATTTTTATAGCAACATTTATAGAAAAAAAAAATTCTTATGCACCGAGAGAAAAAGTTTCATTGATTCACGGAAATCATTGCCAATGAAATGAAATACTTGAATTTCAATACTATCTTTTCTTTGAATGATCTCAAACTCAATGAAAAGTAGTGACATTGATTCGAACAAAACATTTCTTTAAACTAATGAACCTTTTTCATTGATTTCAAAGATATCGTCTCTGATTCAATGAAACCTTCTTCGTACCAGCTCGAAAATTCGAAACCCATTTTTTCCTGAAGTACGCGGCAGATAAAGCTCAAACTTTGTGAGTATGTAAGGAAGTACGGCAGAAATAGGCTAAGCTTCTGGGTCCTCGAAACTCGAAGCCGTTCGTTCGGGAGAACCGGAAAACAAAAAAGTGAGGTTAGGTGCGAGAGAGAGATCAATGAAAACGTTTCTTTGAACCAATGAAAACGTCTCTTTAAAACAATGAAACTGAGACCGACAGCAGTGGACGCGCGGTCGGTGTGTGGCTTCGGCGGACCCCAGAGTTAAGCAGCATTATTTGCGGTCATAACTTGGATGGGTGACCGCTTAGCCTTGCACTGGTTTGCGCGCCAACTGCTGAGCGGGAGGCAGTTTTTCTGAGTTTCTAATGTATTCTCATACAGTAGAAACTCAGTAAAAATAAAGCCGACTGTATCGGCCAGGTTTTCCGCAGTTTCCCTGTGCCCTCGTGCAAATGCGATACAGTAGTGCATTAGAATGAGTGGCTGCGGACAACACTCTAGAGGGGTCTCTATGAAGGAACGGGGAAAACGGGAGAGGGGAAACGTAAAAGCCTGAAGAAGGCATACGGAAGAAACCAATAATAAAACAATGAAACTGTTTCTTTATTATATGCTCACTAAGTAAATCTTTATTCACAGGCAATAAAATGTTCTCTTTGAAATTCAAATGTACTATTTCATTGAAATCAATGAAAACAAAATCAATCCACCCATTTCTTTGGCGTCAATGAAATCTTTTCTCTCAGTGTATAAAATAAAGCTTTGAAGGGACCTTGAGGGGCCCTTTTACCCTAAGGGTCAGAGGGGTTTCCAAAATTGGACGATAATGTATTACAAAAATTCAGTTGAGTCCAATTCGAAGGTACTATTAAAGGTACTATTTCGATAACTTACGTCTTTGTACAAAATTGATGTGAGGTTATCTATTTTTAACTTTAATCTTTTCCTTTCAAATTAATTATAGCCGGAAAACGGATTCTAGGCTTTCAGGTCGATAAAGAATAAATTCATGAGCTTATATTCTCAGCTCCAATACGTACGTGCACGAAGCACGAAATCGAGATATTTTCCTACATCAAAAATAGCCACCATAGCATGAAAAATTTCTTTAAGAAATTACGCCGAATACTCAAGGCATTACAAAAATAAGCGTTCTCTTCAAATTTTCCTTAAAATTGTGTTGAAAAATAGATTGCTGCTATTCAAAAGCTTAAACATTTTGTTATAAGCATTGCAGGTTATTATAATAAGAATATTATATAATATTATATATTTATATAATAATAATAAATAAATAAATTATGGCAAATTAAAATAATAATTTTAATCTGCCATTATTTTTTATTCTTTTTTATACCGGCTAGTTTAGTTCTGATTCCCACGAAAAATTTATTCGACTAATTAATTTTTTCTTAATATTAAATTCTTAAAAATATTTATTTGAAGAATCGAATATTCAATGTAAAAAAACCTCAAACTTTGAAACGATTTATTTTCCAATCTCAATATTTAATAACAAGTCCTAAACGCATAAAAAAATTTATTAAAAAATTAGAACGCTTAATAAAAAAAATCTCAAACTTTTAAAACGTTTATTTTCAATTTCTGGCACTTCATTCAAAAAAACTTAAATGAAAGCTTTGGTCGTTCCGAAAAAATTTGAATTTACGTAATTATTAATTATACATGTAATTAAAATTAAAATAATTATTAATTATATATTTAATTAAAATTTAAATAATTATTAATTATAAATTTGATTTAAATTTTAAAAAATTTCAATTATAAATTTAATTTACATTTAAATAATTATTAATTATAAATTTAATTTAAATCTAAATGACTATTAATTATAGATTTTTATTAAATTAAAATAATTATTAATTACAAATATTTTATATACGTCATAGACTCTAGTTATCCTTGCAAACTTAGCAATATGACTCGGGTAGGAAGATACAATGAGGGCTGCATGGATGTACTACCGCAGAAGAGAATCCTTGTGCAGTGCAAGGAGATTTCCTCCTCTATGATGTCTACAGCAGCAGGGAGAGGAATAGAGAGGCAAAGAGCCAGGGCAACGAGAGTAGAACACGTACATCGAAATCTAGTTCGCTCATTGTGAAGGGCTTCCTACCTCCAACGTTATGATGAAGCACGTGAGAACGAGCCTCCGGTACGTACAAGCTTATCTACTGTCGCTATCGTCCCATTCAGTGGAGTGCTAAAAGCCACGTTGATTCACCAGCTCGCTTGCTCACGGAAGTAAAGGAGAGAGTCCAATGCTGTGAATACAAGGGTTATATGGTCAAGCCTGGTTATATCTACATGGTGCAGATGATTTAACTGAATCAAGACAACGAAAATGGTGCCCATAATATATTACTGCACCGTGAAAATAATTTTGATGGTTCATCAAAATTCGACCTTACCTTAAGGCTTTATATACGTGATTTAGCTAATTTTCAGAGCTACCCACACGAAAATAAAACATATATGTGACATATAACTTTTTGCCGTCTTAACTATATAAATGTCGTTTATATATATTTTTCATTACACGTTATAAAAATGTCAAATAATAAATTACTATACAATATGTTATATGGACTATTTTTTTTCGATCTCCTTCTATTAAAAAACAAAGTTCCCACCGGAAAAAAAATAGCTGTGAGGTCACTCTGCCGGTCGAAAAAAAATCTCTCATACTTCATCCCTCATACTTCATCCCTTTTCATGCAATAAGGAACGAAATATACTTTTTCGTATGGAACGAAATATTCTTTTTCGTAAGGGACGAAAAATATTGTTTCGTAAGGAACGAAATCTGCTTTTTCGTAAGGGACGAAAAATCCTTTTTTGTAAGGGACGAAAAATCCTTTTTCGTAAGGGACGAAAAATCCTTTTTCGTAAGGGACGAAAAATCCTTTTTCGTAAGGGACGAAAAATCCTTTTTCGTAAGGGACGAAAAATCCTTTTTCGTAAGGGACGAAAAATCCTTTTTCGTAAGGGACGAAAAATCCTTTTTCGTAAGGGACGAAAAATCCTTTTTCCTAAGGAACAAAATATACTTTTTCTCTCGACTTCGCTAAAATAACCCCATTTCGTGTCCGCAACGAGGGCGGGAAATCGCTCATTTGTTACAAATGACGTACGCATGCGCAGACCGCTTTCATTACCTCCCGAGGGAGGTAATCATCGTACTGCGCATGCGTGTCGTCATTTGTTAAAAATAAGCTTATTCTTCTCTTGTTGCACATACGAAATGTGGTTATTTTTTAGAGAAATCGGGAAAAAAGTATAGTATGTTACATGGGAGGGGTGCGACTTTTCACCTCGCGTGAATTTCTCGAACTTCACTCTCGGTGAAAAGTTGCACTTCCCTCCCTTGTAACGTAATGTACCATTTCGTAAGGGACGAAATATCCTTTTTCCTAAGGAACGAAATATACTTTTTCGTAAGGGACGAAATATCCTTTTTCCTAAGGAACGAAATATACTTTTTCGTAAGGGACGAAATATCCTTTTTCCTAAGGAACGAAATATACTTTTTCCTATGGGACGAAATATCCTTTTTCCTAAGGAACGAAATATACTTTTTCCTAAGGGGCGAAAAATCCTTTTTTGTAAGTGACGAAAAATTCTTTTTGTAACAAGTGCATGAACAGTGATGCTTTTCATGGCAGTTTTGCGGGCCGAAAGTGGTTAGTTTCATAGCAGTATTGAAAAGATAGGTTGGCGCATGCGCAGTTCGCGGTTCCTTCACTTTCGACCCTAGGGTGGAAAGTTGGTAACCTCACTTTTCACTGTTCGTCCCGCAAAACTACCATTCAAAGCACCACTATTCATGCACTTGTTACAAAAAGTATGATATGCAACACGGGCCAAAAATGGCGTTTACAACTCGTGTGATTGCAGCCCTCGCTTCGCTCGGGCGGCACACCTCGCGCTCGTCGCAATCGCCAACTTTCGGCCCTTGTTGCACAATATACTATTTTCGTAAGGGACGTAAAATACTTTCTCGTGAGTGTCGAAATATACTTTTTCATAAGGGACGATACTTTCTCGTTAGGGACAAAAAAAAAATTTTTCGTAAGGAAGATTCGACTGTACATTTAACCGTATGCTTTAGTGCTACGATGTTATACATCTACACATACATTCACACACACAAAAAGGGTCGGAAGGGAAAGTGGAGCTCGTCTTGGGCGTCGGAAAGAGCAAAAGAGGCACTGTAACCGCCTCTGCACGACGACCCTCTACTTCATTTGTGCCCGAGTGTGCTTCGTACCCGTTTAATATTCAATAAGTATAGCTCCCGTGGTCCGAGGTTCCTCGCAGAGTTTTCCCTCACATCCTGCGGGCTTACTCTCTCTTCATGTCTCTTATAAGTCCTTCCACTCTGTCCCTTTCTCTCTCTTTCTCTCCCTTCACGTCTCTTATACGTACTTTCGCCCCACCAAACGACCTAATACCTCCCCTTTATATGGTATACACTATATATTTCAGCTTTCCAAACGAAACACGTGGACTATACCACAACCAACCACCACAACCATAGGTTCCATTCCACCTTCTCCTCTTCCACCTCCTTTTGCCTCGCTGCGTTCTCCCTTTCCGATACTAAACCCATGCGGAGACTATGCCCCATCGCAGCCTCTCGCATTACTCAGGACTAACACGTCCAAGTCCCCTCCGAACAACCCCCGACAGACCACTAGCCAATTAACCACTCGCCGCAAACTCTACGCCACACGGGACCATCCAATGGGCCACACGCTGTGGGACAACGACTGAGAAATATTTGGAGAATATAATGCTGGTTCGTACAACAGGGAACTCACAAATCTGTGTGATAACCGTTAAGAATTAAGGACGAGCGACGAAATTTCGAGGAAATAATTTTTTTTCCCCACAGACGAAGCTTTGTTCTCCTGGAAAAAATTTTTCTTCTAGATTTTTAGCTCAAGATACTTAAAATGGTCCATATTGCCGAGAAAATAGGTTTAGAAAAAATTTATCAATGGATATGCATGAAATTTAACACACATGTGAAGCAGGTTCAAACGATCATTTGAGACAATTTTCAAAAAAATTCATAAATATGTTGAAATTTTTGTTTAATTTTGCAATTTTCGAAAAATGTCTGTATGCACTCTAGCACTCGCAAATTTTTATGTATAGCGTTGAATATTTTTTTATAAATAAAGCTATGTTAAAGGAGGATTGGTATTGAATTTTTTACGAATCTATAAATAGTTCGGTTTTTATGGGATTTTGAATTTTAAAAAAAAAAATCTTTTTGCTCGACCTCACGTCAAATCTCACAAAATTAACTGAAATTTTCTACAGACGAAAAATAACATTCAGCGATAGTACGTAATAAATTGTTTTGGAATCATTCGATTTATTAATAATTATTAATAATTTACTAATACAATACTAATGATTCTACAGTATAAATTATTCCGGTTTTCCTGCTCATTCCTATTGAATATTTTCTTACGATTTTTTAAAGAAATAAAATACATTTCGACCTGGTAAGAAAAACAAGGATGCAAAGCAGAACCTTGCACATTGCTTCCTCATTATATTTCGCTTTTTACAAAGCAACCTCTAAGAGGAAGTATGGGAATTGATTTTGGCTTCCTCATAGAGGAAGCTTTGTAAAAAGCGAAATATAATGAGGAAGCAATGTGCAAGGTTCTGCTTTGCATCCTTGTTTTAAATAAATAGAAATGAGCGCACACTCTCGCTTTGTGAAAATATAATAAGGACAAACGGTCCAGAAACTCCCTCGAATACTCTAACTTCTCTGTTTTTTTTTTGTCGAATACGATAGAAATCGATGGTTTCCGAAATTTCATTGGGAAGCAAGGATATGGCTAGTTTATACGACATAAATCGCTACTTTTCGCAATATAGACTGTACAACATCGCTATGAAAATATGTTATCGTTCAACATTTTTGGGCTATATCTGACGTATTTTTCTGTTAATCATGAATTTGGCACTCATTTGACTCCCAGCTCGATATTTGATACCAAAATTCGCATCGCAGAAAAAAAATCAAAAAATTCAAAAAATCAAAATCTCATAAAATTTTAACGTTTTAACCGATCTTAACCAAATTTAATAGGGATCACCGGTGTATGAAAGCTCACGTACATACCAATTTTGAGCTTAATATCTCGAAAATTAAAAGAGTTATCGCGTTAACAGACATTTTTGAAAAAATTCAAAACCGCGTAAAAATGTAATGATCATGGGGATTTTTACAAAAATTGGTATGAACTATGAGGATTAACCCCTCTATCTATGGTGTAAATTTCAGCTCTATATCTCGAGGCGTTCCCGAGTTATAAAGGTTTACATTTTTTGAGCATGTAACATACACACACAGACACACACACACACACACAGACATTTGTTCTAAACCACTTTTCTCGGCGTTTTGGACTATTCTGAGTGTACTGACATGAAAATCTCGAAAAAAAAAATGTCACGAAAACAAAGCTTCCTCTATGAGGAAGCAAAAATCGAAACATCTGCAAAGAAATACAATAACAGAAATTTAAATTTGAAACGAAAAAACAAATTCCGTATTCCTTACATAGTGACTCGTCGTTTCACAAAAAAAAAAATATCGTAGAGGTCAACAGTTGTGCCGTCAGAAAAGTTATTTGACAGCTCATAAAGCCGGATTTAGTTAAACCAACATATCTCTTTTTCTCTCTGCATTTTTTAAAAGGAAAATGCGTAGGAATATAGAAGTTGGAGGTTTCACGTGGCGGAAAAATGTATGTACCTCGACCGAAACCAACTACACCACAGAAGTATATGATTTCAGGTGGGTTGGTATACAATATATGAGGTATTCTGGGCCAACTCAGTAAGCGTTCAACCCTGACCCTTTCCAATTCGCTCCATAATTTTTTTTATACTATTCGAGATGCTCGAAATAATATTTTTTATTTTTTAAAGATATTTTTATCTGAATTTTTTTTTCATTAATTTTTTTAATTTAAATTTTTTGCTAAAATTTAAAAATTTGAAAATTTTCTCATCAATCCTGTATTAGATATCAAAATTTTTGAGCTTTGACACAAAGTGGGCAGATTTGTTGCGTCGATTTTTTAAGTAATTTTTTCGAAAAAAAAGCAGCCGTTAAAAATAGAAAAAAAAATTAAATGAGATGTCAGTTTATGATCGATTGTTGCATAAACATTTTATACATAGCGCAAGATTATTTTAGAATTTTTCTAAAATAAAATGGCGTCATAAACATCATGGAATTATCATTATCATTATTATATCCCGAAAAGATATGGCATGAGAAGTAAATCAATTGAACAGCGTGTTATTAAAACATAATTTTTTGCGTTTTTTATAAAAATAATTTCATAAAAATTAAATAACTCCCGACTGAAATAAATGATTGTAATTAATAAACAAATTGGGTAAATGAAAAATTGTTGAATAATATGCGAATGATTCTTATTTAACAATTTTTCATTTACCCAATTTGTTTATTAATAAAATTACAATCACTTTTTGCAGATTAATTCGTCCAGTGTTTTGTAATCTCCCGACTATAATATGCGAATGACTTTTATTTAACAATTTTTCATTTACCCAATTTGTTTATTAATGACAATAATTTTTTGCAGATTAATTCGTCCAGGGTCTGGTAAACTCCCGACTATAATATGCGAATGATTCTGATTTAACAATTTTTCATTTACCCAATTTTGTTTATTAATTACACTCTTTTTTTCAGTCGGGAGTTTTTTAATTTTTATAAAATTATTTTTTTCTCTTCTCTCCTGTTCATCCTATCGACAAAATAGCGTTAGATTCTTGTTCTGCACGGCAAAATACATAGAATAGACTATGCGACCAGTCGGGAAACCGACGAACACTATACGAGAGGCACCCGCTGCTGCTGGCGAGTAATACTTTGCAATATTAAGTAGCGCCGGCGGCGTTTTCTCGTGAGGACGGAATGCAACGCTCGGGAAGATTCCTGATGTTCATCCTCGTATGCCAGTCATGTACGCTCGCCGCGACTTATATCCTTTACGTTACGGTTTATACAGAAGCACATCTCAGCCAACCAACGTAAAGAAAGAAAGAAAGATGTGTGATTCTGGATATAGATGCCCTATCTACGGCTTCCAAAGTGCAGGCCAGCTACCGCATCGTTACTGCAACGTCATTTCCTGACGATTCTGTGCAAACCCTAAAAAATCTTAATAAGGATGCAAAGTAGGACTTTGCACATTGCTTTCTCATTAATTTTCATCCTTCGCCAAGCCGCCTCATAAAGGAAGCTTTGCGAAAGATGAAAATTATTGCCGAAGCAATGTGCAAAGTTCTACTTTGCATCCTTATTTTAAATACAAATTTTTAAATCTCGAATTTATAGAAATTTGAATCATGAAGAAATAAAACTTGGTAACAAATTGTCAAAAAGAGAAAGAAAAATGAAAAGTCAGTACATGGTTGTAACGTGTATGATGCCAAAAATAAATTATAGTTATAAAATTGAAAAAGTGCATCACCTTAAATTAGAAAAAATTCAAAGTCACGTAAAATCCGAACCGTTTTACCGATTTGGACCAAATTTAATACCAAAGATCGCGTCACTTTATTCAATTTTAATACAAAGTTTCAGCCCGATAGGTAAAAATTCGTTCGAGCTACAGCGCTTACGTACTTTTTTCAAAATTCTTATAAAAATTAAATGCTTTAAGCGATTTTTATAAAAATTATACCAATTGAAGATTAGCCAGTACTGTACATGTTGTTCAAATTTGAGCTGATTCGGTCGAATAGTTTACAAGTTCCAGTTATATGAATTTTTGGCCTTTCATCACACACACACACACACACATACATACGTATGTATATATTTGAAAATTTTCCGAGCGCTCAGTCCTATATGGACCATTGTGCTCGTGTCCATCGCGGGAGGGAATCCGTTATGTAGGATTGTTGGTTAGGCGTGCCTCCTTAGCAAAGTGCAGGAGGACGCCCACTCCAACCTCCTCTAAGTGTAGTGACTCGAGAACAGGTTCTCCAAGTATATCTCTGCGAATATCCTCCAGCGCCCTGCATCTTATAATCACGTGAAGGGGAGTTTCTTCCTCCTCCTTACATCTCGGACAACGCAGATCATCTTTTGGCCCCAGCCGTCTGAGATGCTTTCCTGTGTGCCAATGTCCAGTGACAAGGCCCATTACAGCTCTAAGCTGATGTCTGTCCAGGCCTACTAGTGTGGAGCCTAGCTTACCCGAGGGGCCCTTGAAGATGGCCCTTGAGTGTCCCATTCCTTCTGTCTGGAGCCAGGGGTCCGTAAAACGTCCCTCCATCCCCCGTTCTGACAGGATCCTAATATGGTCCATGGCAATTGGGACAGGGCAGATACGTGCTGGATCGGTAACTGTGGCTCCGATCCTGGCTAGAGTATTTGCCTCCTCGTTACCATGGATGCCTGCATGTCCTGGCACCCATCGAATTTTTACCCTGTTGCGGCAGGCAATCTGCGACAACAGTGCGTTGCAGTCGAGCATCAGTCGGGCCTTCTTCACAACGTGGTGGAGAGACCCAATCGCCGCCCGACTGTCGCTACATATGTAGATGTGTTTACCACTGTATCCTTTGTACAGGATAAGCCTGGCACAGGTCCAAATGGCATACTCCTCCGCTTGAAGAATCGAGGTGCCAAGGATAACCTGGTCCTGGGTCCACTGCTCCAGATTCCTATTCCTACCCCTGTTCCTGTTTTAGATCCGTCCGTGTACCAGACGAGCCCGCCAGGAGACAAGAGGCTGTTTTGATTTTCTTGCCAATCCTGCCAATGCTGGGAAAGAGAATTTGGTAGTTGTGGTCGAAATCGTAGGAGCGGTCGCAGCAGTCTCCACTCAGCGCTAGGATACCCTCAACGTCCCTGTCACGCTGTAGCAGAGATGCATGGTCCGCCTCTGATTTCCTCCACTTGCCATTAAACTGTAAGCGTAACGCCGCTTTCTTAGCGTTAGCCTCCGCGATGATGTGAGGGGGCACCATGTTTAAAAGTGCCCCCATCATTAGGGTCGGGGTGGTTCTCATCGCCCCAGTGACTCCTAGCCCAATGAGTCGGTAGACCTTGTCCACTGTCTTCCTGTTAGTGACCCTCTGGAGTGCGGGCCACCAGACCAGGGAAGCATTTGTGAGCTGGGGGACCAGGATGGCCGTGTATATCCACTTGACCATTTCCGGCTTTAGACCCCATGTTTGTCCTAACATGCACCTACAGGCCCAGAAAGTGGCAGTGGCTTTTGAGGCCTGTTTGGCTATATGGCTTTTCCAACTGAGCTTGCTGTCCACGGTGACGCCAAGGTAGCGTACCTCCGTGGAGTATTGAAGCTTTGTTCCAAAAATGTAATGGGGCTTAGGTTTGAAGCCTCTCCTTCGGGTGAAAAACACCATATTACACAATAACAATTTAATACACAATAATTATATACGTATATTTTAATAATATACACAATAATCAAAAGTGGCGGTAGAGACTTGACGCCAAGTCAAGGTTGTTGTGGGGCCAAGTCAAAATGCTACCACTGTTCTGAAAATTTTCACGAATGTTCATTATCCATTTGCAAATAGTCTGGTGAAATTTTAGAACGGTGAACAGCACCGTTTAGGAGAAAAAAATCGCAAATTGTACAGCCTATTGCATTATTGTTATAGCGAGTTTTGACGATTTCGCCGTATTTACGTTATAACAGCTAAGAAAATGCTACCACGTACATAAAACAACTATGTATAGTTTAAGCGATAATCGCTTTAACGTTTGGCACCTTTGGAAGACGATTGACAGCACCGTTATTTAATTATTAATTTTTTCAAAGTCTTGGTCGTCTTCGCTTGGGAATTGAATACGCAGCTGTTTCACTCGCACACCAACCGCACCGCACTCCGCGCGCCCACTAGTCGCGCCGCCGCCTCACCCCGCAAGTCCAGACCCCATAACAACCTTAGAAAACTTTGCAAATTGCTTCTTCATTATTGTTGGATTTTTACAAATCTACCTCTATGAGGAAACATGTTAAACTATTTTGGCTTCCTCATAGAGGAAGCTTTGTAAAAATCCAACAATAATGAGGAAGCAATTTGCAAAGTTCTACTTTGCAGCCTTGTTTTAAAATATTGTAAATGGCATTAGTTTTGGACCGCTTGGCAGATTCTCGCCAGATTCGAACTGATGCTTAGTTTACCTACACTCTACTTGTGGACCAAATTTGAGCCTGATATCTTAAAAATTGCGGAAGTTAGAGCACGAACAAAAAATTAAAAATGCCATAAATTTAAAACCCCTTAACAGATTGACTCAATTTCACTCCCAAACTTTATTTAATAACAGTCCACGTGCGGATCAAATTTGAGCCCGATATCTTAAAAATTGCGAAAGTTAGAGCACGAACAAAAAATTTCAAAAAATTAAAAAATGCCATACATTGTGAACCCCTTAACGGATTGACACCAAATTTAATCCCAAACACTATTTGATAACAGTCCACTTCTGGTCAAAGTCGGAGCCGGATATCATAAAAATTGCGGGAGTTAGAGCCCGAACTGACGTTCTCCAAAAAATTCATAATGCCATAAATTTTAAACACCTTGATGGATCAACTCCAAATTCAATCCCATACCTTGTTTAACGACAGTTTACTCGTGGTTCAAATTTCACACGCACACGCACACGCACACGCACACGCACACGCACACGCACACGCACACGCACACGCACACGCACACGCACACGCACACGCACACGCACACGCACACGCACACGCACACGCACACGCACACGCACACGCACACGCACACGCACACGCACACGCACACGCACACGCACACGCACACGCACACGCACACGCACACGCACACGCACACGCACACGCACACGCACACGCACACGCACACGCACACGCACACGCACACGCACACGCACACGCACACGCACACGCACACGCACACGCACACGCACACGCACACGCACACGCACACGCACACGCACACGCACACGCACACGCACACGCACACGCACACGCACACGCACACGCACACGCACACGCACACGCACACGCACACGCACACGCACACGCACACGCACACGCACACGCACACGCACACGCACACGCACACGCACACGCACACGCACACGCACACGCACACGCACACGCACACGCACACGCACACGCACACGCACACGCACACGCACACGCACACGCACACGCACACGCACACGCACACGCACACGCACTCGCACACGCACACGCACACGCACACGCACACGCACACGCACACGCACACGCACACGCACACGCATACGCACACGCACACACACACATACAGATACAGACATTTTTCTAAACCACTTTTCTCGACGTTTTAGACTATTCTGAGTGTCCTGACATGAAAATCACGAAAAAAAAAATGTTCACGAAAACAAAGCTTCCTCTATGAGGAAGCAAAAGAAATTAATGTTGCCTTCACACGACGATTTTTTTTAAATATTCCACAAAACATATTTTTTTAATACATGTAAAATATCACTTAAATATTACAGGCTATATATGTGCAGCTGTCCTTGTTTCTCACGTCCTCATAATAAATGCAAAAGTGCAGTAGTCCATTCCCTGCAGTGCAAGCGGAAATTCTCCTTTGGTGTGTTAAATAATTACTGAGAGTAGGCTAAGGAATATAGGTACGTGTACCTTATTCGTGTTGCTGGCTGTTGTTCAGCTGCACGTGCCTCTGAAGTGTGCCTGGACCTCATGCACCTTTTCCCTTATAGTAGTCTCAGAGGGAAATGGCGAAACGATCGGATAGTCGGATATATCCCAACTCCGGAATAGATATCTTCTCGTACGGATAGCCCAAACCCTCTGCCCTTCGTTTCCACTTGCACGGCTCTTCCTGTGAAATACGAGATTCAGGCTGGACAGTGATCCCAGGGTGTGTAGCCCGCAAGCCTCTCCAGAGACTCCAGAAACACCCTTTTGAAACTTTCAAGCGTTCTTTATGGCCTCTACTCTGACTATTTCTCTCTCTTTCTTTCCTATACCAAACGATGTACGTACAGCTCGACTATCCAAGTAGTGGCCCGTCCGTTCCGAAGTTTCTTCTCGGGGTCACACGCCATGAGAGCAGAGCCAACGATACTGGACTTTTAACGGAAGAAGGTGACCGGATAAAAAGAGGGATTCGAGGAATTTTATTGACTCGACTTTAACGTCGTATCTTGTATCAAATTGGGAGACACGTTGCCCTGTGCCTTTCTCTTTATTTTTTTTATCTTGTTACGTACAGGAAGGAAATTCTCTTGGTGATTCCTCTAACTTTGTGAGTCCCTTTTTTTTTAGCCAAAGTGGCTTAAGCAACCTGTGGACCATTTTGCGTTGACCCATTTTTTTAACTCCCTACTGACTGCAGGGCAAAAGGATGGCATATGCCTATTTCTATTAGTATTATATTCTCTGAAAGAGGTTAAAGATTTTTTAACAGAATTTGGTACACACACCCAGAGAAATTGGTCTCGTGGGTTTATTTAAATCAAATATGGGATTTATTTCAAATAAATGAAATTTAATTTGAATCAAATAAACTTCAAAAAGGTATAATCAAATAAACTTCATAAAGGATGTATGCAGAAATCCAAATTTCTGCATATATCCTGTAAAAAAATTGCAGCAGTTGAAGACAATCTGCTGTTTCATTTGTGTGCAAAATTTCATCTCAATCGTTGAAACGATTCGTAAGTTATAGGCTATTGATTTTACAAACCTGAAAACACACACATACAGAATCACGTAAAATCCTAAATCATTTTTTTCGACATTTCAAACCCTTCTGAGAATCCTGGTACAAAAAATCTCGGGGGAAAAACATTCCAATGTAAAAAAAACTTTTTCTATTAGAAATCAAAAATCCTGTTTGATTGATTTTTCAAAGCCAGAAATGCAGACACACACACAAGTATACAGAAATTTTTCTAAACCACTTTTCTCAACATTTCAAACCCTTCTGAGTATCCTGATACAAAACATCTCGGGGAAGAATAAATTCCAATGAAAATTAACTGTTTTTGTTAGGAAGCAAAAACCCTGTTTGATTGATTTTTCAAAGCCGGAAAAACACACACAAATATACAGAAATTTTCCTAAACCGTTTATCTCGAAACTTCAAACCATTCTGTGTATCCTGATACAAAAAATCTCGGGTTAAAAAAAATGCCAATGAAAAAAAAAACTTTTTCTATTAGGAATCGAAAATTCTATTTGAAAATCCTACAGGCGGAACATATTTACCCGCGCGAATTCCAATAGGACCTTTGAAAACTGCACCGCTGTACAATTCCACTCATTCATCCTTGTCGATCCAAGCGCCCAGGATAATCCCGTGTAATTTGGTAATAATCTCCGAATGTACATTCCCTGGCAAAGCAAACCTCGTTGCAATCTCATATACCATTCCCATGAAGGTATATATCGTCCCAATTTGACGTGGTGGATGCGTTGAACCTCTTCTTGTCGGTGCACTACATATACGTACAAAACCATCATTCCCGGGCATATAGTGTCGAACAACGGGATTGGAATTCAATCGACCCTTTGGTGCTAAATCCATCCTCGACTCTCCTCAGCCGGACGTGTATTTACCTGCGGAAGGATTGTTCACCGTAGCTGTGCACGCTTAATTGAGTCTTCTACACTGTTCCAACGTGTCTTTGCTTTTGGATCTCCTCGAATCGTTTCCCAGACTTTCGTTATTCGTCTCTACCTCCCATCGCCCGGAAATTCTCCTGGTTAAACTCTTTGTCTCTTTCGCAGTGTTCGTTCGATCACCGGACGTTTATTCAAACGTTGAGAATTAAATCGCACCGCGGAGCTTGATAGTTTGGTATGTTGAAGGACACACACACACACACACACACAGTTTCCACTTGGATCACTCGGGCCTTCGAGCACTTTGCCACGTTTTCCGTGCGGTTGGCACGCTGCTTTGTTTTACTGCATGTAGGGTAACTCGGAGCGAGATGACAAGGTTTTTATTTCAGGTATGTGGCGTTAAAAATTCTGTGGATGGTATTTCCATATTCCCTCTCTCCCCTTCTTGTCGAGGTAACATAGTTAAAGATAAGCTAAGCGAGGTTTCACTATAATCCAAATGTGCAGAAATTAATTGGGCATGAAATAGTTGTGCACGAAATTCATTGGGCATGAAATAGTTGTGCACGAAATTAATTGGGCATGAAATAGTTGTGCACGAAATTAATTAGGCATGAAATAGTTGTGCACGAAATTAATTGGGCATGAAATAGTTGTGCACGAAATTAATTGGGCATGAAATAATTGTGCGCGAAATTAATTGGGCATGAAATAGTTGTGCACGAAATTAATTAGGCATGAAATAGTTGTGTACGAAATTAATTGGGAATAAAATATTTGTGCACGAAATTAATTGGGCATGTAATAGTTGTGCACAAAATTAATTGGGCATGAAACAGTTTTGCATGGAATTAATTAGGCATGAAACAGTTGTGCACGAAATTAATTGGGCATGAAGTAGTTGTGCACGAAATTAATTGGGCATGAAACAGTTGTACACGAAATTAATTGGGCATGATATAGTTGTGCACGAAATTAATTGGGAATGAAATAGTTGTGCACGAAATTAATTGGGCATGTAATAGTTGTGTACAAAATTAATTGGGCATGAAACAGTTTTGCATGAAATTAATTGGGCATGAAACAGTTGTGCACGAAATTAATTGGGCATGAAATAGTTGTGCACGAAATTAATTGGGCATGACATAGTTGTGCACGAAATTAATTGGGAATGAAATAGATGTGCACGAAATTAATTGGGCATTAAATAGTTGTGCACGAAATTAATTGGACATGAAATAGTTGTGCACAAAATTGACTGTGCATGAAATAATTGTGTACAAAATGAATTGTACATGAAATAGTTGTGCATAAACAGAACTGTGCACAAAAACATATGGACACAATATAGTTGTTCACAAAAATATGTGTGTATGATATAGTTGCGCACAAAAACATACGTGTACAATATAATTGTGCACAATATACATATGCATAATATAATTTTACTTCTTCAAATATTTTTTGCCTATACTGCCATTTTTTCTGTATGTTCTATACATGTCACTATAGGTATTTAAAAATTTACAGCTCAATGAAAAATGTATACATGGATGAAAAAAATATCATTGAAAAAAATTGGCCGACCTTCAAATATAACACGATACGAGCAATAGGCGAATAAGCGGGACATGATTATGCACGGTAAGACTTGGTACCATTTTTAATTTTGTGCTTTGACAATGAAATAACTTTTTTCTAAGATTCTTTTATGATTTTAGGTCGAAATTCAATAGAAAATTAATATTTACATAACAAAATTGTATACAATAAATAAACCCTGTAAATACCGTGCCATTTAGTGGATTTAAACTCTTAATTAATTTCCTCCCTGGACCAATTTCAAATTCCAGATAATGAACTCAAATAAATGAATAATAAATAAAATAGCAAATTTAATTTTAATGGTACGACATATTTTATCGACGCATATTTCCTCATTCTAACCTACAAACTTGTTTATTATGTTGAACAAACGATCCATAAATTAACGCATCAAATTTATCGCCAGTCTACATGGTCATCCAACTCGGAATTGCGCGTAGATTTTTCTATTAGTCCACTATGTGGTTCAGTGGAATGCTCGTGAATCGACCACCCTTCAATTTCGAATTATATGTAGCCCCATCGTACCCAACGTTCGTTGCGATTCCCTCGTCAAACTTTCAACGTGATTTCGATCACGAGAGGATGAGACCTCGGAATCTCACTGTTTCCGTCATCATCGTTGCAGCAATTTTGAATCGTCGTCTCTATATCCGATGAACAGTACGGGATTTGAGGGAATTAATTCCTCGTTCACTCGCATTGTACAGTTGTTCAATCAAGTCTACAAATTACAATTGGCTAAAATGGGAAATAGCATTAACATTTCTGTATGCATATAAGTTCAATTTAAAATTGCAGAAAACTAACTTTAGAAGGGGCAGTCATTTTTTACTCCCATAAAAATTAAAAAACTCCCGACTGAAAAAATTTGTGCAATTAATAATCAAATTGGATAAATGATAAATGGTTAAATATGAATCATCTCTCCACTATAATATGCAAAAGATTCTTATTCAACTATTTTTTATTTACCCAATTTGCTTATTAAGGAGGCATCCTCACAAATCGATTTAGAAGATTAAATTACACAATTAATATATATTGTAGATTGAAACAACCTGAACGATCTCAACAAATTAGAAAGGGTTTGACCGTTTATAAATAAAAATATTCCAAATTGAAATATGCCTTTTTTAACACGGTCTCAAATGGCAGTCGTAGTTAGCTCGCACTTTATCGGTGAATTTTATATGCTAATAGAGAAGATGCATTAAAAGTAATGATTTCAAATGATAGACTGAATTCTTACAAAGCATTAAAAATTTTAAAAAACGCCTATAACCGCAGTAACACAGTCAAAAACAGTGTTCAACTAATTACTTTTGTGAAATTTTCAATCTCAATCGAAGAGATTTGGCAACGCTGCATATTCTGAGGGGAAATAGCGGACTAGCAGAACCGACTCGTCTACGGCGGGAATTTCAAAAGTTAATTTTCGCATTTTGTGAGATTAAAGCTTCTTCTTAGCAAATATAACGTAAAACAATTCCGGAATCCCGGTAATTTGCATTTTTTTGAGACTCAACTCAAGCTGAACAACGCTCGATTGTAATTATATGACTACTTTGTAGTCAATAAGTAGTTATCAATTTTTGAGATTTAAACACGCGCTGAAAGTAAACTCAGCGATACCAACCTCAACATATGTGCGACGTTGCCACGAGCTCTGCGGGACGTCCCGACACGCGACAGCCGACTTTACTTCGCTCAAAATAAGGTTGGCACAATAGTCATATGAGTAACTTTGCATTTCGTAATTCGTAAAAATAAAATAGAAGGAATTACATTTCGCCTTAACACCCTACACAGTGACTGAAGGGGAAATGTAGAGCAATATGCACTATAAATTTCAATTTTTTTGTCATTTATATGAACATTTCTAATAGTGCGTTGGTTGACTAGCATGACCCACAGATGCCACCTTAATTACACTAATTTTTTAAATTAGGATCTTTTTTTAATTTTTATAAAATTATTTTTTTATTGATCTCATGGAAGTTGAAAAATGTCTACGAAATACACCAGCCATTCGACTTTACTGATTAATCAAATATTCAGTCATTTACAGATACATATTAACACTGTTTAAATAACCGTATTGAATTTTACATAGAGCGAGGAATTCGAAAAAAAATTATCATACTTATAATCTAGCTAGATTAATTTTTCTATTTTACTTCAAATTCTACTGAATTTACTGGGATTTTAATAGCGTTCACAAATAAATATTTAATTAATTAATTAATTATCTTGTAAATTAATTAGTTATTAGTAATGGAGTACATTTTATTTTACTATTCAGATATTCAATATTTCAAACTGATTTTTTTCTATGGGTTCTAAAAAAATCTGTGCACATTTCTATAAAATTTTAAACAAAATAAAGAATCTCTGATTATGCAAAAACTAATCTAATGTTATTTTTTTACTAACAAAAAATTGGTAAAATAATAATAACATAATCAAAAGTTTTTCTAGCTGGAAAAGAATTTTAAATAAATCGAACAGACAGACGCGAGTTGTTATTCACTGAATATTTGTTACTAAAAAGTTTTCGTTGTTTTATTTGCTAATACATTACGTAACTGGAATTCTGTAGTTTTGTCATTTCGCTATCGCACTATTAATTTTTGAGACTGGGCAAATGATAAGTAATCGTCGACAGATGTTCGTTTATTAGGGGCAGTGAGGTGCAAAGCAATGAGTCGAAGTATATAAAGAAAGACTATCCGGTGCCAATTATCAAAAGTAACGAAGCAGTCGTTATAATGTCGCGCTACGGAAACGATCTCGGCTCTTTTATCGCTTTTTTAGCGATCGGAACAATAATCGGTGGTTGGTAAAAAAAAAAAAATTTTAAGTGCTTTGTGCGTTTAACCGAAACGCTTATCGAATTACGTTAACGCTTCGTAGTCACGCATTTATCATTTTAAGAATATCATGAATATCATGAATATCAATATCATGAATATCAATATCATGAATATCAAGAATATCATGTTTATAAATAAATAAATAAATATAACATAAATTTGAAAAAAAAATGGTTTTCAAAAGCGCACTACAAAATTTTTATTATTATGTATTGGATCCAAATTTTTTTTTTCTTAGTACATTTTTTTTAAAACACGAATATTTTCGTTACATAAATTACTGAATATTTTTTAATTCTGTAAATTTCAAAGTTGTGCCATAATTTCTTTGTTCACATCGATTGGATAATTAAGAAAATGGCAATCATTTTGAAATAAACTGAATTTTGTCCTACATTGAAAGAACAGCCATTTTTTTAAAGATATCTTTTGAAATTCTAATTAAACAAGTCTGCAAAGTAGAACTTTGCAAATTGCTTTTTCATTATTGTTGGATTTTTACAAATCTATCTCTATGAAGAAGCATGTTAATCTATTTTGGCTTCCTCATAGAGGAAGCTTTGTAAAAATCCAACAATAATGAAGAAACAATTTGCAAAGTTCTACTTTGCAGCCTTGTTTATATTGGCGAAAAGTGTTTGCAATTCCCTCCCATTTTTCGAAAACTTATTTGACCTCAGCTTAATGCGCAATGACTACCTTAATCGAAATAACGAAAACGGAGTTTATCCTCCTCTTTTGTGTAAATTTTCATCTCGATTCGTCACGCCGTTCGAGACTTATGAGTAATTCCATTTTGGGACAAGCGGTCATTATAAATTTAAAAAAATAAAAATTATATATGAAGCAATGTGTAAAGTTCTACTTTGCATTCTTATTTCCAGTGAGTACAAACTTTTGTCTCGCATTATCAACTTTTGCTGATGCTAGAGCGAAAATCGTATTTTTTTTTGTAAATTTAAAAATGTCGTAAAATCTGAACCATTTTGCCGATCATCGTCAAATTTGGTACGTGGCATAGCTGCATGTTCCTTTTCGTCTGTAAACCATTTCGGTTCAGTTGGTGAAATTCGACGTGATTTATAAAAAAAAATGATTTTTTTCGAAAAATTCCAACATCTATAAAATCTGAACCGCTTTACCAATTTCGCCCAAATGCAATGCCAAACAACATTAAACGTATATTTATTTATAAACAACTATTTAGCAAAATCATCTCATTTATACGAAAGTTAGAGCGATCATGCCCTTTTTTCAAAAAATTAAAAGTACCATAAAATCAAAACCACTTTTCTCGACGTTTTGGACAATTCTAAGCATACTGGCATGAAAATCTCGAAAAAAAATTTTTTTCATGAAAACAAAGCTATGAACTGAAAAATTCCTCTATGAGGAAGCAAAATTATTCCAATAAATAGATTCTCAATTTTTATTTGATTTGTTAAAAATTAATAAAGTCAATTTTTAGAAAGTGCCATTTTTCGGCTTTTTCTACTATTTTCTATTAAAAAAAGGCTTGACTATTAAAGAGTTAAAGAGATGATATTACGAAGAGTTATCAAAGTGTGTTTTAATTCTCAGGAGCTAATGCAAAACCACCCAGTCGAATTTTCGATGGACGAATGGCCACCAACCGTGAATTTTTGGGTATAGTCACATTAACCCAACCTGGGAAATATTTTCACTCATGCGGCGGTGCAATAATCGGACCTCGTCATATTCTTACGGCTGCACATTGCGTAGACAAAATTAACAGAAATGATTTAGCCATTCACGCCGGCGTTCATAATGTTGAAGATAGCGAAAATATTGTTGAGAGACTGATTGAAAAAATCTACATCCATCCCGACTACGTTTCGTTTATTGAAGGACAACGACCTGGTCAAAACGATCTCGCTATTTTGGTGGTAGGTTATTTCGTGTATTTTTACATTATTTTTTTTATTGATAAAATATGATATATTATTCATTTATTTTGAGTCATTTTTATAATTTTATTATTCTTAAAAAAAAAAGAAAAAACATAATGTGCATTTATAAATAATTTGATAACCATTAATAATTTTATCAAGATGATTTTGTTATTTTGATGTTGTTTGGTGAATTTGTGCATTATTATTTTTTTATTCATTTATTTTCTTTTTAATGTAATAAAGAATAATATACAAAAAATGGTTCATAATAATGACAACGATTTATTATTTTCGGGATGATTTATTCCCAGTTTAATGAAGTGTCTTCACTCTGTTTATCATCAACAATGATAAAACGGAATAGTGACTTGTTGTGGCTTAAGAATCTATAACATATGTATACATTGCCCATAAAATTATTTTTATTGGATCAGAATTTGAATACTTTGCGAAAGAAAATCAACGATCAGCTACTAAAAGGTCATAACTTAATGTTACATATCAAAAGGTTACTAATAATTAATAAATAAGAAAAAAAACTGTCAAACGGAATTTTTTTTTCTAACAATATAATCCATTGATTTTTTTTTAACATACCTAATTTTTTATTAAACATGTTTTCGATATTAAGTTAATATTTTTCCTCACAGTTGATTAAACGTGACAACTGTTGAATATATTTTTGTAAAAATAGTTTCGTATTGCACATAAAAAATTACCAGATCATTATATGCACAATTACATAATAAAAATTCTTCAAAAATGGTACATAAATTATTTAAAAATTAATACGTTTCTTTTTTAAATTAGCGAAAACAGAATTTATAAAGAAATATTAACAAAAAGATTCTATCGACGTTTATGGAAAAAATTAATTTGGTATAAAATCACATAAATTAATCCAGAGAATTTATTTATTATACTTATATTTTAAACATTCAAATGATAAATTTCAGCTGAAGGAAGCTCTGCCATTTGGTGATTGCATTCAGCCATTTAAGCTGCCAACTCATCAACCAGATAGGTCGGCTCCTTATACCTTAGGTGGATGGGGCCAAAGCAGCGAATCTCCAATAATTTATCCGACCGAACTCAAAGCACTTACCATGTCATTGGGTAATGCACACAGCTGTTATGGATTTGTACCTAAAGTAATCTGTGCTTACTCCAACAGTGGATTTCCTTGCTTCGTAAGTATTAATTACAACCAGAAATGATTAATATTCGAATAAAAATATATTCAAATTTTTTCCGTTCAAATAACACATAATAATTTTAATAAAATCAATAATACGTTTTGATAATAATAATAATATTTTTATTTTAATTTCAATAAATTAATAAAAAAATTAATAAATTTAATTTTAATAATAATTTTTCGAAGATTTATTATTTTTTTATTATTTTTTGTCATTCAATAAGAATTAAATTCATTTTCTTATCATTATTCAGACGAAAAAGTAGATAAATAGATACAATTTTGTTCGATTATTGATCAAGTCTGAGCACAATTTATATAAAAGCCATTAGCAATTGAAAAAAATAAATTTAGAGGGTTTATGCTAAATTAAAATAATCAATCAATTCGTTCTATTTATTTTTAGGGTGATAGTGGTAGTCCACTCGTGAAAGACAACTATGTTTATGGCATTGTGTCAACGGTTGCCTGCAAAAAAGGACAACCAGCTGGTTTTATAAATGTCTACGAATATATTTATTGGATCCAAGCGCTCGTCAATTAAAATTCCCAATTTTAAACTTGTGTCTTGGAAAATCATTCATTTTCGCATTAGTCATTAGATATATAAAATAAATGTTTTAAACTATTTAAAATATGAAGAAAGAATGTGATTTTGTTCAAAGTGTAAAAAGAACTTTTTTAAACTTTTTGTCCACAGCATAATTTTTTTTAGTTTAACATGACATTTTTTACACTGGAACAATAACTTTCAGCCCTGCTACGTACCAAATTTGGTGATGATCGATAAAGTGGTTCGGATTTTACATTAATTTGAATTTTTTAAATTGACTCGTGTCGCTCTGGATTTCGTAACACATCAGAAAATAAGAATAAAATAAAACAAGGATGCAAAGTAGAACCTTGCACATTGCGTCCTCATTATTTTTCGCTTTTGACAAAGCTTCCTCTATGAGGAAGCCAAAATTGATTAAGGTAGTTCTATCACAGAATAGTTTTTTCAAGAGTTCGATGAAACTTGATACATACGTTCTTTAATACTTCATTCACACATCAGTGCAATCTTAATCAGTTTTATCGTTCCACAACCGAGATATTCAATGTCGAAATTGACTTGATTTACACGTAGCGTATGCACAATGGTGCGCCAACGGTACACTATTAATTGTACTGCCAAAAAAACTTTCAAGCTGTTTAACAAAAATTAGATGAAGATAGAGTGGGGCTTCACGAATATTCTGAAAAAATTTGAACATGATTTACCGTTTAGTTTAAGAAATATAGCTTTGGAAAGTACAATATTTTCAGTTTATGAGATATTTCTGCGAGCGAACGGTAGCGTGGAGGGGGAATGGGAACGACGATGTGGCAACAGCGTACTCTGCAACTTGGCGCTTAGTTCAAACAGCGTACCGCGCTGACTGCCTGAAAGAATCGTATTTGAGGAAGGAACCTAAAGGAAAATTTGGCAGTCTGTTTTTCAATTGAAAATTGCTCTTAAAATATTGTAAAAAAATGAACTGTTTTTTTTCAACTTATATTGAATCCGTATATTATATTTTTTTATTTTCTGCAACAAATGAACATTACTTCTTCATATAATCTTTACCTCTTATATAATGCGATTTATTATATAATATGTAATCCAACAATATATTCCTTTTTTCTCGATTAACATCATAATGTCAACATAAGATTGTTTAACAGAGAATATAACAGGTAATTGTCTTCCATTGTGTCGTAGTTAACTCGACATTGTTCAAAAATCAATTTTCGATAAGAATATTTCGCTTTACTTCACTGAAAAACCGTAAACTTGAATACAGCGTTCTTTTGCATTAGTTGGCAGCAGCTGTTTTGCGACGTTGCCACGATCGACATTCCCACACGCACACAAGAAAGTGCGTCGTCTGTATAAGCAAGTGTTTCCGTGTATTTGAGCATACGTCGGACAGTCCCGGCGAAAAGATCGCTCGCATCGATAAATCAAAATGACTAAATAGATTTAATTTTACGACAGAAAACAATATCTATTGTAATATCTATTGCTACCTCGTCAATATCGTGGGTTTTGTTGACTTATTCACTATGGATCGACCGAAATATCGACCTTCTAAATATGCGGATGGTGTGTAATTTTGGCCTTGACTGTCGTGATAGAACTACCTTAACATACTTCCTCGTATAGAGGTAGCTTTGTAAAAAGCGAAAAATTATGAGGAAGCTATGTACAAGGTTCTACTTTGCATCCTTGTTTTAATAGTCATCACAGGGTTATTGTGGCTCGTGCGCTCCCAACAATGAATGTAGTTCCGTCACTAGGAGACAGGTGGCGCTGTTTACTTTTGGCAAAAGCTCCGAGCCTCTGCAATGCGACCGTAGTATACACTATATATGCATTTGGCTTGTGTAGTTAACATTCTGATGGTTTTGGAATATTTAGAAATCATCACAGAGTTGACGTCCGGTCTGATTTTACATTTCTAATTTCCAGAAACAATTATATCTTACAGTAAAGGTCTGTTGACATATGGTGCGCGGCCATTTTGCTTTTGGTATCTTTTGACAAAAGGAAGCAGACTACTCAGCGCCACCTGTGTCCTAATCGGGAAACTTACCAACCAAAGTCGGTATCAAAATCTACTCCAGCATCCCCTTAAATATATCGGAACTTTTTTTACAATTCCATCGCCAACTTTATACTACTCTGATACTACCTGAAAATCCTCCATCCCTCGGGAACCCCTCCTTTATCCTACTGGAACCCCTCCTCTATCCCACGGTATAGATTTGATATTTTACAATGTATTTTTCAGAATTTTTTCAGATTTTTTAAGTATGGCATTTGATGTCACTTTCAAAAAATATAAGAAAAAAAATTTGCATGGAAAAAATAAAAAAATAAAATCTGGTGCATTTGAGGATCTAACCAATCCTTCAAAAAATTCCGAGCTAAATCGCGAAGGATGAGGGTTAGACTCAGGTCGAATCGGGATGGAATGCCCCGTACATTTTTGTATAATACCAACAGTTGGACAAGGGAGATATTCTTGAAACGAATATCAACCAATTTTGATCTACTTCCCTCATTTTATCAAAATGACTATAATGTTTTATTACCCACAGGAATAAACCTAATTTTTGCATACCTACCTTATTTCCTCGAAATGCATACATCAAGTCGTATAATACACAACTGTCAAGACAATGGGTCGGGCGAGCGAGCAAGCGAAATATTTGTGTGGGAAAACTGGAGAATGTCGGAGCTTTACTGGGCCCTGTGCTCGCACTTTCTCACAGTTATACGAAGAGAGCATGAGAGGGCGTGAACGTCGAGGCGCTCGCAGGACGAGGGTCCACCACTGAGAACTCGACAAATATATAATAAAATGTAAATGCCCCTCGGGTTATATTCGCGAGGATTTAACTACTACCCCTTCGGGTCCATTATTATATCGCATAGCGATGTTATACGACGCTTGGAAGCCTATCTCCGACGCCCCACATCCTACTTTGCCATTTTCGCTGCTGAAATAGCTGAATTTTCGTTGGCTGCGTTACAGTCGTTCCTCCAGCTCTTTAACCACCCGTAAATCTATACAACAGCATGTAACGGGAATATTTTTTTTTTGCTCAATACGAAAGAGCAGATAAAATTTATGCTCCAGCTTGCGCGAATAATTTTATGAGACTCGATAAACGTTTTTTTATTTTTTTTTATTTGTTGCAATAATTTATTTTAATACAATTTTTTTTTCGTAATGCATGCAAACGAGAGTTTTAAGTGCTCTTCATTACGTCTTTTTTCAACAACATAAAGGTATGTATAAAATAAAAATCCCTTCATCATTTTCACTTACAATAAAACGGTAAAAAGTAAAAAAATGTATATTTTCCATTTCACATAAGGCTGAAGTTGATCATCACAAATTCCATAGAGAAAAAAAATAAAAACCGACTTTTTCAATCAAGCTGCTCCTTAAATTAAAAAAAAAACTTATTGCGCAAAAAATAAATACTTTGTATCGTTACAGTAAATAAAGCATCTTGCATAAGTTACACTCATTTTATTTACTTCGTGAAATTCAAAGTTTTATAAAATCTGACAAGATGGCTTAATTTTTTCGTAAATTTTTTAAAAGGAAAAAACGGTGCTTTTTTACCGGCGTACCAAATTTTAACTTGATTGTTAAAGTCATTCTTGAGATACAGCGGTTTGAATTTTGCAATTCGAAAGAGTCACGCGGCGGGACGAAAGAGTCACGCGGCAGAACGAAAGAGTAACGCGGCGCG
This sequence comes from Ephialtes manifestator, assembly GCA_963970395.1. Taxonomy (NCBI): domain Eukaryota; kingdom Metazoa; phylum Arthropoda; class Insecta; order Hymenoptera; family Ichneumonidae; genus Ephialtes; species Ephialtes manifestator. The sequence goes on from OZ019980.1 coordinate 18,769,442, forward strand.
ACGAAAGAGTAACGCGGCGGGACGCAAGAGTAACGCGTCGCGACGAAAGAGTAACGCGGCGCGACGAAAGAGTAACGCGGCGCGACGCAAGAGTAACGCGGCGAGACGAAAGAGTAACGCGGCGGACGAAAGAGTAACGCGGCGGGACGAAAGAGTCACGCGGCGCGACGAAAGAGTAACGCGGCAAGACGCAAGAGTAACGCGGCGCGACGAAAGAGTAACGCGGCGCGACGAAAGAGTAACACGGCGGGATGAAAAAATAACGCGGCAGGACGAAAGAGTAACGCGGCAGGACGCAGGAGTAACGCGGCGAGACGAAAGAGTAACGCGGCGGGACGAAAGAGTAACGCGGCGGTACGAAAGAGTGACGCGACGGTACGAAAGAGTAACGCGGCGGTACGAAAGAGTAACGCGGCGGTACGAAAGAGTAATGCGGCGGAACGAAAGAGTAACGCGGCGGGACGAAAGAGTAACGCGGCGGGACGAAAGAGTAACGCGGCGGACGAAAGAGTAATGCGGCGGAACGAAAGAGTAACGCGGCGAGACGAAAGAGTAACGAGGCGAGACGAAAGAGGAACGCGGCGAGACGAAGGAGTAACGAGGCGGGACGAAGGAGTAACGCGGCGGTACGAAAGAGTAACGCGGCGGGATGACAAAGTACCGCGGCCGGACGAATAAGTAACGCAGCGGACAGTGGCCACAGCCACTTTTCTACCTGCTCTTACGTAATTATGATCTTTTTAACATAGACGGAAAAAAGTATAGTATGCTACTCGATAGGGAGCGGTTTTTCACCTCGTGTGATTTCAGCCCTCTCTTCCCTCGATCAGCAAACTTCACCCTCGGCGAAAAACACGCACTTCTCTCCCTTGTAGCATAATGTACTATATTACAAAAACAAAGCTTCCTCTATAAGGAAAAAATGAAGCACGTAACAGTAACTCGATATATATATATCACTGTTTTCGAAACAAGTGGAATAGTGCGATGGTCAACAGGGGAGCACATCCTAATTGGGTCCGGCAGCATCTCGTCCTCCTTCCATGTGTATTATACACCTCCACGATCGTGGAAAACGTCTGGAGTTAAGCCGTGTAAGATAGATGGTCCAGCTGGCGTCGTCCCTTCGTAACGTTTCACTCGCACTTATGATGTATGGTGTCGTTGCTAAAAACTGACGGATGTGCTTTAGTTCCAGCGTGGCGCACGGTCCACGAGCGACAGTTCATTCCGTACACAGGAGATTCATATATATATACTTGGATACAGTATAAGTATATAGTCCATTGCCGTGAAAGAACATAACCGACCCATAGTGCTTAGACACCTGGATGGATCATGGGTAACATATAACCACTTCTCGGTCGAATGAAGCGACGAAAAGCGAGGGAACAATACATGAAAAATCGTTCGTCAGCGTCGAGCCTTGCAACCCTAGATCCTTACGCCTGAGTAACCTCTCCTCTCTTTCACCTGTATACACGATACACACCTTGACTACACTTTTTTTTTTGTCGGGGAGGATAAACAAGACGTCGAGGAAGAATCATCATGCCTTGTTGGGCTTTGTGTAATTCTCTTTTGATCCTCGGCACCCTCGCGAGCTTGTGTAAAAGCACAGAAAAAGCTATAAGTTTTCAACACAAAGTCTTAAGGTGCTTCTACTTCCTTGAGGGATATGATTTTACTGCAGATATATTTCTGGGAAAGATGATTCTGTCTATATACATTTTTAGGAAATTATATTTATTAGCACAGTATTTGTCTTTAATTTTGTTTCATGCACGGACCGATGACTTTTCTGATAGTTTGTCGATGAACGTAGATTTTGTTTCTTGCATGGACCGATGACTCTTTTGATACTGCGTCGATGAACGTAGATTTTGTTTCATGCACGGACCGATGACTTTTTTGATACCGCGTCGATGAACGTAGATTTTGTTTCATGCATGGACCGATGACTTTTTTGATACTGCGTCGATGAACGTAGATTTTGTTTAATGCATGGACCGATGACTTTTTTGATACTTCGTCGATGAACGTAGATTTTGTTTAATGCATGGACCAATGACTTTTTTGATACTGCGTCGATGAACGTAGATTTTGTTTAATGCATGGACCGATGACTTTTTTGATACTTCGTTGATGGACTTAGATCTTGTCCCGCGCATCGTTATTCATTTCTCCTACGATCGGTATTCGTTTCCCTTGCGATTGCAATTTGTTTCTCCTGCGATCGCTATTCGTTTCTCCTACGATCGCTATCTGTTTCTCCTGCGATCCCTATTCGTTTCTCCTACATACAAGTGTTGTGTTTAATCCCAATCATCTTCTCTGCTAGATAATTTTTTTGTTTTTCCTACCGATCGCCTTTTGTTTCCTCGCCGATCGTGTTTTGTGTTCTCTGCCGATTGCTATTTGTATTGATTGAATTATTCTATTCCAAGATATGCCGAATAAATGTATTCTAACGGACTGCCCTGCTTAGTAATTCCCATCATAACCCATCAAATGGACAAAACTCCGATTGAAGAATAATCGCTTCTAATGGGTTTCAATTAGATTTTTGTCCGTTTCAATGGTTCTAATACGATCGTTTAACCAGGGTACCTGTTATTCTACAGCAATTATTATACAAACCCTGCTTTGTTCTGCTTTCACTAATTCATCTGCCCAGCCGCTTTTGTTTTATAGTCTACCTTTCAAGGGTCCGAGGAACGCGTAGACAAAAGGTCATACACAGAGAGAAAGCTATACACTTACTTTCTTAAGCTCGTTTTCTCGGCACTTTTCCCCGAGCGTTAAATCCACGAGGGTATAAAGGGAGACGGACCGATGCTACTTCCACATTTGCTGTCAGAGAGTTGCCGGTTTGTCTCGTCGTGAAAACGAGTGGCAGGGGCTGGGCTAACGCTTGTACGCTTCGCTATGGCGTTGTCGGGACCTCGAGTCGCGAAAATGCCTGTACTAGAAATAACAGTAAATAAGAGTGGTAAGAAAAAAAAGAAGAGAATGAAGAGGGAAAGTAGCGTCGCGTAACTCACTTAAGGCCGACGTCCTTATACCGTAGATTCCGCGTGCCTCCGGTTCTGCTGGTGCTTATGCCTTCTTTCCCTTCTTCTTAACCTCCGCTTGTGCCTTCTCGTAAACTGACGAAAATTCCGTCATTTTACCGAGCAAGCAGCGCCCTCGGTGGCTGTTCTCGGGCCGGGGTCTCAAAAGCCGTAAAAGAAGTTATATTTCTCGAGCATTCGGCCACCTCGTGGACGAGGAGAACGACTATTGCCACGTATATTCCGATTTGGCCAATTGGTCGGTTTTTTCTTTCGCACTGCCTTTCTCCTGGATTCTATAGCCTATACATTCAGTTTCTTGCACCAGATGGCGCTACGTCGATTAACTTAGATTTTTTTTTAAACATGGAACAATCACGTTCCTAAACTTCCATCGGGGAACTTAATTAATGGACTTCGAGGAAGCTTTGTTTTTGTGTGAACTTTTTTTTCGAGTTTTTTTATGTCACACTAAAAATGATCTAAAACGTCGAGAAAAGTGGTTTAAAAAAATGTATGACGTGTTAGAAAATGTCCATATTGCGTATAATATATTATTTTTCAGTTTAATTATAGTCCAGACTTCGACGTGTCTCTAGATACATATGTAACAAACGATTACGATGTTTAGGACTCTGTAGTGCCATCTGTAGTGATGGTAGGAAATGAATCCTTCTAATTCAAATGTTTTGATAATTAAAATGATATCGAAAATGATTTCATTCTTTTTGAATTTATTTTTTATTATAATAGTTTTCTTGTTTGTCTCGAATTTTAGAAATTAACTTTTTTTTCTCAATTTGTTTTAAGTCGGGGATTTTATAAATTTTTTAATTTATTTTTATTTCATACTTTTTAAAGTTCACTTGGTTCATGCAAATTTAAAAAAATAAATAAAACTCGATTGTCAAATACATTGATGAAAAAAAAAGAAAAATATTTTTTTTAAATGATAAAAAAAATTTGTTAAAGCTGATATGCAATAAAAAATTCTATATAAAAACTTTGAAATACTTTATAAAATTGATAGGAGAATAACTCCCGAATATTTTATTACAATTGTAACTAAAAATTTCTATTATTTTATAATCATAACAATAAATTTCAATTATTTGTTTGTAATGATTGACGAATTAATCTCCTATCTATAATATACGTAAGATTCTTATTTAACCATTTTTCATTTATCCAATTTGTTTATTAATAATTGTACTCATTTTTTTTAGTCGGGAGTTTTTTAATTTTCTTAAAATTATTTTCTGCTTCATCGTCGATGGACGCAGTTTTTCGTCCCAAAATTTCGGCGTATAGGCAGAAAAGTACTTTTCTGCCCGGTCCGTTACTTTTCCTCCTGCCGGTAAAAAATCAACAACTTTTCACCCGCGTTGAAGTCATGAAATGTAGTCTTTTTAGCATGGTTGGAGAAAAAAAGAGAATTGTGCTGCACGAAATTTTCACAAGTGCAAAAACTGAATATTCCTTCATTTTACCGAGCTACACGGAGAGAAGGATCTGATACTTTATTTTACCATATTTCTAGTAAAAAGTATCGTAAATTCCTGGTACAGGAGAGCCATGATGCCACCTATCAAGAAGTACGAGAACTACGAGAATTCTCACCACGAAATATGGTGAAAAAATCTATGTATATGGTAGAAATTCTCATAGTTCTCGTAATTTTCGTTAGGTGGCGGCTATGGCTTCCCAATACCAGGCGCGTTTGATAATTTTTACCATAGCGTCTGGTAAATTTTATCAGTTCCTTCTCTCCGTGTAGCGAAGCTTTTTGTGGCTGTTCTACGCCTGCCCTTCGAAAGCCCTAAAAGAAGTTATATTTTTCGAGCAGTTGGGCACATCGTGGACGAGAAGAATGTCTATTGCCACGTATATCCCGATTAGGCCAATTGCTGGTCGTTTTTTTTTTCGCCCTCCCTTCATCCTGAACCCTTAAGACTATACGACCCGCTTTCTGGCACAGATGCCTGTACTTTACTCTCCCCTACTATTAACGCTATAGACTTATTCTTTCGCACCCCTGTTCAGCCAAATCGAAACCAATCTGCGCTAGCTAATAGCCTGTTATTCAGAAAACAGGCACAAGATTAAACGGTTAATAAATATTTATCGTCTAGCCGCTTTATTGCTATATATATCAACAGATGCGGTAACGTCTCGACGCCAAGTATTAAAAGAAAATTATATATATATATATATTTGTGCAAGGAATTATAGGGCTATATATATATATATATACATATATATATGATCTTAAAGGGCCGGGTAACCTAAATATCATGAAAAATAGATAGTGCTGCAATTACAGAAATGAAATGCCTTGTAAGAGGAAAGTCTGGGCTTAATGGGAATTCCTCATTCCCAAAGCTCATCTTTTTCTATCGCAAAAAAAAGGCTGCAAAGTAGAACTTTGCAAATTACTTCCTCATTATTGTTGAAGCATTATCATTACATTTTTACAAATCTACCTCTATGAGGAAACATGTTAATCTATTTTGGCTTCCTCATAGAGGAAGCTTTGTAAAAATCCAACCATAATGAGGAAGCAATTTGCACAGTTCTACTTTGCAGCCTTGTTTATATTGGCGAAAAGTGTTTGCAATTCCCTCTCATTTTTCGAAAACTTATTTGACCTCAGCTTAATGCGCAAGGACTACCTTAATCGAAATAACGAAAACGGAGTTTATCCTCCTCTTTTGTGTAAATTTTCATCTCGATTCGTCACGCCGTTCGAGAGTTATGAGCAATTCTATTGTGGGACAAGCGGTCATTATAAATTTAAAAAAATAAAAATTATATATGAAGCAATGTATAAAGTTCTACTTTGCAATCTTATTTTCATTGAGTACAAACTTTTGTCTCGCATTATCAACTTCTGCTGACGCTAGAGCGAAAATCGTTTTTTTTTGTTGTACATTTCAAAATGTCGTAAAACCTGAACCACTGTACCGATCATGGTCAAATTTGGTAAGTGGCATAGCTGCATGTTCCTTTTCGTCTGTAAAACTTTTTGGTTAAATTGGTGAAATTGGACGTGATTTATAAAAAAAATGATTTTTTTTTTAAAATTCAAACATCTATAAAATCTAAACCGCTTTACCGATTTCGCCCAAATGCAATGCCAAACGACATTGAACATATATATTTATTTATAAACAACTATTTAGCAAAATCGTCTAATTTTTACGAAAGTTAGAGCGACCACGCCCTTTTTTCAAAAAATTAAAAGTACCATAAAATCAAAATGGCTCATTTTTTTTTTTTCAAAAATCTCAACATTCAAAGCGGCAACTACTCCACTTGCGTGCCAAATTTGAGCCACATCGCTCGAACGGTTACTGAGTAATAGTAACACACACACACACATATACATACGGACATTTTTTCTAAACCACTTTTCTCGACGTTTTGGACAATTCTAAGCATATTGGCATGAAAATCTCGAAAAAAAAATTTTCATGAAAACAAAGCTTCCTCTATGAGGAAGCAAAATGGCTTAACTTGATAAAAAATGAAACTGCAAAAACAAAGAAAGCAGAAGATTTTCGGAAGTGGAACAAAGAGGGAGCTTTGTTTTCGTGAAAAATATTTTTTTTGAGATTTCCGAAACGTCGAGAAAAGTGATTTAAAAAAAATTCTGTATGTATGTGTGTGTGTGTGTGCAGATTTCCTTGTTAGCACGATAACTGTGATAATTTTTCATGAATATTCTTTAAATTTGGTACGCAAGTGGGGTATCATATAACAACATTTCAGATTGTATTTGGCGCGAATCGGTTGAGAGGTCCAAATTTCACAGCATTTTGAAAATTTCGAAAAAAGTTATTTTACATTATAACTTTTACAAATTACGATATATCAGGCTTAAATTTTGTACAGAAATGGACTAACATTAAAACATGATCGATGTCAAATTTGACGAGCATCGACACAGTAGTTCTAATTTTATTGCAAATTAAATTTTATTGCAAATTAAATTTTATTTAAAAAATCGGTAAACATTTCAACTCGTGTAAATTCTGAGATATCTGGTATGCAATTTTCCACGTGAATTCACAGTTAATGATTATAAATGATGAATTTGGTCCAAGGAACGGTTGTTATATTGGTAAATTTCGATTTTGCTTCATAAAAATTAATTGCTGTCATGTAATTTTTTTTTATTCTATAGATTTAGCTTAAATTTTGTTCGCACATGTAATACCATGAAACCAGATGTGAGTACAAATTTGACAAAATTCGGACAGGCGATTAAAATTTTAAGAGGCTTTAAATTTTTAGAAAAATATTTTTCAAGCATAAACAAATCTACAAAGTAAAAACTTGCAAATTACTTCCTTATTATTTTTCACATTTGACAAAGTTTCCTCTACGAGGAAGCCAAAAAAAAAAAACATGCTTCCTCATAGAGTTGGCTTCGTCAAATGTGTAAAATAATTAGAAAGCAATTTGCAAGATTCTATTTTCCAGACTTGTTCCTTTGACGATTATTGTTTTATGAAGAATTTTTTTTCTTCAATTGCTCATTTCTGTCGTTGCCTTCATATTAATTTCTCTGCTTTGCTGTCTTATTTTCCACGAGACAGTAAAAGTGGCAAGGAAGATAAAAAAAAAAGTAGCGAAAAAATAACCAGTGCTTTTCATTGAAGAGTTTGTACAAAGCTTCAAAGGGACGCCACGCAACTCCAGGAATGAAAACAAACATCGAGAATACTGTCAAAAGAGACTTCAGTAAACTGCTACCTATATTTGCAGTGAGTATACACGGCCAACTAAAAGCAGAGTGGAGAGATAAATCGAAGCGTGGGATGAAGCAGTCAAGAGTTTTTCAGATTCATCCCATAGCGGAAAGAAATTCTAGGCGATCGAAGCTTGCACAAAACACTGAGAAATATGCACAAAAAAATGGATGTGTGTCAATACATAAATAAAATAGAATAAGGCTTTTTTTGTTCCGCAGTTAAATGGACCGTCCAGTTATTGTCGATATCCCGGTCAGAGCTTTAAAGGGAGGGAGTCAGGTCAAAAAAATTGATTTTGGAAATTCAATATCATCCAAATCCTATTGCATATAAAAATGCCCAACGCACTATATTGTTGGTACTCGATGAAAGGATTTTTTACTGTTGTCTCACTTGCATATGCTTTTCAATATTATCTTAAGCAAAGTTCTTAGGTTTTCCATTCTGCGCATGATTCAGATCAAACTACCAGGCAGATTGGAATGGTTGACATCTCATTTTCTTCTTCATGAAAAGATACATCGGCTAAATGGAGCAGATGTTAATAAAAGATAATATTTTTTAAGTGACACAATTATTAATAAATAAATTTTATGCTATTTTCTAAATCAGTGATTAACCTTGCTTTCAGAATGAAAAAAAAATAGTTTGCTCCATTTAGTCGGTGTATTTTTTTATGAAGAAGAAAATGAGACGTCAACCGTTCCAATCTGCCTAGTAGTTTGATCTGAATGATGCGCAGAATGGAAAACCTAAGAACTTTGCTTAAGATAATATTGAAAAGCATATGCAAGTCAGACGACAGTAAAAAATCCTTTCATCGAGCACCAACAGTATAGTGCATTGAGCATTTTTATATGCAATAGGATTTGGATGATATTGAATTTCCAAAACCAATTTTTTTGACCTGACTCCCTCCCTTTAAAGCGAATTTCCAAAAAATTGATTTTGGAAATTCAATATCATCCAAGTCGTATTGCATATAAAAATGCCCAACGCACTATACTGTTGGTACTCGATGAAATGATTTTTTATTGTCGTCTGACTTGCATATGGGGCATTCCATACCGATTCGACCTGGGTCGGACCCTCGACCTCTCGGATTTGGTCGAAAATTTTTTATATGATTGGACCAACTCCAAAAAGTACTGGAAAATTTTTTCAGATTTTTTTTTTCTTTTACGATTTTTTAAAGGTAACATATCGTTAGCCCAAATTTAAAAATCTGAAAAAATTCTCAAAAATTCTGCATGAAATAACAAAATTTTTGAGCCTAAGCCAAAGTGGACCGGGTTTTGCTTCTATTTTGTTTCTATAAAAAACTATTTAAAAAATTAGAAACGAAAGAGGAAAAGTTATTAAATTTTTCTAAACCGCGAGTTGCACAAAAATGCGAAAAAAAAAATTCCTCGTGGAGTACAGGGTTGAGTCAGATAACAAAATTAGATTTGTTGTACGGTAGAATCTAATTTGATTTTATTGTTTGTTCATCTCAGCTGCACTCGGTGATCTTGAATTTTTTTGTATTCGAAGGTGCGAACGCTTTTTAAATTATCATCATTGACATCTGATATTATCAATGGAATCCTTTGATTAGCGCGGCTTGTCAATTCTGATTCATGAGTATTTTTTTGGAAATAGGAAAAACTGTTCGATAAGAATGTTATATAATTCTAGAAATTGCTGTATTACAAGTAATAAAAAAATATGAAAATTGAAATTTTCACAGTACTTCCTCTTTTTTTTCATAAACATTCTGACGCAAGAAATTATATCGTTATTATTTGGCTTCCTTAGAGAGAAACTCATAGAAAAAAATAGAACCAAAACCCGGCCCACTTTGGCTTTAGGCTCAAAAATTTTGTTATTTCATGCAGAATTTTTGAGAATTTTTTCAGATTTTTAAATTTGCGCTAACGATATGTTACCTTTAAAAAATCGTAAAAAAAAATAAATAAATGAAAAAAATCTGAAAAAAACTTCCAGTACTTTTTGGAGTTGGTCCAATCATATAAAAAATTTTCGACCAAATCCGAAAGGTCGAGGGTCCGACCCAGGTCGAATCAGTATGGAATGCCCCTTATGCTTCTCGATATTATCTTAAGCAAAGTTCTTAAGTTTTCCATTCTGCGCATGATTCCGATCAAACTACTAGGCAAATTGGAATAGTTGACGTCTCATTTTCTTCTTCATGAAAAGATACACCGGCTAAATGGAGCAAACATTTTTTTTTCATTCTGAAAACAAAGTTAATCACTTATTTAGAAAATAGCATAAAATTTATTTATTAATAATTATGTCACTTAAAAAATATAAACTTTTATTAACATTTGCTTCATTCAAATTCATTCGGTATTTTCTGGGGTAGAATATGCGACTTGAGAACGAAAGTAAAGATCAAAATTCGATATCTTGAAGAAAAAAAACTTTTTAAAAAATTCTATTAATTAAAAAATGTTTCCATCGCCCTGACATCGAAATTTCCATTTTTTTTCTTCATAGAAACAAAACTGTCCCCATTCCCAGAAATTAATCATTTTTTTTTATTAACCTCAATAAAAAACGTAAAAAATTTAATTTGTTTTGCACTGCAAAATTCTTCTCATAAATTAATAAAACACTAAATATTAGGGTGGTTCATTTGTGCACGATATTTTTTTTTTACGAGGTACCTCTCAAAACTGTTCTCTATTACGAAAAATAATTCCTCGTAAATCATCGATGTGATAAAAAAAATGTAGAGGTCGCGACGAAATTTTCAAATTTTCTTGTTTTAAACATTTTTATGGTGAAAATTCTCATGTCTATCTTTACATTTTTTGCATGACATATTTTATGGTAGCTTTAGAGTACGAAATAATTGCAACTGCGAAAAATGTGTGCTGCGAAAGACAAAATTAGAGGATGAGCAGATATTTTCAAAAAATCCAAAATGTCATAAAATTTTTACCTCTAAGCGGATTAACGCCGAATTAAATTACAAATCCTCTCTGATAATAGTCCACTTGTGTACCAAATTTCAGACAGATATCTGCAAAATTGTGGAAGTCGGAACGAAAACAAACTTAAAAAATAAATTACAACCACCGCTACTGGAGTGATGTGACATATTTATTACAGAAAAACTGTGGTATATAAAAACTAAAAAATTCTCGTAAAAACAGTGAATGTTAATGATAAACATTTGGTCACAGATGGAACAAATTACATTCTGGAGATGCCGGAAACAATTAAGTATATTATGAGACACTCTATAACAACAATAATGGCGCGGGACGTTCAAATGTTTAGAATTATCAGTCGCTCTTGTTACGAGAATTTTTTAGTTTTTATATAACAGTTTTTCTGGGTTAAATACATCATATTACACAGATAGAGATTCACTGAGATAATTTTATAATTTGATGATTATAATTTTATAATTTTTTATTAAGTTTAGTTTTATTCAAAGGTCCATAATTCTTTAGATATCTAATTGCAATTTGGCTTACAGGTAGAATTTTATAATTTGATAATTATAATTTTATAATTTTTTATGAAGTATAGTTTTATTCAAAGGTCCATAATTCTTTAGATATCTAATTGCAATTTATTATGAGACAAAGTTTGGGATTTAATTTGGCATTAATTCGCTTAGGGGTTGAAATTTTATGGTATGTTGAATTTTTTTTAAATATTTGCTCACCCTCTATTTTTCACTTTCACAGCACATATTTTTAGCAGTTGCAATTATTTCGTACTCCAAAACTACCATAAAACAATAACGGACTGTCGCAGTGATATCCAGAATCTCTGCACTCGTGTAATGCAAAAAATGTAAACATATACATGAGAACTTTCACTGAAAAAAATTATTAAAAAAGAAAATTTTTAAATTTCGTCGCTAGCTCTACATATTTTTTTATCTCATCAATGATGTACAAGGATTTATTTTTCTTAATAGAGAACAGTTGTTGGTGCCTCGTTAAAAAAAAATATTGTGTCAAAATGGACCACCCTACTAAATATGCACGATGCAATCAAGCGATTAATTTTGCTGCCCTCGTTTAATGTCCACCTCGATGACACGATTCCTGGATCTCCTTAAGCCACAGAAAATTAATCAAGATCGACATTTAAACATCGCCTTGCAAATCCGCAACTTCCTCAATGTTCGCTCGGTAAATTTCTTTTCTAAGAGTGATGAAGAGGCTGAAAACAGATCTGGACTTTATTCGCCGCCTTCGCAACAACCTTTTTCATTTTCATTCGCTCCACCCACGCCGAGTTATTTGTTTTCTGTCCCCATTCTTTTTATAGAGCTTCTCACTTTTTGTCCTCGTTTCGATTTGAATGTATCCCTTGATGTTGTGAGACATTGTAGCTCGTACTGAAAAAAAAATAGTCCTACAAAAATAGAAACTATTTTTTCCAACTACGTTGCAATTGTTAACATAAAACAACAGAGCTTAGTTTTTTTATTTCACACACATTCACCGTTGATAAATTTAGTTTTTATTTTACGTATGATCTGATTATTTTGGTGAATATTCGTCGACGAATTTTGTTTTTTTACGTATGGACCAATAATTTTGTAAATAAGAAAAACATTTTTCTTTTCTTGCGCTTGGACCGATCTTATTTTTAAAAACGTTAATGGAATGGACAAAATGTATGTAGACATTTTTTATTTTATAGCTTTTTGAAATTTCAAAAAACGACGTGAAGGTTCCAACTTTTGTAAAATTCACGATATTTTACTAAAAGATTTTTCATAAATGCAAATACATTTAATATTGTTCGATGTTAAATATGGCCGAAATTGGAAAAGCAGTTCGAATTTTATGAAAGTTTCAAATTTTCAAAAAATGTACGTTATTACATTAATTTTTTGCAAAACATGAACTAGCGAGACCAAATTTTGTACGTAAATTAAATAATATTCAGACAATTAAATAATATTCAGATATTGGATACGTAATTTACTAGAGAGCGAAAGAAGAGTTAGCATTACATGGCAATT